>OY821521.1:30806570-30931570 GCA_963682025.1 Cordilura impudica
TCTGAAAAATTTTTCCAAAAACTAAATGCTTCAAAATGCCATAAATATATGAATGATTTAATAATGTAATGCGATATATGCCATAAGAAAGCACATAAGTTAAATTCAAATTAAATTACATAAAATTCAATGAACTAAACAATTGATTCTTTGGAATCACTGATACATTACCTGAGTTTCTTATATGCTATACACCTGGTGCCGGCTTTAATACCATAATGTTTATTTATACAAATTATAGCGGTGTCATAGTCATATATACATACACACTTAAATTTCACCTTTTCACACATAATTTTTTATACACACTCACATACTCATTTTTAAACAACCACATATTTATTTATATAAAAATATTTGAGGTCTTGTTTAAACACTGCTAGAACAACTGAGTAAATAAAATCAATTGGACTTATTTACACAGTATTGTTTTCTTTGAATTTTTATACCCTACACCACTATGTGGTTTGGGTATAATGACTATTTGCGGCTGTTTGTAACTACAAAACAAGTTGATCTAGACCCATCTACCGACAGACTTAGAATCACTTTCTGAGTCGATTTAGAAATGCCCGTCCGTCCGTCCGTCCGTCTACGTATCCATATAAACAGGTCGCAAATATGAATATATTTTAATGAAATTTAGTATGTAAAGTTTTATAGGTCATATGATATGAACGCTGTTGAAATTGGTGAAATTCAGTCCATTTTCAGACCTAGTCCCAATATAAATGACCCCTATGAAATCGACATAAATTGCCATAAGATCCAAATTATCACATAGATCTCGGTCAAATTGGGTTTATGTGTGTTTATTTCATCCACTTATTAGTTACCGAAAAATAAACTAAATATGCCAATTCTTTGTCATAGCCCCCATACAAAGCTGCTTCCCGATTTTCAGTTAAATCTATCAAACAACAAAAATATTGCACAGATTTTTCTCAAATTTGGTTTGTATATATTCTTTCAAAATATAAGTAACTTTACCAAATATGTTCAGGATCGGTCCATTTTTCGACCTAGTCCGATATGAACTTTTTCATATCTGCAGCCAAAAAAATGACTAACAATGCCACTCAACTTTGGTTTAAGCTTATTTTCTATATCCACTTAGTTAGACCGAAGAGATAGGGTCCCTAAGCAATAGTATAGGATATCGTACAGTCGGTCTAGACCGACTATAATTTTGTTACTTGTTTGTTTGTAGTGTTGTTGCTTTGGTTTATTGAATCTTTTATTTTTATTTATTTGCTTAAGACCATTCATCAAAAGTTAATAAAAAAATAGATTTTTTATATCTTTCGGATGTTTCCTTTGATCGACAGCGTTTCTTTGTTTCATTCTTGCAAGTATTCAATTTGAATGATGTATGGGAATCGGATAATTTTTTTTTTTTGAAAAACCTGAAACATACTTAGCTATTATTTGAAGAATGTGTTTTAAGCAGGGACAGAAAATAACTGTTATTTTTAAAAATTTACATCAAAAAAGCACACATATAAAATGATCGTAGAAAATTTTGGTTGTTATCATTATGATACATAGGTGATGTACATGCTAATTTTTGTATGACTTTTAAATTTGTGCCTTTTTTGATAAAAGTCAAAAAATAACTTATAATTTTGACTTTTATTTTTTAAGGCAAAAATTAAAAGTTATTTTTGACTTTTATTATTTTACTCAAAAAATAAAAGTCATTTTTTAACTTTTAATATTTTAAGGCAAAAATAAAAGTCATGAATTAAATATTGCATAGTAATACTCAAGTCAGTGTAGAAAGGTCATTGTCAGCACTCAAATTGATTTTGGGGGATTTGAGATATAATTTATCTGAAGAACACTTAGAATCAATTTTGATGGTAAAATTAAACAGCTGAACAAATATAATAATAATAATAACAATAATTTTTATAGACTTCTGCAATATACATCAATTATTATTACATATAAATTGGAGGCAATAAAACTAGCGTATTACTATGCAATATTTAATTCAAGACTTTTATTTTTGCCTTAAAAAATTAAAAGTTAAAAAATAACTTTTATTTTTTGAGTAAAATAATAAAAGTCAAAAATAACTTTTAATTTTTGCCTTAAAAAATAAAAGTTAAGAAATAACTTTTTTTTCTTGACTTTTTCGATAAAAGTCATAACAGTTACGGTCCCTGGATTTAAGTAACTCAAATAGTTAATCAGTGTTAAAGAGAATATGGAAATGAATTAACGTCAAAAATTTATTAAAATATTTTTCCCGTCAAACGTCATTCGGCCTAAAATTATTATTTTATTTCGAGATACTTTTCGATAGTATTTGAATAACGGTAGGAATTTTTTTAATACGAATTCGAGTGCAATTTCTAGGCAGCTTTATTTTTCAACTTAGTCAATTCACAAACCAACACTTTCATGGTTTATTATTATTGTGAATGAAGAAAACAAACTCATTAACAAACATATTAACAAATTTAATAAAACACACATAGCATATGTATAATTTTAAGTATGTGTTGGTAGCAACTTTAAATTAAATTCTAATTTTACTCAAAATAAGGGAAAAAATTAAAAAATCTGTAAATCTGCAAAACGATTAAAAAGGAATACCTTTCAAATAATGTATGTTTGGTCAAAATCAGGATAAAACGGTAAAACAAAACATCGGTCACAAGAAATCGCTTTGCCTATTAATATTAGAGAAAATTTAATGTAAAATATACATGAGGAAAATATTTTATCTTTTTTCGATTTTCGGAGTATACACACAAATTGCTTGGCTTACCAACTCTGGAGCAGGCTGCATATAATTGACTATAAACTAAACATGAATTTTTCTTATCCAAGTCACACACTTTCTTTTATTTGGTGTGAATTTGGGCCAAATCATTTTATAAATAAGAATTTTCGAAAAAAAAAACAAGTAAGAAAATTATAGTCGGTCTAGACCGACTATACGATACCCTATACCATGCGTTTAGAGACCCTATCTCTCAGGCCCAACTAACTGGATATAGTAAATAAGCATAAACCAAATTCGAGTGGGATTTTTATTAATTTTTTCGGCTGCAGATATGAAAAACTTCATATCGGATTCTATATCTATGTGGGGACTAGGCCCTAAAATGGACCGATCCTGACCATGTTTGGTAAATTCTCTTGTATTTTGCAAAAATATATACAACCAAAATTTGAGAAGAATCAGTGCAATATTTTTGGTTTTTGATAGATTTAAGTGAAGATCGGGAAGCAGCTCTATATGGGGCCAATGACTAAGAGTTGTCCAATAGGGATCATTTTTGGACTACTGATTAATGGATGTAATATATACATACAAACCCAATTTGACTAAGATTTGTATGATAATTTGGATCTTATGACAATATATGTTGATTTCATAGGGGTCATTTGTATGGGGGCAAGGTCTGAACATAGACCGATTCTCACCAATTTCAATAGCGTTCATCCCATGGCCGATATAAGAGCAAATACCAAATTTCATCAAAATATATTCATATTTGCGACCGCAGTTTGATTATAAGCTTTACATGGACACACAGACGGACGGACGGACGGACGGACGGACGGACGGACATCGTTAAATCGAATCAGATGGTGATTCTGATTCGATCGGTATAATTAAAGATGGATCTAGGTCAAATATTTTTGGTTGTTACAAACAGCAGCACAAAGTCATTATACCCAAACCACATAGTGGTATAGGGTATAAAAACGATCCTCATAGGGAATCTATTGTACTGGATGTGATACGACCACTTTTCCTGTCCCGCCCATTTTTGGCACTATTACTTATAGTAATAATAGATGACCTCACATAAATTCCGATCCCGTAAATTTCCGGCACGGCTACTTAAACTGAAAACAGATGATGAGTATCAAAGTGCTCCCTGTCATGATACTCGAGGTATAGGATATAGAATTACCCTGCCCATTTTCAGCTCGGTTTACACTAAAATATGACGTCACACAAATATGCAAAGCTCTCGTCTATTTTCGGTTAGGCTACTTGCATTAATTACAGATGATGTCGTACCAAGTATCAGAGTTCTCCCTGTTATAGTACTCGAGGTATGTGATATTGAATAATTACTACATCTGGGAGGAGAAATGCTCACTGATGCTATCCTGTTCATTTCCGAAGGCTACCCACACACATTTTCAAAGCTCTCCCTTTCATAAAATTCCAGATATATTTAATTATAACTGTCTGTGGGAGGTTACATGCCCTCTGATCCGATCGCACTCTAACACTAATTTAAATCGTTCTCGAATCAACTTAAACACATACACTAAGTTACATAAAAATCAGTTCAGCCGATTAGGAGGAGTTCAGTGGCATACAGGCGGACAGAAGAAATACATATATAAAGATATATGTATAAGAGCCTTGTTTGTATCAGTACAACCCGTAAGTCTTGACGTGCTATGAGCGGCAAATATTCTTGAATTAAGATTATAATATTAGCGTTAGAATAATTCTTGCAATTAAAATTAAAAAGTTAATTCTTTTCCAAAAAAAAATTTAATAGAAAATACAATTTTTATAGCCTCCACATCACTGTACAGGGGGTATAATATCAGTTTGTCAATCCGTTTATACCTCACCGAAATAAATTCTGGAGAACCCATAAACATATTCTTGTATTTCTGTCTGTTGAAAAGATTCTCCTGTCCGCAACAGGTCAATAGTTCAGGTTGATCGCACTGTTGTCATAATCTACAGCAGTTTGGCATTGTACTTGGACCCTGTATACCATGCACGTGAGATATAACATACGAAAATATAGATATATATCAGCGATGCATACACATTTTTGTTTGCTTGTTGATTTTTTTTTTTTTTTTTTTTTGTTGTGCATGTGCAAAACAGCAAAATGAACAAAAATGTGTATCCATCGATAATAACCAAACAACGAGAAATGTGATCGTATATTAGCGTGACAGCCGTGCGGGTCGGATTATTGTGACTTTGGATCTAAAACTTCAGTGCGAACAATTTAAGCCAAATCGAACAATGCTTTCTGGACGCGCATTGAGTTCAAAATTCAAATATGCAATTAGATGTAAAAATTATCAAAAAAATCGTTTTTCACAAAAACTTTGCTATTAATAATTGCGTTTCAATTTAATTAATTAATAAACCATAATCTAGAGTAAATTATCTTTCTAATAAAACAACAATATCTATTATCGCTTGAAAACCAGCCAAGTTATATCAAGTTCCCCAGGCAATAAATGCGCCGCAGACCACTTGATTATGAAAATCGAGCTCATTAAAGACATTGAAATAATTTACAACAATAACATTCTTGCATTCTCCTGATCCCAAAATGATCTCATGTAAAGTATTTTGCATCTCGTCTATTGTTATGCCGTTCTAAATTAATGTCAAAGCGGTACGTATTTATTTGCACAATTTCAAAATCTCCAAGTTAACTTTTTCAAAAATTTTGTTTAATTTTTTTTCAAAAGCTCCAATTTAACTTTTTCAAAAATTTTGTCTAAGAAATTTTCCGCAATCAACGATCGGCCTTTAAGGTCTTATTAACAAAATAAATGTTATTAACAATGTCAAATATTGTAGGTAGCCGGTTATTAATTTTGTGAAGGCAGCGTTTTTATTTCAGCGGATTTGAAGAAACATGTGAGTTTTCATACTTTTTCAACTGTTAAGGCTACATCTTTTTTATGTGTTCATATTTAAAAATTTTTTTCACAATATTATACCAATTGATACAAGTTCTTAATCCAGTAAATTAAGGTTAAATTGAAGGACTATAAACTTTCCCCCTTTAAGGTCAAATGTCAAATTTAAGGATATTTAAATTTTTTTAAAACAAAATATCGAAATAATAAATATTTGTGGAAAGATTTCGATAGAAGTTGTTGATAATATTTGAATATTTCTAAAAAATAATATTCTAGACTCATTTTCTGAAACTAACCCGTGGGGTACTCAAAATGTGTCCTAGTAGTAATTTTCTTCTCAGAAATACTATATTCATAAAAAGATATATCGAGTGCTTATATTCAAAACGTGCTATCTACATTTGACAGCAATATTAGTTTTTGATTTCAAACTGTTCTCGGATATAACTGTCAAATATAATATTAATTTTGATATCATACATGATTAGTACGCCTATTTCTTAATAGATATTGTATCAAATCGATCAACAAATACTTTCAGATCTTATTAATAAATTGGTTTTACACGCTCTCTTTACAATAATTATTAATGCAGATAGCACTTTTTGAATATAAGCCCTAGATGTACAAATTTGTTAATAATGTATTAAATAAAAAGTCTAATTAATCTAAATATTTTCATAAAATAACGAATAAATTTGAGGAATTTTATGAATTCATTAAATTTGTTTTATCAAAAAAAATCCTAATGAAGAAAATATTTATAAATTTTCATATTGAGTCAATTTAACATCAGGAGTACCTCACGGGTTAATTTCAGAAAATAAGACCAGAATATTATTTTCTAGAATTATTAAAATATAATCAACAACTTTTATCCAAATCCTTCCACAAATATATATTATTTCGATATTTTGTTTAAAAAAAATATAAATATCCTTAAATTTGACGTTTGACCTTAAAGGGGGACAATTTATAGTCTTTCGATTTAACCTTAATTTCCAGGATTGAAAACTTACATCAAGTGGTATAGTATTTCGGCAAAAGATTTTGAAATATGAAAACACGAAAAATATGTAGCCGAACAGTTAGAAAAGTATGAAAAATCACATTTTTCAACAAATCCGCTGAAATAAAAACGCTGCCCTCGCCAAATTAAGGACAGGATACCTACAATATTTGGCAGTTTTAATCGTAAATATCTTCTTAATAAGACCTTAAAGTCCAATCTTTGATTTCGGAAAATTTTTAAAAGAAAATTTTTGAAAAAGTAAAATTGGAGATTTTGAAATAGCGTTAAAAAATACCGTTTTGACATTAATTTAGAACGGCATAACAATAGAGGAGAAGTAAAATACTTTATATAAGACCATTTTGGGATCAGGAGAATGCAAAAATATTTGTTATTGTAAATTATTTCAATGTCTTTAAAAGCATGAGATCGATTTTCTTAATCAAGTGGTCGGCGGCGCATTTATTGCATGGGGAACTTGATATAACTTGGCTGTTTTTCAACCTATAATTGATTCCGTTGTATTATTAGAAAGAGAGTTTACTCTTGATTATGGTTAATTAATTTAATTGAAACGCAATTATTAATATCAAAATTTTTGTGAAAAATGTTTTTTTTTTTTGATAATTTTTACATATAAATTCATATTTGAACTTAGAACTTAATGCGCATCCAGAATTGACCGATTTGACTCAAAAATGTAGACTAAAGTTTTAAATCCAGTGTCACAATAATCTGACCCGCATACATCAAAATTCGACCAAAAATATTTTTTCATACAAACCGATGTCACCCTATTGTATATATCTATAATATTAATAGGCTGGGCGATTTCTTGTGACCGATGTTTTGTTCTACCGTTTTATGCCGATTTTGACCAAACGTATATTATTTGAAAGGTATTTCTTTTTAGCTTTTTTGCAGATTTACAGATTTTTAAATTTTTTCCTTTATTATGAGTAAATTGCATTTTAAGTTGCTCCTAACACCTAGATAAAATTTTGCAAGCTATGTGTGTGTTTATTAAATTTGTTAATGTGTTTGTAATAGAAATTAGTTTGTCTTTTTGTATTGATTTCTGAATTGGCTATAATTGATTAGCATAACTTTAGGGTCTTTATTTAATGAAAGAAATGAAATTTCCTAGAATTTGCACTCGAATTTCGAGGGCTGGAATCTGCTAGATTCAATTAAAGAACCTCGAAAGTACATGAAAATATTTTTAATTACGAGTAACATCATTGTAAACACGTATGAAAATTGTAGTCGGTCTAGACCGATTATACGATACCCTAACTCTTTGACCCTAACTCTTTGGACCAACTATTTAAATATAGAAAATAAGCATAAACAAATTTTCTTTTTGCCTTCGGACGTGAAAACGTTCACATCGGATGCTATATTTATATGGAGACTAGGCCGAAAAATGGACCGATCCTGACCATATTTAGTAAGGTCACTTATTTTTTGCAAAAACATATATGTACAAACCAATTTTGAAAACAATCTGTGCAATATTTTTGTTTCTTGGTATATTTAAGTGAAGATCGGGAATTAGCTTCATATGGGGGCTATGGTTAAGTATTGTTCTATAGTGTAATTTTTGGATTGTTAATAAATGGATGTAATAAACATATACAAACCCAATTTGACCGAGATCTATATGATAATTTTGATATTATGGCAATTTAAGTCGATCTCATAGGGTTCATTTGTATAGGGACAAGGTCTGAACATAAACCGATTTTCACCAATTTCAAAAGTGTTCATGCTATGGCCGATGGAAGCATACATACCAAATTTCATCAAAATATGTTCACATTTGCGACCTGTAGTTTGAAAACAAAGTTAACATGGATACACAGACGGACGGACGGACGGACGGACATACGGACATCGCTAGCTCGACTCAGAAAGTGATTCTGAGTCGATTGGTAGCTACAAACATCAGCACAAAGTCATTATACTCTGACCCCATAGTGGGTGGTACAGGGTATAAAAATCTTTAATTATATTTTCAAATCTAGTATTTTTTGTCTGTTAGTGTTGACAACCTTGGTTATAATGTTGTGTTTAGAACACGGGTGGAGGGTATCAAGTATTCGGCACAGGCAAATTTAACACCCTTACATGTTTTTTTTTATTTCTTTCTCAATTTGTTTTTCGCTATAATCGTTGGATTTACAAAAAACTTTGTGTTTCATTTTGTAAGAAAATACGAATTATTGTTTAAGTTGATTTTTTTATCAACATTTGTTTATAAAGAATGCTACAAAGATGAGAACTGAAATCTCATTCGAAGCTCGAAATATTATAATCGGTTTACGGGATAGAGCAAATTTATTTCGAAAATTGTAGGAAGACACCACACTGCAGTCAAAAACTTGTGGACAAATGCAACAATTTTAAAAAGATAGAGAATTGTAATCGAACAGGTTGTCCAAAGCTATTAAATGAAAGGGAAAAGTTGAAAAATTTCCATTATAGTGCGGTGCAAATTGTGGGGAGTTCAAGAAAACAGTTACCGACACCACCATAAAATAAATATTGCATAATAATTGATTTCAGGGCAGACGTTAAAAAAATAAATATTCAATGCAGTATTCAGAACGGTGGAGGCTTCGCTTTGATTTGGGGTAGAAGATCTTCATTGATTCAACACTATAGACATTTTTGATTAAAAACCATGTTACATCAAGTATCGCAAATTTAATTTGCCAACACAATGAACTCAAGCATGGAGTCTATGCGAAGTAGGATAGAATGTGTAAAAAGGCCAAACCAAACTTCTAAACAAACATTGATTTTTTTATATTTATGTTGAGTTTAGATATTGACGTGTACTTAGTTTTGAGGCCACGTTTCTTGACCTTTAGAGAAAATAATTCTTGTTTAAGTTCTGTCATTATAAATAATGAATTTTGTTTTTGCAAATAAAATTGCTAAATATATTTGTAAATAAATTTTATTTGGTTCAATCTGTTAAGAAAACAATATAGTTAACTGGCGTTTACCCACTTTTTCAACCATAGCGATAAAAGCTTTTTTGAAAAAATCTCCAAAATTAAACTACTCCAGTTTTAGTCAATTCTATTGTATCAAAATATTATGAAACTTGAGAAAACTTGATTATCGAATATTTGTCGAGCATATTGTAAATTACTAAAAGAATTTGTAATGAAAATATTTCTATTGTAAGTTTTTGTTGTGGCGGCGGTGTGCTTGAGTTCTTCCTTTGATTTTTGTTGGCTGTTTATTTTATTAAGAATATTGTTGTTAGTAAAATTGCTCATTTTTGTTTTACTTGTATAATTCTTTTTGAATTTCTTACTTCAAACAAAAAATATTAATGTTGTTACATTTAGTGAATCGTTAAAACTTTGTTAGAAAAAATATTTACAACAATCTTGTAATTATGTATTCTTTTTTCCTTTTTTCATTTATTTCATGTTACAAAAATTGTGTAGAGTAATTGTTACACGCGAGGTCACGAAACAAAATTGTAAATTAACACTGTAACGACAAGCGCAAAGTTTTCGTAAAATTTAATTAAAATGATGCTCTCATGCTAACTGGCGGCCAAATGATGGATTAAAGGCACATGCTTTATGAATTTTGCGTTTGAGGTTAAGTGATCATTGGCGTTCTGTCTCCATTATGATACTTAACACTCTTATGTCATCTTAGTATTAACTACTAGAGCCGATCACTCGAAATTCGAGTGCAAATTTTAGGAAATTAAATTTTTTCATTAAATTATTTTCTTTTAAAACTTTTTCAATCTATATAAAAAAAATTTTTTTTAATATTTGAATAAACTTCATTAAATTGTGAATTTTTTAAATAAAATTCATTAAATTTTATTATAAATATTTGAAGAACACACGGAAATATATAAATAGGTTTGTTAATAAATTATTTTATAAGAACCTAAAGGTATGCTTATCAATTCTAGGCAATTCACAATTCAACACGGCCCTATGCTCCTTGCAGGAGTAAAAGGAACAGATATATATATATAATAATTCAGCACAGGGCGATTGAAATTTACTTTTTTTTTGAAGTCCTCACTAATAAATGCACAGGCGATGAATTGTGAATTGGCAAAAATTGATTAACATACCTTTACGCTCTTATTATTATTATATTATATTATATTATATTATATTATATTATATTATATTATAAATATTTTATTTTATTTTATTAAATATATTTTTAACACATATTATATATAAATTTTATTACTATGCACTTCTCCAAATTGCACACTCATCCGTGCGCGCCTTTTGCTTTAAAAAAGTTAACATTTTCGTATTAATACATAGATATTCATTTTGTCAGTATCTTCTTAATATGAAAGAAGTTACGCTCATATCCAATGCTAAGGAAAGCTTTAGGTATTGCGCCTTTGGACACAATTTTTTAATTTTTAATTTTTAATTTTTAATTTTTAATTTTTAATTTTTAATTTTTAATTTTTAATTTTTAATTTTTAATTTTTAATTTTTAATTTTTAATTTTTAATTTTTAATTTTTAATTTTTAATTTTTAATTTTTAATTTTTAATTTTTAATTTTTAATTTTTAATTTTTAATTTTTAATTTTTAATTTTTAATTTTTAATTTTTAATTTTTAATTTTTAATTTTTAATTTTTAATTTTTAATTTTTAATTTATAATTTTTAATTTTTAATTTTTAATTTTTAATTTTTAATTTTTAATTTTTAATTTTTAACTTTTAATTTTTAATCTTTAATTTTTATTTTAAATTTTCATTTTTTAATTTTTAATTTTTAATTTTTAATTTTTAATTTTTAATTTTTAATTTTTAATTTTTAATTTTTAATTTTAATTTTTAATTTTTAATTTTTAATTTTTAATTTTTAATTTTTAATTTTTAATTTTTAATTTTTAATTTTTAATTTTTAATTTTTAATTTTTAATTTTTAATTTTTAATTTTTAATTTTTAATTTTTAATTTTTAATTTTTAATTTTTAATTTTTAATTTTTAATTTTTAATTTTTAATTTTTAATTTTTAATTTTTAATTTTTAATTTTTAATTTTTAATTTTTAATTTTTAATTTTTAATTTTTAATTTTTAATTTTTAATTTTTAATTTTTAATTTTTAATTTTTAATTTTTAATTTTTAATTTTTAATTTTTAATTTTTAATTTTTACTTTTTAATTTTTAATTTTTAATTTTTAATTTTTAATTTTAAATTTTTAATTTTTAATTTTAAATTTTTAATTTTTAATTTTTAATTTTTAATTTTTATTTTTAAATTTTTAATTTTTAATTTTTAATTTTTAATTTTTAATTATTAATTTTTAATTTTTAATTTTTAATTTTTAATTTTTAATTTTTAATTTTTAATTTTTAATTTTTAATTTTTAATTTTTAATTTTTAATTTTTAATTTTTAATTTTTAATTTTTAATTTTTAATTTTTAATTTTTAATTTTTAATTTTTAATTTTTAATTTTTAATTTTTAATTTTTAATTTTTAATTTTTAATTTTTAATTTTTAATTTTTAATTTTTAATTTTTAATTTTTAATTTTTAATTTTTAATTTTTAATTTTTAATTTTTAATTTTTAATTTTTAATTTTTAATTTTTAATTTTTAATTTTTAATTTTTAATTTTTAATTTTTAATTTTTAATTTTTAATTTTTAATTTTTAATTTTGAATTTTTAATTTTTAATTTTTAATTTTTAATTTTTAATATTTAATTTTTAATTTTTAATTTTTAATTTTTAATTTTTAATTTTTAATATTTAATTTTTAATTTTTAATTTTTAATTTTTAATTTTTAATTTTTAATTTTTAATTTTTAATTTTTAATTTTTAATTTTTATTTTTTATTTTTTATTTTTTAATTTTTAATTTTTAATTTTTAATTTTTAATTTTTAATTTTTAATTTTTAATTTTTAATTTTTAATTTTTAATTTTTAATTTTTAATTTTTAATTTTTAATTTTTAATTTTTAATTTTTAATTTTTAATTTTTAATTTTTAATTTTTAATTTTTAATTTTTAATTTTTAATTTTTAATTTTTAATTTTTAATTTTTAATTTTTAATTTTTAATTTTTAATTTTTAATTTTTAATTTTTAATTTTTAATTTTTAATTTTTAATTTTTAATTTTTAATTTTTAATTTTTAATTTTTAATTTTTAATTTTTAATTTTTAATTTTTAATTTTTAATTTTTAATTTTTAATTTTTAATTTTTAATTTTTAATTTTTAATTTTTTATTTTTTATTTTTTATTTTTTAATTTTTAATTTTTAATTTTTAATTTTTAATTTTTAATTTTTAATTTTTAATTTTTAATTTTTAATTTTTAATTTTTAATTTTTAATTTTTAATTTTTAATTTTTAATTTTTAATTTTTAATTTTTAATTTTTAATTTTTAATTTTTAATTTTTAATTTTTAATTTTTAATTTTTAATTTTTCCATTTTTCAAATTTCATTTTCCAAATTCGATTTATCATTTTTCATTTTTACCTCTAATTTTTCAATTTTCAATTTTCAATTTACGTTTTTCATTTTTCATTTTCCGTTTTCCATTTCTCATTTTTCAATTTCCAATTTGCATTTTCCATTTTCCATTTTTTATTTTTAATTTTTCGTTTTTAATTTTTAGTTTTTCATTTCTCAATTATCATTTTTCATTATCCATTTTTAATCTTTCATTTTTCGTTTTTCTTTTTCCTTTTAATTTTTCATTTTCCAAATTCCATTATTCATTTTTCACTTTTCATTTTCGATTTTCCATTTTTAAATTTTCGTTTTTCATTTTTCGATTTTCATTTTTCTTTTTTCATTTTTAATTTTTCATTTTAAAATTTTTCAATTTTCATTTGGCATTTTCCATTTTTCAATTTTCAATTTTCATTTTCCATTTTTCATTTTTCGTTTTTCATTTTCCATTTTTCTATTTTTCGGTCTTCATTTTTAGTTTTTCATTTTTCCGTTTTCATTTTCCATTTTCCTTTTTTCATTTTTCATTTTCCATTTTTGATTTTCCATTTTTCAATTTTCATTTTTTATTTTCCATTTTTAATTTTTCATTCTCCATTTTTCATTTTCTATTTTCCATTTTTAATTTTTTATTTTTCATTTTCCATTCTCCATTTTTCATTTTCAATTTTCCATTTTACATTATTCATTTTCCGTTTTTCATTTTCCATTTTTCATTTTCCATTTTTATTTTCTTTGTCTATTTTCTATTTTCCATTTTTCATTTTTCTTATTTCAGTTTCCATTTTTCGTTTTCATTTTTTCTTTCATATTTTCGATTTTGTTTTACTATAACGTGATAACGATAAAAAGAAATATGTGGCAATGCTACTACCATAACTCATGGTAGTTTTTTTCTGGCTTTTTTGAACTGTGAATGTTTTTCTACAACTATTATGTTCAACCACTAAAATGTTACAAGAAACACACTGTGTTTTTTGTTTGTTTTTAGAGGTGTCGACAAATTTTTGCTCATATCTCAGCACAGTGATGCCCGATTTGTCCCATTTTCAATACCAGCCTGCTGGGAATTATGGCAAATGATATTGTTGTAACCTTACCCACCAAAATATTTATTTTTGTGAACGAGCGTGATTTCAACAGACAGACGGACATCGCTATATCGACTCGAGATGAGATAAGGATCAAGAATATATATACTTTATGGGGTCGAAAATTAGTTATTCGTTACAAATGGAATGACGAACCTATATATACCCTCTCCCACTGAGGTGTGGAGGGTATAAAAAAGGAAAAAAGAAGATATCGAAGAGTACAAAAATTGTCTGAAAAATTGAGACAGAACTGCATTATTTTTAATTTAAATATAGTTAATGAGTGTCTGTTTATACCCTATACCACTATGTGGTTTGGGTATAATGACTTTGTGCTGCTGTTTGTAACAGCCAAAAATATTTGACCTAGACCCATCTTTAATTATACCGATCGAATCAGAATCACTTTCTGAGTTGATTTAACAATGTCCGTCCGTCCGTCCGTCCGTCTGTGTGTCCATGTAAAGCTTGTAATCAAACTGCAGGTCGCAAATATGAATATATTTTGATGGAATTTGGTATATAAGCTTTTATCTTTACTTTACCAAACATGATCAGGATCGGTCCATTTTTGGACCAAGTCCCTATATAGATATAGCATCCGATATGAACTTTTCATACCTGCAGCCAAAAAAATTAATAAAAATCCCACTCAAATTTGGTTTTTGCTTATTTTCTATGTCCAGTTAGTTGGGCTTAAGAGATATGGTCTCTTATAGAGATATTTATATTGTTATAGAGATATTGACTTTTCCAGTCGGAAGAGCGTTCTTTAATAGAAAATTCCTATATATAGCACATTTTAACTACATACAAAAAATGTAAAATTAATGTTGCGCCAATCACAAAAATTTCATCAAATATTTCTACTGCAATTAATTCACATCATATACTTGATATAAAATTCAAAATTTTATATACAAACAGTACTTGGACGGAAAACAAGGAAGAAGAATATGTTTTTAATAAAAATTTAACAGTTGGAATAACAATTTTCACGTATTTTATATGTTTATAGCCTATACCACTATGTGTGTTGCTACCACAATTATTCGACACAGACATATTTTTATTATACCGATCGATATCATCACAGTCCATTTAGCGATGTCCGTCCGTCCGTTCGGCTGTCATCTGTTCGTCCTTCGGTGTGTCCGTGTAATCCTGGTGATCAAACTACAATGAGATCAATTTAAATTGCCATAAGATACCAATTATCATAGAGACTATAATTTTCTTAATTTCCTCTCATTTTGTGCGCCCAATTTATATTTCCTGGTGATACCCAGTACCATTATTATTTCTTGAGGCTGCATCATTGTCAATTGTTTCACAATATTGTTACAGAATTCTTCCATTTCGTCGGCACTTCCATCACATATAGGGGCGTAGACTTGAATTGTATTTATACAAGTTGGCTTTCCCATTATCTTTATCATCATTAATCAAATTGTTTAAATGAAACGAAATTATTGTTCCGTAACTAACCAATTTCTATATAAGATTAAATAATTTCAAAGCTCAGACGTGATAGAAAAATTCCACTATTCCACCTACAGGACATTGATGGATTGATAATGGCATCTCATTTTGCTATTATAAAAACTTTTAGTTTAAAAGGTTGGTTTTTATAAAGTTGTTAATGCGGAAAATCTATTAAGAGTGATTCTCGACTGACAAAATATACAAAACCTTTTGGAGGAATTTTGACATTAAGTTTGCAGTTTTTTTTTATGAAACAAATAACCTCCAAGCAAGTATATACTTAAATTAACTTATAATTAAATAGAAATTCGATTTTGTCATCGCAGACGCAATTCCTTCGTTTGGCCATTACTCATTCAAATTCAATTATTTACCCAGGGCAACTTCCTGCTAAGCGAAATGTAACGTTTAATGTTTTCTGATGTTAAAACATTTATAATCTAGATGTACATACTTCCATTTCACTATTGTCAAAGGACATTTAATAAGAATTTATAATAAAAAAATAAAGTGCTGACTACGAGTGTAATAAAATATATGAAATGGTTTTTAAAGGTTTTTTGTCATGTAACATTTGGCACAAATGTTTAAATTTCATATTTATTGTCTACACGTTTTGAATTATATGACGCCAACATATTTTTTTTTTTTTATTGTTATTATTTATTGATTTATATAAAAATAATGAATGTACACTATGAACTTAATATACAATACATTTAAGTAGTTCGAAAACAATTCAAATTGTTCATGTCTTACAGACATTTTAAATGATGTACATACTGAGGACGGGTTGAACAGTTCACTGAATTATGCCAGACCAAAAGAATGACACCTTCGCTTATTACGATCATGCCCTCAATAGGTGAGATGAGCATATTTAAAATTATTGGACCTTTTTAAATTTTTTTTTTTTAATTTCTAAATAACTCAGTGACTTTATATTTTTAACATTAATAGCCTAGAAGTGACATAATTATATAAAATTTACTTTACTTTAAAATCTTTTAAAACAAAAAAGTTACAGTCAATTTTAAATAATAAATTTTTTTTTAATTTCAAGATTATTTGGATGGTATGTAGAATGCAATTGAGCACATATACCTTAAGTTATCTTTATGAACATATCTTGTTTAATAACAAAGCACGAAATATATAAAAGTTTCTTGCATTACAAAATATTTCCATAGTGAAATTTAAATTACTTTTTAAATAGTAGAATTTTAATATATTTTTCAGATTTTTCTATAAAGTCGAGAGATCGACTCTAGTTGCAACTCGTTATGGTGGTTGTGAAACAATCGGTTTTTGTTGGGTTTAGGTAATTAAACAACCTAATAAAACCAAAATAAATTTCATATTAAATTTAAAAATTCTGTAAATATTCTTATTGTTCGAGTTAATGGATTTAAGCCTAAGAGGCATAAACTTGCTCTTAGACAAGGAATCTTATTGTCTAAGAGGATGTTAATGACAACGATATAAACAACTGCTTATAAAAGAGTATAACAGATTTTCCTATATATAAAATTCTAAAAGTATGAAAATATTGTAGAAAAACTTTCAAAAATATTATCGCATTTGTTTCCCATGTTGCCGTATTAAAAAGTTCAAGCATGAGATAAAGTTTAAGAGTTTTATTTTTCGAAATACTTGTAAATCTTTTCGTGTATGTCAAACAAGGTAAAAAAAGTTTTCTTTTTTGCTATGTTTTGCTTTACTTTTGTAGAAGATGAACTTTGGTTTTGAATATTAAAGTAATATCAAAACAAGTAAGAAAATTATAGTCGGTCTAGACCGACTATATGATACCCTATACCATGCGTTTAGAAACCCTATCTCTTAGGCCCAACTAACTGGAAATAGAAAATTAGCAAAAACCAAATTTGAGTGGGATTTTTATTAATTTTTTTGGCTGCAGATATGAAAAAGTTCATATCGGATGCTATATCCATATGGGGACTAGGTCCAAAAATTGACCGATCCTGATCATATTTGGTAAAGTCTCTTGTATTTTGCAAAAATATATACAAACAAAATTTGAGAAGAATCAGTGCAATATTTTTGTTTTTTAATAGATTTAAATGAAGATCGGGAGGCAGCTCTATATAGGGCCAAAGGGATCATTTTTGGACTACACATGGATGGATGTAATGAACGCATACAAACCCAATTTGAGTAAGATCTATATGACAATTTGGATCTTATGGCAATTTATATCGATTTCATATGGGTAATTTGTATGGGGGCTAGGTCTGAACATGGACCGATTCTCACCAATTTCAATAGCGTTCATCCCATGGCCGATAAAAGCTTATATACCAAATTTCGTCAAAATATATTCATATTTGCGACCTGCAGTTTGATTACAAGCTTTACAGGGACACACAGACGGACGGACGGACATTGTTAAATCAACTCAGAAAGTGATTCTGATTCGATCGGTATAATTAAAGATGGGTCTAGGTCAAATATTTTTGGTTGTTACAAACAGCAGCACAAAGTCATTATACCCAAACCACATAGTGGTATAGGGTATAATTAGGGCTGCCGTTGATGCAGATGAGTTGGAAAAAAATTAGTGTTAATAAGCTACTAATAGAATAATAAATTATAGAGAATTTGAAATGAATTGCAAAGAAATTTTAAAGAATTTGCTAGACTTTTGTAATTTGTTTCAATGATGCTTTTATAATTTCTTTAACAAAAGTATTAATAACATTTTAGTTAAATATAAAATCAGTACTAATTGTTAGCAACTATACTAGAATCTCGAAATGTGCCAGAGGCAATTAAATTTTTCGAAGCTGTTTTCAAAATTGAAAAACAAACAATACTAAACAATGATTAAACTAAGTGGTTTAAAGAAGCAGTCGAGGCTTCTTTTTTTTTTGTGTGTAATTGCTCTTGACCATTTTCGTGATTGTTTTCCTGCCATTTTATTAAGGTATCAATGCTTTCAAGTGCTTTCGAGCAATTCACTTCCGGTTGTTGAATAACTTTCTCGATAACTGACCCATCCGTAATTTTATCCATATTCCAATTTTCAGTTTCAATTCATAACGAGTTGAATGTGCCTTCAAAATGTTTTCAATCGGTATATTTTCTGGTTCGAAAATGTTGCCTAACAATTTATTTCGATATGGGTTGACCTTGAACCATCGACTGCAAAACCGCTCTTATGTTATGTTATGTTTGTTTATTAATGAAAAAGTAAGAAAATTAAAGTAAGCCTAGTCCGTCCACATAACACCCTATACCATGTGTTACGAAAGAGCATCTTGAATCCAACATTGCTAAGGCAATAACTGGTTATAGAAAATAATCATAAAGGAAAATTTAGTATTATTTGTTAATAATTTGTGGCTTTCAGATATGAAACAGTTCATATCTGATGTAATTTATATATGGGGACAAGGTCAAAAAATAGACCAATCATGAATATATTTAGTACAGTCAATTACTTTTCACAAACATATGTATAAAAACCAAAATAAAAAAAAATCAATGAATATTTTTTTTTATGGATTTAAGTGAAGAGCGGGATCCAGCTTTATATGGGGAATATCACTAAAAATGGCCATACAGATTATAGTTTTGGGCTACTGATTAGTTGGTATAATAGACAAATATACTGAATATGTTACCAGTAAACTCGTATATATATATATATTAGGGTGACAGCGGTTTGTATGAAAATAATTTTTCGTCGAATTTTGAGGTATGCGGATCTAAGACTTTGATGCGCAAAATTTGAACAAAATCGGACAATGTTTTCTGGACGCGCTTTGAGTTCAAAGTTCAAATATGCATTTGTATGTAAAAATTATCAAGAAAAATCATTTTTCACAAATATTTTGATATTAATAATTGCGTTTCAATTAAACTAATATATAAACCGTAAGCTAGAGTAAACCATATTTTCAATAAAATAAAATATCGGTTGAAAAACAGCTAAGTTATATCAAGTTCCCCAGGCAATAAATGCGCCACAGATCACTTGATTAAGAAAATCGAGCTCACATTTTTAACGACATTCAAAAAATTTACAACAATAACACTTTTTCATTCTCCTGATCCCAAGTTAATCTTATGTAAAGTATTTTGCATATCGTCTATTGTTAAGCCTTTTAAATTAATGTCAAAACGGTACGTATTTTTTAGCACTATTTCAAAATCTCCAATTTTACTTTTTCAAAAATTTTGTTCAAGAAATTTACCGAAATCAACGATTGGAATTTAAGCTCTTCTTAAAAAAATATATATGATTAAAAATGTCAAATATTGTAGGTATCCTGTTCTTAATTTGGCGAGGGCAGCTTTTTTATTTCAGCGGATTTGAAGAAAAATGTGATTTTTCATACTTTTTCAACTTTTAGGCTCCATCTTTGTGGTGTTTTCATAGTTCTAATATATTTTGTCAAAATATTACACTACTTGATATAAATTGATTAAATTGAAACACTATAAACTGTCCCTCTTTAAGGTCAAAGATCAAATTTAAGTAGATTTACATATTTTTTAAAAACAAAATATCGAAATAATATATAGTTGTGGAAAGATTTCGATAAAACTTGTTGATAATATTTTGATGATTCTAGGAAATAATATCCTGCACTTATTTTCTAAAATTAACCCATGGGGTGCTCTTGATGTCAAATTGACTCTTTGTGAAAATCTATAAATATTTAAAAAAAAAAAAAACAAATTTAATGTATTTAATGATTTCAAACTGTTCTGTAATATAACTGTCAAATATAATATTAATTTGGATATCATACATGAGTAGTACGACTATATCTTAATAGATATTGTAGCAAATCGATCGACAAATGCTTTCAGATCTTATTAATAAATTGGTGTACACGCTCTTTTTATACCCTCCACTCCAGTGTGCAGAGGGTATATATAAGTTTGTCATTCCGTTTGTAATAATTAGAAAAAAAATTTTGGACCCCATAAAATATATGCAGTGTTGGAAAAAATAATAGAAACGAGAGTTATTTTTTTTCAAAAAATTAAATTTATTAGTCAAGTCTTACTTAAAAAAAAATTTTTTTAAATGCAGGTTTGTTTTTAAGCCATACAACAACAAAAAAAAATTAGTCATCACCCTCTTCATTTATATTATATAAAATTATATTACTAACAATGAACAAAGTCATTATTTTACTGGAAAAAATAATAGAAACGCGTTAAAGGAGGAGGTACAACTTTTTTATTTATGTTAATAAACTATTTTATTTTAATATTTTATTGCTCCACCTTTGTTTTTCACAACTTCATTGCATCTGCGGTTTATGGAATCTACCAATTTTTTACAGATATCCTTGCCAATGGAAAACCACTCTTCCTAGATTTTTTCCCACAATTCGTCCTTATTTTTCGGACTGAAGCCCCCTATTTTCCTCTTGAGCACTCCCCAGAGGTGTTCTATAGGGTTAAGGTCCGGTGACTGCGAAGGCCATTCCATAAGAGGTACCTTTTTGACTGCAAAGAAGTCCTTTGCCAATTTGGAAGAGTGCTTCTGATCATTGTCCTGCTGAAACTCCCATCTCAAGGGCATCTCTTCCTCAGCAAATGGAAGCATTATGCTTTGCAATATGTTGACATAGTCCGGGGCGCACATTTTGTTCTTGATCCAATATATTGGACCAACACCAGAGGAAGAGAAACAACCCCATATCATCATGGATCGACCACCGTGTTTCACCGTCTTCTTGGTGTATTTAGGATCATATGCCGTATTATCTGGACGCCTTACATAGTGCTTTCCATCAGATCCAAACAAATTTATTTTAGTTTCATCTGACCACAGTACGTTTGCCCAGTTTTCTCGTAATAAATGCTTATGTGCAAAGTCCAGCCATTCTTTAATATTTTTTTTGTTCAGTGAGGGTACCTTCCTGGCACTGCGTGTTATCAACCCTTGCTCCAAAAGCCTATTTCGCACTGTTCTGCTACTCACTGGTGCTTCCAACTCAGTTTTTAGGTTCGTCGATGAGAAAAGCGGTTTTTTTTTGAGAGTCGTATATGATTTTTGTCCCATCTATCGCTTGTTGCACGCTTTTTGCCTCTGGTTTCCTTTTTTGGAACAAAGTTCAATGCAGAGAACACTTTTTTTTTTTTGGAGCACTCAATTATTTCTGCAATTGCGAACATGGCCTTTCCTTCTGCCCTCAACTTTTCCATCGCTGTCCTCTCTGCAACAGTACAATGTACACCACGACCCATTCTGTTCAAAATCACATAAAAATATTATGCAAATGCACATATTGCTGTAATTTCTTATTGAATATGTTTCATTTATTGAAACTTACCTGAATTAACTATTAAAGTAATATAAAATTAAAAAATTTCGAACAATATGTATTGCATTTCTATTTTTTTTTTCCAACCACAATACCGTCCTTTCGCGATCAAGGAACGATAAAAGTGATATTTTTGGATAAATAAGTGCAAATGTTAAACAAAAACAAAGTCCCGTTATCATTCTTTATATTTTGTTTACACTTACCCATATTGTTGTATATAAATGTTTACAGTTACTCTTAAGAAAAATGTTGATATGTCGTTTCTATTATTTTTTCCAACACTGTATATTTGTGATCCTTATAGCAACCGGAGTTGATATAGCGATGTCCGTCTGTCCGTCTGTCGAAATCACAATGACGGCATCAATCGGGCAGCTAGGGTGCTCGTTGACATCCTGAAAAGTTTGCTATTTAAAATCGTCCAAATCGGTCGATTAGGGCCCGAGATTTGAATGAAGAACTAAAAAAAGTCTTGAAAAAATATAATTTTCTATGTTGTTCTTGTCATGATCACGCCCTCAATAGGATAGCTAAGGTCATCATTTTTAGTGAGAATGATTCTCCAAATTCATGGGAAGATTTCTAAAAAAAAAAATGAAAAATATGATGTTGCTATAGTGTTCTTGTTGTTATTCTAAATGTTATATTGTTGTCATAGCTGGACTTGTTGTTTTTGTGGTCGTTGTGGTAATAATATAATAAAAAGTAACCCTTTGTACATTTTTTTATCAACTCTGGTAGAAAAATTTAAAAGTTTCCATTGTTTTGGCATCACTAAAAAAATTTACTAGATTATTTCCGTCATTGCCACGAGCCTGCCTGCAAAGTTTCAGATCGATTGGGTCACGGGAAAGGGGTTAAAATCGATCCAAATTTTTTGGACAAGCAGACACTACGAGTTAATATAAAGGGAGTAAAAATTCACCAGCATCTAAAGCAAATAATGCTTAAATACCTAGTTGTTAATAAAAAGAAAACAATGTAAATTTAGCAAAAAAAAATTTTATGTATTAATTTATTTAAAGAGAAAAACACAAAAATAATGTTTGATGTTGTACTTTTTGTGTGTAATATTTATATATACATACATACACATATTAAATAATACAAATAATATACATAAATAACAAATCGGTATATTATTTTATTTACATAAAATTCTGCAATATTTTGTTGTGGGGAAAATACATTTCTTTTGCATTAACAGAGTGTCACTTCATTTTGCTCAGCATGACTATGCCACAGTAGATGGCGCCACAAGTTTTGTTCTAATTAGCTTTGCAATAGTTATTTCTATTTTAGCATGAGTGTCACTATTTTCAAATAGATATTATACATAACAATGTTAAGAGTGTACACGGGCTGGTCTTTTATTTCATACGTTTTTTTCATTATTCTTTTACAAATATGAACATAAGTTTGGCATATTAAGTTTTTGTTGTCTTTACAAAATAGAGTTACCGAGTTATCAATGAGTTTTTTGCTTTCAAAAAAGTTCTACATAGTTATATAGAATTATTATTCTGCTTTACCTACAAAATATCTGATTGCGATTACATCTAATTTTTAAAAATTGTTTATAATTACTAAATCATTATTGCTCACATAAATAGAAAATTGCACTTTTTAAAATTTCCATACAAATTTTAGAAAATATCAATTCTAAAAACTGGACCTAAAATTTCCAATTATAAATTAGAAAATATTAACTGAATTTCAGAAAATCATATCAAAACGTCGGAAATAATAGTTTTAAATTTAGAAGACATCAATTGCATCTTTATTATACATATAAATTGTATTCGTTAAACACAAATTGAAATTCCAAAACAAACACCAAATATGTTTACATTTAAAAAATGTTTACATTAAAAAAAAATATTGGCATTCAGGAGAAATTAATAGCTTTTCAGTAACTTCTTTTAACGATTGTCGAATCGTTAAAAAAAAGAAAAGCAAAATTATCAGTAAAATTTTTAAACGATATTCGTTATTGTTAAAGTCAGCTGTTGTTGTTATCTAAACGACAACCATTTTTGTGTTGTTTTTTCAATCGATAAAAACTTAAATTTTTAGGTTGAAATGTCGTTATACATAAATAAAAATCATAAAATAGTCAAAATATTTTGCTTTAAGTAAAAAAAAACTTTTTTATTTAAATAAAAAAATTAAATAGCATATTCAATTCATTATTTCATTTTCAAATAAATAAACAGAAATATTAGTAAAAAAAATAGAGATATTAAACATAAACATAAAATCATCCTGTCAAACACGAAGTAATTTGTTTTTTCTATTCTTCTTTGTGTTTTTTGCTTATTTTGACAGAGATGCCACTCGTTTACAATTTAAATAAATAGAAAAATAGATTTGTCGACTGTCGTTAAGATGTATGTACTTAGTGAATTACTTAATCCTTAGTGCAAACAACAATAGCTGTCGATATATTTTGCGATTGTCGGATCGTTGAAATTTACAGAATCACACTACAGAAAACATTAATTTAAATTCAATGAATTTTAGAAAACGTCAAATGATATTTAAGAATTGCGAACATAAAAACTGTTACATAAATAAACGTATGAGAATGTTATTTTTTATATAACGGGTGATTTTTTTGAGGTTAGGATTTTCATGCATTAGTATTTGACAGATCACGTGGGATTTCAGACATGGTGTCAAAGAGAAAGATGCTCAGTATGCTTTGACATTTCATCATGAATAGACTTACTAACGAGCAACGCTTGCAAATCATTGAATTTTATTACCAAAATCAGTGTTCGGTTCGAAATGTGTTTCGCGCTTTACGTCCGATTTATGGTCTACATAATCGACCAAGTGAGCAAACAATTAATGCGATTGTGACCAAGTTTCGCACTCAGTTTACTTTATTGGACATTAAACCAACCACACGAATGCGTACAGTGCGTACAGAAGAGAATATTGCGTCTGTTTCTGAGAGTTTTACTGAAGACCGTGAAATGTCGATTCGTCGCCGTTCGCAGCAATTGGGTTTGTGTTATTCGACCACATGGAAGATTTTACGCAAAGATCTTGGTGTAAAACCGTATAAAATACAGCTCGTGCAAGAACTGAAGCCGAACGATCTGCCACAACGTCTAATTTTCAGTGAATGGGCCCTAGAAAAGTTGGCAGAAAATCCGCTTTTTTATCGACAAATTTTGTTCACCGATGAGGCTCATTTCTGGTTGAATGGCTTCGTAAATAAGCAAAATTGCCGTATTTGGAGTGAAGAGCAACCAGAAGCCGTTCAAGAACTGCCCATGCATCCCGAAAAATGCACTGTTTGGTGTGGTTTGTACGCTGGTGGAATCATTGGACCGTATTTTTTCAAAGATGCTGTTGGACGCAACGTTACGGTGAATGGCGATCGCTATCGTTCGATGCTAACAAACTTTTTGTTGCCAAAAATGGAAGAACTAAACTTGGTTGACATGTGGTTTCAACAAGATGGCGCTACATGCCACACAGCTCGCGATTCTATGGCCATTTTGAGGGAAAACTTCGGAGAACAATTCATCTCAAGAAATGGACCGGTAAGTTGGCCACCAAGATCATGCGATTTGACGCCTTTAGACTATTTTTTGTGGGGCTACGTCAAGTCTAAAGTCTACAGAAATAAGCCAGCAACTATTCCAGCTTTGGAAGACAACATTTCCGAAGAAATTCGGGCTATTCCGGCCGAAATGCTCGAAAAAGTTGCCCAAAATTGGACTTTCCGAATGGACCACCTAAGACGCAGCCGCGGTCAACATTTAAATGAAATTATCTTCAAAAAGTAAATGTCATGGACCAATCTAACGTTTCAAATAAAGAACCGATGAGATTTTGCAAATTTTATGCGTTTTTTTTTAAAAAAAAGTTATCAAGCTCTTAAAAAATCACCCGTTATAAATTTTCACAATTTTTTTTGGATGAAAATTTGAAGTTTTTCAGAAAATAAAGAGAACAAATTATTTTATTTAAAATGTTTGGGACATTTGGTTTTTTGCGTTTGGCATCCCTAATTTGAATATTTATTATTATAAATTTATTCTCTATGTTTTCCAAATATGGCAATATTTTCTTGAAAAAAAAAAGTTGAGAGTTATTATTTTGTTACTCCATCCGACCTATATGGCCGCAATGAAGAAATATTTGGCCAGTTAAAAGAAACTATACAGCCATCTCCAATTAGCACGATTTAATGCATGTAGCCACCCTACACAACCATTACCTTTGCAATGGAGGTTAGGGCGAGCTATTTAATTAGCAAAAACTAAATTAAACGAGAAGTTATGTCATATAACCGGAAACGCATCCATATAGGTATATAGGTATATAACCTAAATGCATGCCGATCAGCAACCACGATGACCAAAAAGCAAACACCGAAATAAATCCGAAATAATAGAAAAGACGAAAACCAACCCAAAGAATTTGCTGAAATGATTTGATATTAAGTTTAACAAATTGTTTACTTTTTCATTTACATTTATTATCAAGACTCAAACCGAGGTGGAGTATATCAAAGATTCGGCACAGTCGAATTTAACACTCTTACTTGTTAAAATACATATTGATGCAGATAGCACTTTCTGAATATAAGTCCTCGATATACAAATTTGTTTATACTGTGTTAAATATAAAAACTAATTAATCTACACATTTTCATAAAATAACGAATAAATTTGAGGAATTTTATGAATACAGACAGAAGTCTCTTGTGTTTTACGTGAGTACACTGGATCGGAATATGCGCCGACCACCGTCCCCCCAATTCAAGGTTTTCACACTTGGACAACAAATCCCACTCCCTGGTGAGGACTCTAGGCCTATCTAAACACCTCTACTATTTTATGGGGCACAGTGCCCAGTTGAAGGCAACTCCACATTGAGCTGTGCTCTCCCCGCGATTTTGGGTATAAAACACAACAACCATGATACTCCCCTTAGGGCCGTACCAAAAAAATCAGCTGTAATCTGTGATTCCAGGGTTCCATCTTCCATATTGTTTCAATTGCCAGAAATATGGGCACCCATCTAGTTGGCGTGGTTGTCCTGCTTTTAAGAACTATTTAGATCTGAAGTGGAAAATTTCTGATTAAGCTAAAGAGAAAAGAATTCAGGCATTAAATAATGTTTCTAATACTCTTCATTTTAGTTTTATGGACCCTTGTAACCCTTTCTCAAGTCATTTTAATAAAGATTGCAATTCTTTAAATAAATCTAGTTTTGTAATTGACTTTTTAAAAATAGCTAAAATTTTATGTGAGCCAAATTCGTTGGAAGTAAGAATCAAAAATTTCATAAAAAATTTTTCATCAATGTCCAAATGACAGCCGAAAGCCGAATGCAAAAGTCTATTTCAGGTAGTTTTAACTACTTATGGTCCATAATGTATTAAAAATTATTACATATAATGTTAGATCTCTTGTGGAGACAAGTCGAAGAATAGATTTACTAAATTTGCTTTTATTCAGGAAATGCATTTAAAACAACAAATAATTTCTTTAAATGATTACAGCTTTATCAGAGATAATAGGTCCCAAGGTTTACGTATTGTTATTAAACAACATTATAAGTTTTCCAAAATAGAGATATCTGGTGTGGCTTTTCCTAATTTATTTATTGAAATTCACACTTCAGTACATAATATACTTCAAACATTTTTAGTATAATTGGTGGAGATTTTTACGCCCAGAATATTTCTTGGGGTGATACTCTAAATAACACGAATGGTAATGCATTTTATAGTTGGCTTCAGCTTAATTCACATTCATTTATAAGACTGCAATTCCTTTCCATATTACCGTAATGGTTATCCTTTTTTAGATCATTTTCTTTTGAGTTGTAATCTAATTGACTTATTTAGTGCAAATCTATATAAATAAAAATGAAATGAAGTTCGTTGGTAAGCGCATAACTCGGGAACGGCTGGACTGATTTGGCTAATTTTTTTTTTTTAAATGTTTCTTATGGCCCGAACTTGGTTTTTACGGAAAGAAAATTTAAAGAAGCTCGCCGGAAAGCTAGATAATTTTCAAAAAACTTAATTTCTTAAAATTTAAGAAGTTTTAAGTAGTTTTCCCCAAATTATTCGATTTTCCAGAAACTTTTCCTTCCAATAAAAACCTTGCTCTGGCTAATACGAACATTTTAGTAAAAAAATATCCAAATCGGTCCAGCCGTTCGCAGTTGATGCGAATTTTACATAAATTTCGAAAGGAAAACAACATTTTCACCTCGGTTACAACTATAATTAGATATACTTTGTACTTGACCCTGATTATCATTAAACATAAATATATTTTGTGTTTGATACTGATTATCATTAAACATAATTATAAGTTTTTAATACTGAGCCTTTTTGAGGTTTTTTACTCGGGATTTTTCTATGATTTCTACTTCGTTCCAACTGTTAAAAAATGTACAGTTACTTTTTAAGTAATAACGTTCTTAAGTATCATGTAATTAAAAAAACTAAAGTTGAAGTCAGTCATTATCGGCAGCGCGAAAGACAACAGTCAGACAAAAGTGCAAAAATACATAAAGTTAAAATTGTTAAAATTGTTGTTAAATATATATATATATATATATTATTACTAATAATAATAAAAAAGTAAAAAAACAGTGAAAAAATATTAGGTCAAATGATAAACTAAATAAAATAAAAAACATTCGATTTAGAAAAACAAAAACAATAAAAGGTTAAAAAGAACAGTCGGAATAAGTCGACTTATGTATACCCTTACCTTGGCTAACTTCCCGGGGTAGCATTGTATCATAACAATTCCACATTTCATTTTAGCCACCTCAAAAACCTAAAAAACGTTACCCATATCAATTTTGGTCAATATGGTCAATGGAAAGTGTTCGAAGCGTTATCCACGGGCATTAGTAGCAGAAACAATTACCGGAAATGATGGTTATCCACTGTACCGCCGTCCATCGACAGCGGACAATGGGGAATCAACAATTGTTAAAATGAAACAACAGGACATTGAAGTTGATAATCGTTGGATTGTTCCGTATTCGCCATTGCTCTCGAAGACACTTAAAGCGCACATTAACGTCGAATTTTGCAATTCAGTAAAATCCATAAAATACATATGCAAGTATGTGACCAAAGGCAGCAACATGGCTGTGATTGAAGCTGAAGCGGAGAATTCCAGCACTGAAATCTCCGATCAGAATTCAAACGATGAAGAAACTAGATATCAAACGCTCATTCGCTATTCATGAAAGACACCCCGCTGTTCTTCATTTAGCCGTGCATCTGCAAAGCGGTCAAAGAGTTTACTTTACTGAGGAAAACGCATTACAAAGAGCACAACGACCGCCATCTACAACATTGACCAGTTTCTTTGAAATGTGCCAGAATGATGACTTCGCCCGGACGCTGCTACATTCCGAAATGCCAAGATATTATACATGGAATCAATCGTCAAAGAAATTCCAACGACGAAAACAAGGAAACCCGGTTCCGGGCTACCCAGATGTACTTTGCACTGATGCATTAGGTCGCATTTATACGGTCCATTCAAGCAACGATGAGTGCTTTCATTTGCGTTTGCTTTAAGTCAACGTTCGTGGCCCAACATCATTCCAACAACTACGCACTGTCAATGGCGAATTGTGTGGCACATATAGAGAAGCCTGTCAACGTTTGCAACTGCTAGAGAATGACCGGCATTGTGATTACACCCTTGGTGATGTAGTGATTTCATCAAATGCTCATCAAATACGAACATTGTTTGCGATAGTTATCTCAACATGCTCCCCGTCGAATCCGACTGATTTGTGGACCAAATACAAAGATAATATGTCTGATGATATTTTGCATCTGGTGCGTACAAGAACATCAAATCCAGATTTGCAAATGAGCGAGGAAAATCACAACGAGGCATTAATATTAATTGAGGACATGTGCGTAATGACATGGAATAAGTTATTATATCAATTACGCGTGACACCACCCAATCGTCCGATGCACAATGCATTTAATCAAGAGTTGAGCCGTGAAAAACAATATGATCGCGATGCATTAAGAGAATCAGTTCGAACAAATATTCCGCTCTTGAATCGGGAACAAAAAAAAGCGTACGACACTCTCATTAAAGTTGTGACCGATGGAACTGGAGGGATTTTCTTCTTGGACGCTCCTGGTGGAACTGGCAAAACATTTTTGATCACATTGATTTTGGCCACGATTCGATCGCAAAATGAAATTGCACTTGCACTTGCTTCATCAGGAATTGCAGCTACGTTGTTGGAAGGTGGTCGAACAGCTCATTCAGCCCTGAAGTTGCCGTTGAATATGCAAACCAATGAAACACCAACGTGCAATGTTTCCAAGAACTGTGCCATGGCCAAAGTTTTGCAGCAATGCAAATTGATCGTATGGGATGAATGTACAATGGCGCATAAAAAATCTTTAGAGGCATTAAACCGAACAATGCAAGATCTACGAGACAACCAAAATCGAATGGGTGGTGCAATGATTCTTTTGGCTGGTGATTTTCGCCAAACATTGCCAGTGATTCCCCGGTCAACGCCAGCGGATGAACTTAATGCTTGCTTGAAGTCATCCGATTTGTGAAAACACGTCAAGACACTAAAATTGAGCAAGAACATGGGTGTCGAATTGCAGAACGACCAATCAGGAAGAGTTTTTTCAAAACAATTGCTGGATATTGGCAATGGAAAAACCCCCGTTGATGTTTTAAATGGCTGCATTACATTTCCCATTGATTTTTGCCAGTTCACCGAATCAAAGACCGAACTCATCCAAAAGGTGTTCCCAAACATTGCTCAAAATTACAAAAACCATAATTGGTTGAGCGAACGTACAATATTATCGGCAAAAAACATTGATGTTGACGAACTGAATTTTTTGAGTCAAAATCAAATTGCTGGCGATTTGATGACGTTTAAATCAGTCGATTCTATTGAAAAAGAAGATGATGCAATTAACTATCCAACTGATTTTTTAAACTCGCTGAAATTGCCTGGATTGCCACCTCACAATCTTCAATTGAAATTAGGATCGGCAATCATAATGTTGCGAAATATTAACTTACCACGTCTTTGTAATGGAACCCGGCTTGCGGTTAAGAAACTAATGAGCAACGTCATCGAAGCAACAATTCTCAAAGGTAAATACAAAGGAGAAGACGTCTTGATACCGCGCATTCCAATGATTCCGAACGACATGCCACTCGCATTCAAACGCATACACTTCCCGGTGAGGCTTGCATTTGCACTGACAATAAATAAGTTACAGGGACAGTCATTGAGTGTGTGCGGAATTAACCTAGAATTTTCATGCTTCTCTCACGGTCAACTCTACGTAGCCTGTTCCCAAGTTGGAAAACCATCAGATTTGTATATATACGCTCCAGATAAAAAACCCAAAAATGTAGTGTATTACAAAGCGTTGCAATAAACGAAGTGGTGATGCTACACCAAATCAATAAATTTTTGGCATCAAGTTGCCTGTTCTTATCTTGATGAATTCATCATAGGATCAGTCATTGAGTGTTTCCGTCACTAATCTTCAAAATCAATGCTTCCCTTACTGCAAATTATTCCTTGAATTATTATTCCAATAAAGTGTTCTTACCTTAAAATTAATAAAAAACATTGTATTCCTTATTAAGAATTTATTCCTAGGCAGAACAACGTTTGCCTGGTCAGCTAGTTATATTATAAATAGTTTGCCATCTTTTCAGACCATTTTCCATTAATATTACATCTAAAATTATTTGATTTTGATATTATTCGAAATCAAAGAAGTTCATTGTTATCTTTTTAGAATACCAATTGGGATTTATTTAAAAATGATATTACAATTGATCTTCTACAATACTTTCCTCCATCGAATAGAAATTTATCTAATGTTGAAATAGATTCTTATGTCGCAAAATTTATATCTACTGTAAATGTTTGTAGTGACATTCATTCTAAAAAAAATAGAATATAAATCCAAAAGTTTTTTTGCTTCTGAATTTGTGAAGAATTAATTAAATATGTATTAGCTATGGTTGGCAAAAAAATTCAACTTCTAAACATTTTAATATAAGAACTGGTGAGTAACGAACAAGAAAATAAGAAAATTTATAATATTCTAGGTTATAAAAAACGTACATCAATTGGGGATTTCTCTGTAAATTGATTAGTTTTAGAAAATGAGACAATTAAACTAAACATTTTAAAAGAAAATTTTTTCAAAAATTTACAGTGGTACCTGTATCGATAGAGACATCTCAGAAATTGAAAACTTTGGGGAATCTTTGGTTGACGATACATTATTTAATTTTACTGGTGACTTTTCTGCATTGAATACTCAAAATTGCATAAAATTAGTAAAATTAGATAACGTTTTTGTTCACTCAATTTTTCTGAATAATAAAAAGTCAGAAGAAATCGATCGAATTTTAAATCTTTTAATTAAAAAATTTCCTATGAAGGCCTTTGAGTTTGTAGTTGTTATTCTTAATAATAGTTTAAATAATGCATATTTTTCTAATAATTGGAAAATTTCAATAATAATTCACATCAAAAGGAGAACAAATTCTTCCGATATTAACAATCTAAAGCCCATTTCTTTGCTTTAGAACTTAGGTAAACTTTTTGAAAAAGCAATTCGTGAAAAAATGGGTATCGGTTTAAGTAACTCGTATATTCCAAATTTACAGTTTGCTTTAAAAAAAGGATATCCTACTTTAGACGCTTTTGCAAAATTTCATAACGATGTAGTTATAATTTTATAATTTTAATTGGTTTTGATATACATATTTTTAAATTATTTAAGAGTTATATTTGCAATAGACGGTTTAGCATACATTTAAATAATTATTTTTCTGATTTTGGTGTTGTTTCTTGTGGAGTTCCGCACGGCTCAATTCTGGCGCCACATTTGTATAACATTTTAATTCATGATTTTCCCCACAACTTTTCCAACTCTATTGGTATTCTCTATGCAGATGATTTTCTTCTCTACGCCCATCATGAATCTCCTGATCAAGCATTGCAAATTGTATCAAGGCATTTATTTAAAGCTAAAAATTATTATTATGATTTTTGGGGTATTAAAATTAATGCCACAAAATGTTAAGCAATTTGTCTCAGAAATAAGTTTGGGAAATGTCCTAACTTCGTACTTCCAGAAAGCATTTTAAAATTGTATTGAAATTCATTTTAAAGACAGCTTTAAATACCTTGCCATTATTTTAAATAAACATTTTAAGTTTAATGAAAATGGAAATTTTGTTTTAAATAAAGTTAAGAGAGTGAATGGATGTCTTGGCAGAGTTTTATCTAATAAAGCTTTACCAGCTAATACAAAATTACTACTTTATAAAACATGTATGAGACCAGTTTTGTTGTATGCATTTCCTATTTGGTTTTCTATTTCACCGACATTAATGAAAAAATTTGAAATCTATGAGCGAAAGGTTTTAAGATTTTGTATTGGAAAAAATTTTTAATCAAAAACAAAAAGGTTTTCAAATTTAATTATTTACAATGAGTCTTGAGTGCTTCCAATGAGCTCTTATGTGTTTGACATTATAAAGAATTATAACAATAGATTATACACGCATAATAATAATGTTTTAGAAGAAATTGCATAATCTCAGAGGAATTACAATTGACGTAATACTCAATATTTGTCTCCTCTTGGTTTAAACCATGAAATTAGTGATCTGTACGCTCTTACACCGGATTTTTTAAGAAAATTTACCCTGGGTTACTAACAGGGGTTAATTAACAGATATTTTTAATTTTTATTATTATTATTTTTCTAGCTTGTATGATTTTTTTTTAGTATTAAGTTTATAACTATATTTTAAGAGATTCACTCTGTCATTATGACTAGCGTATGGAGCAAGGGCGTTTTCTCTTTTTCTCATTCAATATCATACCCTTATTGTTAAGTTTGTTACTGTAAATTACACTTTTAAAGTTTTAAGACATTACATTATAATCACATATTTTTTTATTTAATGTATTTTTTTTTCATCGTTACTATTTGCAAAAAAAAAAAAATAATAAATTAAATTCACCAAACGCAGAATCCGTCAGCAAAAAGTAAACTCAAATGAAATGTTAAAAAGCTTCATTTTATATGAGTGGGGTAAAATAACTAAATAGGATACATTAAAATGGGTTAACTTAATGCCAAAATGGATATCCCACATATTACTAAATTAAACAATATTTCAAATGTCGATACTTTATCTAATGAATTTTTTTTAAATTTTAAAATCTTTACTTACATAAAATATGTCAAAGGCAATTAACCTTAAATAAATTTTAATAGAACTAATAAATTACTTAATAATTTAGTAGGAAAATATTAATTCAGCCTAGTTAATTTCTTCTCAGTATGACATTTTAATTTTAGGTGCAAGTGTCTGTATTCTCATTGCGTTTCAATAATAAAGTAGCTTGATTGTTCTCGAATATCCTAATTTTCGTTAATTAAAAATTGACTTAAAGTAAAAACTGCCTTTCTTAGTCAAATTAAAATTTCAAACTATATTCCATTTGCGATTCCATTTGTGACATTTTGGACATAAAAAATGAACCATTAGTTTACATCCTCCACACTTTAATGTGCAACTATGGTCTCTCACGTGAAATCTCTAATTTTTTTTTATTCATTAACGATAAAATTATATGCAAATTTGAATTTGGGATAAATATTGTATATTTTTTTTTAATATGCATTGGATACCAAATTTATGCTTGAAATTAATTTCGAAACTAAAAATTAATAATTCATGTGCAATGATTTACAAAAAAAACGACTTTTATGGCAAAAGTTTAAAATGAAAAATTTTATATTTTCTTTGCACAAAAACGTAATTCAAATATTTATTAAAATTTCTTTTTTTCTCCTCTTTGTAAGACTTGTAAGTACTTTTACCTATATCCACAGTTCGGTAACATATACATACATATAACTATTCTATATTCAGAGTAGAGTTTTCTGTTAAAATGCATCTGCCTGCATTCGGTAATATGTATGTATGTGTATAGTTTATATTAGTATATTAGGCAGTCCCTCATTGTACATACGAATGGCTCACTTGACAAAGCGATTAACTCCGCTTTGTGATATTTTTATAATTTTGATATCAAAAGTTGTTAGTAATGAAGCGAATCCTTAAGAGCATTATTAGAGAAATTTGTTATTTAGGTGATAATCAAGCGGTTTGACATTAAAATTAAAATAAATCTTAAAGTAGAGTTAAGCCATTTGACATGTAAGGCATTCACATATTACAAGAAGAAACCAGATTCCTTTTTTCCGTTTTTTGGAATTTTCCCCGAATTAACGAACAAAGTTTATATTAAGCATTTATAATTAAATAATTAAAACATGGACTTTTCTAATCTAATTTTCTTTTATATAAAAACTTTGAATTAAAGATGAACTCTTATTTGTTAATGTAGATTTAGTATTTAAGTAGAATACAAATGCTGAAATTCAAAATTCAAATTTATTATTAATTGCAAATAAGCGACAGTCTAGCATTGAGATTTTGTTAGCACGAGTATCTTTTAATGTATTTCTTTCTGTTTGCAATATTTGTTTATTTAACTTTAGAAAAATAAAGAAGAGAAAAAGAAAACGAAAATGAAAATGAAAAAGAAAAGGAAGGTCATGGCATTGAAGTCTTTAGGTTAACTTTGCAAATATGTACTTTCAGCAAAAAAAAAATGCAATTCATGCGTTAGGACTTCTCAACCGCCTACTAACGAGCACCACATTAACTGTTGTCAATACTTTGTGCAATGATGGCTCTGCTACGATATTAAGATAATACAATTTCTATTTCATAACTTTTTCACAAGACCAGACTATATTTTTTAAAGGTCTAGTATACATGACATCAGCGAAATCCTAACTTGAAAATGCAAAACCCTGATATGATGGACGAATTCCGATTTCTGCTTCATATTTAGTCCGTCATAGACCCTAAAAATAGCATTTTCTAGTTGGAGGGTCTTGATTTTTATCACGTTTGTGGACCTCTGCAGTCGTATGTAATAAACTATGTTCCGCAACGAGTTGAGAATCCCTTAACTGCACCATAACTACAGTTCGTTTGTTCGGAATACATACATATGAATATACACACCACATACACATGTCTAAACATAAGTATTTACATACATAAAAGTTATTTCTTTTAATTGCTGTTTGGCCATAAAATATTGTGGGCATTTCTAAATATTTTAATGTCTTATGTAGCAGTATTTTTGGAACTTTTTACGCGAAAGGGGGTATATTTCTATTACACAATACAATCACAAACAGCGTAACATGTAAGATGGAAGACAAAATCGGTGTGACTTACGATTGTATTGGCGAAAAAATTATGATATGCAATAACCTGCTTAAAAATGAAAAATGGAAAATAAAAATTGGAAAATTAAAAATAAAAAATTTTAAATTTAAAATGAAAAATAAAAAATTATAAATAAAAAATTGAAAACGAAAAACGAAAAATTAAAAACTAAAAATAAAAAATGAAAAATGAAAAATAAAAAATGAAACGTGAAAAAAATAAAAAATTAAAAATTAAAAAGGAAAAACGAAAAATGAAAGCTGGAAAATGAAAACTGGAAAATAAGAAATGAAAAATAAAAAATGAAAAACAAAAATTAATAACAATAAATTATAAATAAAAAATGAAAAATGAAAAACGAAAAATAAAAATGAAATATGAAAAATAAGAAATGAAACATGAAAAATAAAAAACGAAAAACGAAAAATGAAAACTGAAAAATTGAAAATGAAAAATAAAAAATGAAAAATAAAAACTCAAAAATTAAATATAAAAAATAAAAAAGGGAAAATGAAAAATGAAATTGAAAAACAACCAAAGAAAAATTAATAATAAAAAATTAAAAATAAAAAATGGATAATGAAAAATGACAAATGAAAAATAAAAAATAAAAAATGAAGAACGAAAATCGAAAAATGGAAAATTAAAAATTAAAAATTAAAAATTAAAAATTAAAAATTAAAAATTTAAAATTAAAAATTAAAAATTAAAAATAAAAAATCAAAAATGAAAAATGAAAAATAAAAAATGAAAAATGAAAAATTATAAATTAAAAATTAAATATTAAAAATTAAAAATTAAAAATTAAAAATTAAAAATTAAAAATTAAAAATTAAAAATTAAAAATTAAAAATTAAAAATTAAAAATTAAAAATTAAAAATTAAAAATTAAAAATTAAAAATTAAAAATTAAAAATTAAAAATTAAAAATTAAAAATTAAAAATTAAAAATTAAAAATTAAAAATTAAAAATTAAAAATTAAAAATTAAAAATTAAAAATTAAAAATTAAAAAAATTAAAAATTAAAAATTAAAAATTAAAAATTAAAAATTAAAAATTAAAAATTAAAAATTAAAAATTAAAAATTAAAAATTAAAACTTAAAAATTAAAAATTAAAATTAAAAATTAAAAATTAAAAATTAAAAATTAAAATTAAAAATTAAAAATTAAAAATTAAAAATTAAAAATTAAAAATTAAAAATTAAAAATTAAAAATTAAAAATTAAAAATTAAAAATTAAAAATTAAAAATTAAAAATTAAAAATTAAAAATTAAAAATTAAAAATTAAAAATTAAAAATTAAAAATTAAAAAATTAAAAATTAAAAATTAAAAATTAAAAATTAAAAATTAAAAATTAAAAATTAAAAATTAAAAATTAAAAATTAAAAATTAAAAATTAAAAAATTAAAAATTAAAAATTAAAAATTAAAAATTAAAAATTAAAAAAATTAAAAATTAAAAATTAAAAATTAAAAATTAAAAATTAAAAATTAAAAATTAAAAATTAAAAATTAAAAATTAAAAATTAAAAATTAAAAATTAAAAATTAAAAATTAAAAATTAAAAATTAAAAATTAAAAATTAAAAATTAAAAATTAAAAATTAAAAATTAAAAATTAAAAATTAAAAATTAAAAATTAAAAATTAAAAATTAAAAATTAAAAATTAAAATTAAAAATTAAAAATTAAAAATTAAAAATTAAAAATTAAAAATTAAAAATTAAAATTTAAAAATTAAAAATTAAAAATTAAAAATTAAAAATTAAAAATTAAAAATTAAAAATTAAAAATTAAAAATTAAAAATTAAAAATTAAAAATTAAAAATTAAAAATTAAAAATTAAAAATTAAAAATTAAAAATTAAAAATTAAAAATTAAAAATTAAAAATTAAAAATTAAAAATTCAAAAATTAAAAATTAAAAAATAAAAATTAAAAATTAAAAATTAAAAATTAAAAATTAAAAATTAAAAATTAAAAATTAAAAATTAAAAATTAAAAATTAAAAATTAAAAATTAAAATTAAAAATTAAAATTAAAAATTAAAAATTAAAAATTAAAAATTAAAAATTAAAAATTAAAAATTAAAAAATTAAAAATTAAAAATTAAAAATTAAAAATTAAAAATTAAAAATTAAAAAATTAAAAATTAAAATTAAAAATTAAAAATTAAAAATTAAAAATTAAAAATTAAAAATTTAAAAATTAAAAATTAAAAATTAAAAATTAAAAATTAAAAATTAAAATTAAAAATTAAAAATTAAAAATTAAAAATTAAAAATTAAAAATTAAAAATTAAAAATTAAAAATTAAAAATTAAAAATTAAAAATTAAAAATTAAAAATTAAAAATTAAAAATTAAAAATTAAAAATTAAAAATTAAAAATTAAAAATTAAAAATTAAAAATTAAAAATTAAAAATTAAAAATTAAAAATTAAAAATTAAAAATTAAAAATTAAAAATTAAAAATTAAAAATTAAAAATTAAAAATTAAAAATTAAAAATTAAAAATTAAAAATTAAAAATTAAAAATTAAAAATTAAAAATTAAAAATTAAAAATTAAAAATTAAAAATTAAAAATTAAAAATTAAAAATTAAAAATTAAAAATTAAAAATTAAAAATTAAAAATTAAAAATTAAAAATTAAAAATTAAAAATTAAAAATTAAAAATTAAAAATTAAAAATTAAAAATTAAAAATTAAAAATTAAAAATTAAAAATTAAAAATTAAAAATTAAAAATTAAAAATTAAAAATTAAAAATTAAAAATTAAAAATTAAAAATTAAAAATTAAAAATTAAAAATTAAAAAATAAAAATTAAAAATTAAAAATTATAAATTAAAAATTATAAATTAAAAATTAAGAATTAAAAATTAAAAATTAAAATTAAAAATTAAAAATTAAAAATTAAAAATTAAAATTTAAAAATTAAAAATTAAAAATTAAAAATTAAAAATTAAAAATTAAAAATTAAAAATTAAAAATTAAAAATTAAAAATTAAAAATTAAAAATTAAAAATTAAAAATTAAAAATTAAAAATTAAAAATTAAAAATTAAAAATTAAAAATTAAAAATTAAAAATTAAAAATTAAAAATTAAAAATTAAAAATTAAAAATTAAAAATTAAAAATTAAAAATTAAAAATTAAAAATTAAAAATTAAAATTAAATATTATATATTAAAAATTAAAAATTAAAAATTAAAAATTAAAAATTAAAAATTGAAAATTAAAAATTAAAAATTAAAAATTAAAAATTAAAAATTAAAAATTAAAAATTAAAAATTAAAAATTAAAAATTAAAAATTAAAAATTAAAAATTAAAAATTAAAAATTAAAAATTAAAAATTAAAAATTAAAAATTAAAAATTAAAAATTAAAAATTAAAAATTAAAAATTAAAAATTAAAAATTAAAAATTAAAAATTAAAAATTAAAAATTAAAAATTAAAAATTAAAAATTAAAAATTAAAAATTAAAAATTAATAATTAAAAATTAAAAATTAAAAATTAAAAATTAAAAATTAAAAATTAAAAATTAAAAATTAAAATTAAAAATTAAAAATTAAAAATTAAAAATTAAAAATTAAAAATTAAAAATTAAAAATTAAAAATTAAAAATTAAAAATTAAAAATTAAAAATTAAAAATTAAAAATTAAAAATTAAAAATTAAAAATTAAAAATTAAAAATTAAAAATTAAAAATTAAAAATTAAAAATTAAAAATGAATAATAAAAAAAAATAAAAAATGGAAAATGAAAAATGAAATTGAAAAACAAACAAAGAAAAATTAAAAATAAAAAATGAATAATGAAAAATGAAAAAGAAAAAAAAAATCAAAAATGAAAAGCGAAGAACGAAAAATGAAGAAAATGAATTAAAACTAAAAAATGAGAAATTAAAAACGAAAAATAAAAAATTTAAAATAAAAATTAAAAATTAAAAATAGGAAATGGAAAATGGAAAATAAAAATGAAAACTGAAAAAAAATATTAAAAATGAAAAACGAAAAATTAAAAATAAAAAATGAAAAAATTAAAAAATAATAAAAAATGAAAAATTGAAAATGAAAAATTCAATTCAGTTTCTTTCATTATATAATAATATTATACTAGTAGATTTCAGCCCTCGAAATTCGAGTGCAAATTCTAGGAAATTTTATTTTTTCATTATCAATTATAACCAATTCACAAATCAACACAAAAAACCAACTCATTTTTAATACAAGCACATTAACAAGTTTAATAAACACACACATAGCATTGTATAATTTTATGTATGTGTTAGTAGAAACTTTAAATGCAATTTACTCAAAATAAAGGAAGAAATTTAAAAATCTGTAAATCTGCAACACGGCTAAAAAGAAATACGTTTCAAATAATATACGTTTGGTCAAAATCGGGATAAACCGGTAGAACAAAACATTGGTTACAAGTAATTGCCTAGTCTATTAATATTATAGATACATGGGCAATTCCATATGTGACGGTATGACATTTTGAGTTGTAGAATTGAAGTTCAGGTTATTCTACAAATCTATTTTGAATAGAAAATTCATTCTTCAGTTTGCAAATGATTGTTAATGATTAAGAGATTCAAAAAAAAAACTCAGAAATAATTTTTACGCTATTTTATGCTCCATAAAATCGTCCGGCTACCATTAATCCTGTTAAGGAACGCATGAACTGGAATTAAAATACTGGTGGCGAATAGTGTTGATGAAAAAATTAAATATTTAAATGGCCATAAAATGGCACAAAAGCTTCAGAAATTTTACTAAAATATATTAATACAATCGTTCGGTACAGGAATCAGCCACCTCCAAATGAAATGAATAGTTTTAAGTTTTGATCATTTTTTCTGTAAGTTTGTTGATACAAATGTTTAAATTATTAAAAGATTTTTAAATTTTATCATACAATTTTTTTGGCTAATGACCGTCCAACTCGACCAAAATATATTTTGTTAACGTGGCGGGTGTTTCACACGATGTGTACAACTGTGTGTTGGAAAATTTAACAGTACATATTTAAAACAACACTTCGTGTGATAGTACCTTTAGCATGTAATTTTCATATTATTAAAAAGATGATTTTTTTTTTTTAATATAAAAACAAATATGAGTGTTTAATTCGGCTGTAGCAAATCATTTATGCCCCCACATGGGATTAACGCTGGCATTAGTATCTCCACTTATTTCACAATTTTTAGCAAATAAAAATAACAATTTTGAAAAATCTAACAATATAGTATTAAATTATTATACCAACAAACTGAATTTTTTTAATTTTTTTATGGGTGTCTTCATAGACATATCGTGGCACAATGGTGTTCGATATGTTCAATTTTCAACAGCAAAGTGCTCGAAAGAATAACAATAGAATAATAAATTAGACAGACGGACGGACCAACAGATGGATAGATGGACATCGCTATATCTACAGCGCTTGTTATAAGGATTAAAAAATATACATGCCTTATGGGATCGCAAAAGCATAAACTGAAACATATATACCTTCTAGACAGTGGTTTGGAGGGTATAAAAACCTAAATGTATTGTTTTATAATTTTTTTTTTGGACACAATTTTCTGTAATAAAAAATGGGATAACGCATGTGACCGAAATACTTAAAATATAACACAGAAAAACAATTTCAGGTAACAAAATTTTATCTGGTTTAAAATTTCATTGTAAATCCCTTTGATTCAACAAAATGTTGATTGTTATAAATTTTAGTTAGTAGCAACAAGTATTAAGTAGCACACCTGTGTTTGTTTAAAGAGTTTTTGAGGTTGGCATTTGTTTTCAAAAGAATACTATTTTACTCAGCCATTGAAATAAATAAATGGGCATTCTGTTAATTTTTCATATAAATATCGCCTTAAAATCTAAACTAAATCATAAAAACTTCAGCTACGTTCATCTTCGTTAACAGAGTCGTACAATCGAGCGCAAAATGAAATATTGCTTAATTTTCGCATTATTACTTGTGACCCTTGTGGCCTACACTTCAGCCCAAGCAGGAGGCGGTTCTGGTGGAACTGGTGGTGGTGGTGGTCGTGGTCCTGGAAGTGGTGGTGGTGGCGGCGGCGGTGGAGGTGGTGGTGGCGGTGCTGGAGGTGGTCGTGGTGGTGGTGGTGGTCGTGGTGGTGGTGGTGGTCGCGGTTGAACACGCCGTAATTACACAACGTAATGATAATTGTCATTGCACCAAGGCTCCATGTCGTCGTTAAATATTGATACTTGTCAAAAATATAATATTGATTTTCGAATTCGTTACTGTGAAAATGTGAATAAATGATTAAGAAGCAAAAAAAAAACAAAAAAAAATAATTATTTTCTTAATTTATTGAAAGAGAAACACACCACTGTGCAGAGGGTACATATATATCAGTTTGTCAATCTACTTGTAACTCATCGAAATAGTTATAAAAGGAGAAGTCCGTCTGGCGATGTTCATCTGCCAGTCTGTCTTTCTGTCTTTCTGTTGAAAACATTCTGCTGTCCGTAATAGGTCTACTTGGTCTCAGTACTTATGCTTAGAATATTCATCATAATCTGCAGCAATTTAGTAGTGCAGTTGGATGCTCTAAATCAAACAGGCGAGGAATGACGTACGAAAATGCAAAGGTATTCCAATAAAATTTTATATAAAAAGCTAAAAATATTAAAAATCGACCCAGAATCACTTTCTTAAACTGCCTATATGTCTGTCTTTCTGTGTGTCCTTGTATACATTAGGGTCGCCCTTCGCTATATGAAGGGAAAAAAGTGTTCAAACTCTCGGTCGCACCCCCTAGAAATATGCGAATAGCAAAAAAGCTGAGAAATCCAAAGTTTTGGGCCAATCAAACAACATTTAGAGGTGGCTCTACGCGATTTGAAAATTCCAAGTGTGTTTATATGGGGAAAATATGACTTTTTTAGATTTTAAGAAAATTTCGTTCTATAGTTTAATTTTTCCGAAAAATTCTTCCATAATTCGGGATCAATATTAAGCTGTCTTCCCAAAAAGCTATAAAACTTCAAAATCTAATAAAAATTCGTAAAGAAATAGCAAATGCCCCAGACCACTTTTGGGCCAAAAAAAAACTAGGTCATGAAATTTGATGGCATTTCTTTCAACTTTAAGAAATTAATTAAAGCCAATATTTTATTTAAGTCTCTATACCGGTAAATACTCAGATAAGAAGTACTGTTTTATTACCACCTTCTTAATCTATTAAAAATTAAGACCGAAAATGGAAAATTTTTTTGATAAAATTTTTAAAACTCCTTTTTCAAGTTTTCAAAAATTTTCTTAAACAAAATTTAAAAAAAATGATCTAGCTCTTTGGGGTCTTATTAAATGCGTGTTGGAGATTAACTGTGTGAATTTTTAGATAAATCCCTTTACCAGAATTTTTTTTGACAAGGATTTTATTTTTGCGGATTTCGAGAAAAATGGGATTTTTGTAAAATATTCTGTAAATGTACTCTTTCCAAATACTTTGAATCAAAAATTCATCACTTTTCTACTGTTAAATGTTATATTTTATCTTAATAGCCAAGGGTTTTAGAAAAAAATAATATGACCCCATTAACCCCTTTGGAATTGGGGTCACATATGACCCCAAGCTAATAAAAGACAATTTATTCGAAAAATTAAAATATTTTGTAAGTGCTGTTGAATTTTTGGATGTCACGCTTAAAATATAATTACCAAATGCGTAGACCTGATATTGTTGTTATTGTTATTGTTTTCGTCTACTTCTTCAGGATTGTCTAATTATTAATTTAAAAACAATAATCTTATATAATTACAATGTTTTAATATTCCAAAAAATTGAGAGGAGCGCCCACTCTCACGACGTTAAATATAAATTTATTTAATAAAACGTTACCTACATTTAACTACTAATGTGTAATTCTAGGTAAAATTAGGTATCAGAACGTAATTCTAATATTATTAAAGGGATGATTTTTTAATATTAAAAAAAGTAAGATTGTTTAAGTCGGCTGTGTCAAATCTTTTATACCTCCACATGGGTTTTACGTTTGCAATAATATCTTCACTTATTGCATAATTTTAAACGAAAATAATATATTTAAAAAATTTACCAATTTAATATTAAATTATTTTGAGGTGTCTTCGATATGTCCCATTTTCAATAGCAATCTGCCCGGAGGAATAATAACCAATACTATCATAGCTCTTTCAACAAACAAACGCACAGACGGCCAGGCGGACATCACTACAACGACTGGGGTTGTATAAGGATCAAAAATATATATCCCTGAAATGCATATTGTTGCCAATTGTCTACATTCCAGATCCACTTAATTTTAATCATGACTTTAAATGCGTGAATTTATAAGAGCTCGTTGCTAAGCGCACATAACGAAGTGCGTGATAGAGATCAGTGTGTTGTTTGAAGTTACATTTTGCATTTTTGAGTTTCCTATAAAGAAGTGAATTATCTAAATGGGAAAAAATTATATCTGATTTGTTGTCAGGTAAGGTACCAATTAGTGCTGTTGCATTTTAAAATCTGATTGGGTAAATGCGAGATTTTTGAGAAATACTGCGTTTGCCACATAAGTAATAATAATGGTTACTTTTGGTCTTTTTACTATTTTAAGTTTATTTGCTTTGAGTTTTAGAATGCCAAGGAAGTTAGAGGATAAAGATATCGAAGATTTTCTCAACTTTCTTAAAAATAGTGATATTTCTGAAGACGAAGTGGATGTGGGTGACCTAAGCAAAATTGATTATTACCCTGACGACGCTCAAGATCTAATGAAATAATTAGAACCAGGCAATGAAGATTCTTCCTTAAGAGGGGAAGCAGGGCGATCGTTGGATGATCTTCAGTTCTATAATCTAGCTCCAGGTCCATCATATAACTAATCAAAGTCGTCCTTGGTGTTGCAGATTGGAGGCAACGACGCAGGGGACTTATATAGAAAAAGCGCAATTTGGAATACAGCGAAGATCGCTTACGTTTGATGGGCAATACAGACTTGTCCCCCCGATTATTTACACTTGAGACTACATTCCAATTCTTTTCTGAATTTATAATTGAGGATATCCTCATTATCATTGTCGAACAAAAGAATTCTCCACATAACTAATGATAACTTCAAAAGGGTTAGTCCGATAATATTCAAGTAAATTTAGAAAAATTCAGATATACATAGCCTTGAATCCGTCTATATATTTAGTTTCAATCAGCTCAGTAGTTTCGGACTTATAATAAATAATTGAAGTAAAAAATATATTTTTTACGTGAAAATATCAAATTTTTTTGTTTTAAAAAAATCATAAAAAATCGAAAACTGGAAAAAAAATGTTCTGATTTATTACTTTTCGCAAAGCAAAATGAGATATCGATCGTGAAAATCGATTGATTCTTTTCGAATTTAATCATAATTAAGTGAATTTGCTCATTTTCACAAAATTTTTGTTTTTTGTTTGATATATATAACAAGTAAGAAAATTATAGTCGGTCTAGACCGACTATACGATACCCTATACCATGCGTTTAGAAACCCTATCTCTTAGGCCCAACTAACTGGACATAGAAAATAAGCAAAAACCAAATTTGAGTAGGACTTTTATTAATTTTTTTTGGCTGCAGATATGAAAAAGTTCATATCGGATGCTATATCTATATGGGGACTAGGTCCAAAAATGAACCGATCCTGATCATGTTTGGAAAAGTCTCTTGTATTTTGCAAAAATATATACAAACCAAATCTGAGAAGAATCAGTGCAATATTTTTGTTTTTTAATAGATTTAAGTGAAGATCGGGAAGCAGCCCTATATGGGGCCAAAGGGATCATTTTTGGATTACTCATTAATGGACGTCATGAACGCATACAAACCCAATTTTAGTAAGATCTATATGACAATTTGGATCTTATGGAAATTTATGTCGATTTCATAGGGGTAATTTGTATGGGGGCTAGGTCTGAACATGGACCGATTCTCACCAATTTCAACAGCATTCATCCCATGGCCGATAGAAGCTTATATACCAAATTCTGTCAAAATATATTCATATTTGCGACCTGCAATTTGATTACAAGGTTTACATGGACACACAGACGGACGGACGGACGGACATTGTTAAATCAACTCAAAAAGTGATTCCGATTCGATCGGTATAATTAAAGATGGATCTAGGTCAAATATTTTTGATTGTTACAAACAGCAGCACAAAGTCATTATACCCAAACCACATAGTGGTATAGGGTATAAAAATGAGCTGTTAATGTTCTTCTTTCGGTAGAATGAATTTTAAAAACACTTTATATTTTACTAAAATTTACATTTTATTATTTAAATTTATTATATTATATAAGATTTATTATTAAAAGATTTATAATTATAAACTTAGATCTCACAAATTCAGCTGCTTCTCTTCTCTTACTTCGATCAGACTTCTGAGAGAATGATAGGCATGGTCGTCCAGCTCCTGACGTACTTGGCTCATCTGAGCATACATCCATCGGGCATTCTTCTAATATACTTGCTCTTGGTGCGTTTTGTTTTGTCAATATTAATTCAATATTAATATTAATAAATGTTTTGTGCGTTCCATTGCATTTTTCCCAATCTCTTTTTAAATTTGAGCAAAACACAGGATTATTTGATGCAAATATTTATTAAAAGTATCAGAAAGATTTTGCGATCCAATTGTATTAGTTACATACTTTAAAATTAGGTCATGTTTTAGTTCTTTCGTTTGTCCTGTAAGCCAGATTTGGAATAAATCAGAATTTTTGAAGGAAAGGTTTTCTGGAAAAAAAACATTTTTTTTTAATCGGCAAGTATCGGCCAGATCTAACAAAAGGGAACTAAGGTACAGGTTCTAATCTTCGTTTTCTAATTGTTCATACAATTATAGATTTTTATCGATTTTTTGTAAGTTAATTTTTTAGCATTAAATTTTTTTTCTGGTGTGCATGAAAGACTTATTTTTTTTATCATGACGCCAATTTTTTACACTTTTGTAATATAAAATTATTATTATACCTACCCTCAGCTATTTTTTCCATTTATAATAATATTAGATTCTTTTAGTTTTTAAAAACAAAAATGAATAGTGAAATGTAAAAAAACGCGTTTTTCTTTCTTTTTAAGATTTGCTTAAAAACTTCAACTTTAAGTTGTTGTATTATAACGGTTATGCATAACTTTTTAAAACATAATTTGTTTTTTGTTGTTTTAAAGTGTTTACTATTAGACTACAAAAACAAAAAAATTAAAAGAGAATGTGAGCAAAATTGAATTTTGTCCAAGAAATTTTATGTTTGAAACCACAGTGCAGTGGTGAGACTGTGCCGTTCAATTCCATGCAAAATGAACCACAAAATATATTTCGATAATTTGTACACGTCTGTTCCTCTACTGTATTACCTATGGACTCAAGGAATATATGCAATGGGTACTATTCAAAGAAACCGGTAAATTGCCGGCTACAAAAGAATATATGAAAAATTCTGTTGCCTGAGGAATATATTAAAAACAAGTTGATGATTACGAAGGTGTAGATATTTGAGTAACATGCTGAAAAGACAATAGCGTCAAAATATGTGGACTAGGGTGGGTCAAATTTTTTCTTCAAAAGGCGTATAGCAAAAATGTAATCTACGTAAAATTCTAAGAAAATTACCCTAAGAAACTAGGGGTCTAAAATCAAAACCTAGCTCCCGCCGAGAGACATGAAGAAAATTCACTTGAGAATTAAATTTTTTTTTTTTTTTAGATCTCATAATAAAATTTCATTATTATAATAAAACAATTTTTTTTTTATTATTATCAATTCTAAAAAACACAACTTTTTTAAAATTTTCTTAATATGTATAGCTGGTCTTATTTGTGAAAGCATTGACAAATTTCAGTTTTTTAAGTCTTTTTTACAGTCCATTCGGAGTATTTGGGTTCGACTTTCTTTATGGTATTTGTTGAGAAATGTATTTAGTTTTTTTAAAATGCTTTTTCTATTTATTAGTGCAATATTAATTTTTTCCCAAATTTCAATTATTTTGTTTGCAATTATCGAAGAAAATCTGGCATACGATTGTTGTTTTTTTGATTTTTCTTTTTCGCGCTCACTTAATAAAAAATAATACTTTAGAACATCACGATAACTTGGCAAATTTAATTCACTAAATTCACTTGGCATGCCAATGATACTAGCGTTCTGATTAGTCAGAAAACTTGATCCGGAAGAGTCAATTGACATTGCTGATGATTCCATAATTTAAGGTGAAAATTTTTTTTTAAAAGAGAAATTAACACACGCTTACTTTTTGAAAGTTAACTATCAAGTGCATAAATCAATCAAAACAAATGTTTAACACCACGTTTTTATAAAATGCATTAACGGTAAATTTCTACAATGACTAGAACTATTAATAATATTGGATTCTAATTACTCTTTGTTGATAACTTCAAAAGCACATTACTAAATTATACTTTTTAAAAGGGAAGAGCGGAGCTTAACAAAATCATTCTCTTTTTAAAGCTACGTAATTTGTATAAAAAATTAAACATAATATCGATGCAAGACCAATATGCCATATTTCTTGAACCATACTTAGTGGGAACATAATAATTTATTTGTAATCAAATAAATTTTCATGTCTCTCGGCGGGAGCTAGGTTTTCATTTTAGACCCATACTTTCTTTGGGTAATTTTCTTAGAATTTTGTGTAGATTTCGATTTTGCTATACGCTTGTCACGTTTTTTCTCACCCGAACAAATTGACCCACCCTAATGTGGACGCTGAACCAGCCGAAACTGCAAATATGAAGATGTGAAAAAAGCAGAAGAGACAAATTTCAATAGCTTGTCCAAAAATATTAAAAGATAACAACGCCCATATGGGAGGACTTGACCTCATGGACAGCTTTCTGGGCAGGTATAAGATCAGAGTGAAAAGTCGCAAGTAGTACATTCGATTATTTTCTCACATGATGGATTTGGCAGTAATCAATTTATGGGTACTCTAAAAAAAAACACCCAACTCATACATTATCGGATTTTAGATCAGAGCTGGCGGAGACATCGAGGTCGCACGAAATCTGTACAGCCGCAGGATATTCCGACGGATGGTATAGGTCATGACGAAAATCGATGCGGTTCTAAAAATAGATGCAAGTTTCCAAGTTTCAATGGATTTTTAAGGACTAAGTGCACCAAATGCAATGTTTCTTTATGCCACAACAAAAATCGTAATTGCTTTGCATTATTTCATTCATAAATAATATGAATTTTATATATTATAAATCTGTGGTCACAAGAAATAACCGCCTAACTCGAAAATCATGCTTTTGAGAAAAATAGCTTTTTATATAAATGTAATGGGGCTTCATTACGACTTATGTCCGAATATTTGTATTAATATCTTTTTAAAAAGCAGTGTTAGAGATATGGGTATTTTACGTAAATATAAAGCGTTTTTAGTAGAATATGACAGCATACATAACTCAAATCGTTCTTAAGTCGACTTATGCGGTTATCGCTTGTGCCCACAGAAATATATGACTATCTTCTATTTCTCAAAAATTTTAATAGCAACCGCATATTGTTGCCAAAAGTCTGCATATACTTTTTTCAAAATATTAACTCAAAATTATTACCAATATTTTTTAGATTATTTTTACGTAATCTGTGACTAAATTTCTATAGAAAAAAATTTTTTTAATTCAAAATACAAAATAACGCATTTAAGGGACATACCTTATGGGGTCGCAAATGCATTTTTGATGCGTTACATGACAAATTGATATATGTATGTGCTGTAGACGGTGATGTGGAGGGTGTAAAAACTTGAACATATTGTTTTATCATTTTTTTAGGACACAATTTTCTTTAATAAAAATTGGGATTACGCATGTGACCGAAATACTTAAAATATAATACAGAAAAACAATTTCAGGTAATAAAACTTTGTCTGGTTTAAAATTTCATTGTAAATTCTTTTGAATCAATAAAATGTTGATTGTTGTAAATTTTAGTTAGTACACATAGAAAACAGATTCGTTGTGGCTACCGAATTTATTGCCAACCGAATTCCGATAATGCTAATAACCGAATTTCGGGTTCACTATAACTACAATTCTATTACCTTAACAGTAAATATTTTTTCATAATAAAAAATTTGCAGATGCTATTAAATATCTGTTGATACAATTGAAAATACGGTTGTTCCAATTTAGAGCAATGCGGTTGGCGAATATTTTTCCTGTGTGTAGCAACAAGTATTAAGTGGCAAGAATAACTTATTATAAAAGTCATTGCCGTGTGTTTTCTACAGCTGTTTTTGTTTTAAGAGTTTTTGGAAGTTGGCATTTGTTTTCGAAACAATATAATTTTACTCAGCCATTGAAATAAATAAAAGGGCATTCTGTTAATTTTTCATATAAATATCGCCTTAAAATCCAAACTAAATACAATCGAACGCAAAATGAAATATTTCTTAATTTTCGCACTATTACTTGTGGGTCTTGTTGTCTATACTTCAGCGCAAGCAGGAGGCGGTTCTGGTGGAACTGGTGGTGGTGGTGGTAGTGGTCCTGGAAGTGGTGGTGGTGGCGGCGGTGGTGGTGGTGGTGGCGGCGGTGCTGGTGGTGGTCGCGGTGGTGGTGGTGGTCGTGGTGGCGGCGGTGGTCGTGGTTGAATACGCCGTAATTACACAAAGTAATGATAATTGTCATTGCACCAAGGCTCCATGTCGTCGTTAAATATTAATACTTGTCAAAAATATAATATTGGTTTTCGAATTCGGTACTATGATAATGTGAATAAATGATTAAGAAGCAAAACAAAAAAAAAAAAAAAATAATTATTTTCTTAATTTATTGAAAGCGAAATACACCACTGTGCAGAGGGTACATATATATCAGTTATAAAAGAAGAAGTCCGTCTGGCGATGTTCATCTGCCAGTCTGTTTGTCTGCCTTTCTGTTTAAAACATTCGGCTATCCGTAATAGGTCGACTTGGTCTCAGTACTTATGCTTAGAATATACGTCATAATCTGCAGCAATTCAGTAGCGCAGTTGGATGCTCTAAATCAAACAGGCGAAGAATGACGTACGAAAATGCAAAGGTACTCCAATAAAATTTTATATAAAAAGCTAAAAATAATAAAAGTCGACCCCGAATCACTTTCTGAAACTGCCTATGGGTCTGTCTGTCTGTGTGACTGCCTGTGTGTCCATGTATACATTAGTGTGGCCCTTCATTATATGGTGGGTAAAAAGTGTTCAACCTCTCGGTCGCACACCCTAGAAATATGCGAATAGGAATAAAAAAAAGAGAAATATAAAGTTTTGGGCCAATCAAAAAACATTTAGAGGTGGCTCAACGCGATTGAAAATTTCAAGTGTGTTTATATGGGGAAAATATGACTTTTTTTAGATTTGACAAAAATTTCGTCCTATACTTTAATTTTTCCGAAAAATTCTTCAATAATTCGGTATCAGTATTAAGTTGTCTTTCCAAAAAGCTACAAAACTTTAAAATCAAATAAAAACTCGCAAAGAAATAGTAAATGCCCCAGACCACTTTTAGGCCAAAAAAAAAAAAAAACTAGGCCATGAAATTTGATGACATTTTTTTCAACTTTAAGAAATTAATTAAAGCCAATATTTTATTTTATTCTCTATAACTGTAAGTACTCAGGTATGAAGCGCTATTTTATTGCCACCTTCTAAATCTATTAAGCATTGAGACCGAAAATGGAAAATTTTTTTGATAAAATTTTGAAAACTCCTTTTTCAAGTTTTGAAAAATTTTCTTAAACTAAATTTTAAAAAATTTATCTAGCTCTTCAAGGTCTTATTAAATGCATGTTATAAATTATCTGTCTGCATTTTTAGGTGAATCCCTAACCCAGAATTTTTTTGACAAGGATTTTATTTTTGCCGATTTCGAGAAAAATGGGATTTTTGTAAAATATTCTGCAAATGTACTCTTTCTAAATACTTTGTATCAAAAATTCATCACTTTTCTACTTTTCAATGTTACATTTCATCATATTATCCGAGGGTTTCGAAAAAAAATAATAAGACCCTATTAACCCTTATGTAATTGGGGTCACATATGACCCCAAGATAATAAAAGACAATTTATACAAAAAAATAAATATTTTGTAAGTGCTGCTGAATTTTTAGCTGCGACGCTTAAAATATAATAACCAAATGTGTAGAACTTCCATTTCTAAAATTTGGGATAAATCCGAGAACGTTAACCGATTATTTGCCAAGGATTTGGATTTTAAGATATTTTTAAATAAAAATTACGAAAAACGAGTTTTCCTATTAAACTCGATGAAACCACTGTTTAGAATTTAAGAAAAGTAGTTCGGTTAATTTTTATTTATTTAACCCTTCAGTGCTCCTGGTATCAAAATAATCCATTGTAATATATCTCTGGTGCAAACCTAATAAAAGGCAATTTATTCAAAAGAATATGAAATATAAAATTAATTCTATTTATTTTGGTATATTTAAGGATGACTTAGTGTGCGATTCATTTGTAACCATTCTGTAACCATTCTGTAACCACTTACAACTTACGACTTGCATTAATTATTGCTTTTCTTTAATTTTATATTATTATATTAGTTTTATATTTCGTATTCTTTTGAATAAAATGTCTTTTATTACCTTCGGATCATTTGTGGGTCTTTTTATTTTATTTAGAAAAATATGGATACTTTTTATACATAAAATAATTTTATAACAAAATTGGTCAAAAGTTCTTTTAATTTATATTCGCGAGCAATAAGCAGATAATTGCACTAAAGATATATTACAATGGATTATTTTGATCCCAGGTGCACTGAAGGGTTAAATAAATAAAAATTAGCCGAATTATTTTACTTAAGTTCTAAATAGTATTTCATCGAGTTTAATAGAAAAGTCGTTGCCGAAATTTTTATATAAAAATATCTTAAACTCCAAAGCTGGCCTTGGGAAATAATGCGCTAGCATTCTAGAATTTATCCCAAATTTTAGGAATGGAAGTTCTACACATTTGTGTTATTATATTTTAAAAATTCAGCAGCACTTACAAAATATTTGGATTTTTTGAATAAAATGTTTTTTATTAGCTTGGGGTCATATGTGACCCCAATTCCACATGGGTTAATGGGGTTCATATTATTTTTTTCCGAAACCCTAGGCTATTAAGATAAAATATAACATTTAAAAGTAGAAAAGTGATGCATTTTTGATACAAAGTGTTTTGAAAGGGTACATTTACAGAATATTTTACAAAAATCCCATTTTTATCGAAATCCGCAAAAATAAAATCTTTGTCAAAAAAATTCTGAAACAGGGATTTACCTAAAAATTCGCACAGTTTATCTCTGACAAGAATTTAATAAAATTTTAAAGTGACAGATGCATTTTTTTAAATTTTTGTTTAAGAAAATTTTTTAAAACTTGAAAAAGGAGTTTTCAAAATTTTATAAAAAAAATTTCATTTTTCATATCTGATTACTTTTAAGCATATAGACAAAAAAAATTATGGCTTTAATCAATTTCTCAAAATTGAAAAAAATTATATCAAATTTCATGATCTAGTTCTTTTTTTTTTTGCACAACAGTGGTCTGGCGAATTTTTATTCGATTTTGAATTTTTATAGCTTTTTAAAGAGATAATTTATTGCTGATCCTGATTCTTTTAACAACTTGTCAGAAGAATTAAGCTATAAACACATTTGAAATTTCCGGCTCGACTTTTCTTTATCCGTTTGTCCCCAAACTTCACATTTATTAGTTTTGTATGGAAAGGTAACAAACTGGATCCCGCATATTCCCAAAATCACATTTTCATTTTTCAAGGGCCACTCTAATATGCATATTACGCATATAATCAGCCGTCCGAAAATAAATCTTAAGTGTCCTTTTTCTTCATAGTTCCCAAAGAAAACTGCTTCGCGATAGTGACTCAAATCTATTTAAAAACAAAAATATTGCATGGAGCTCTCTCAAATTTGATTTATAAATGTTTTTGCGAAAACAAGCTGACTTTACTAAATGTGGAAATGATCGGTCCATTTTGTGACCTCGTCTCCATAGAGAAATTTAATCGGATGTAAACTTTTTCATATCTCATTCTATGCCAATCAAACTTGGTTTATTCTTATTTATATGTGGCTATGTCTACAAATTTTATTAGCTGTCGTTCAATGGTCAACAAAAGCTTATATACCAAATATCGTCGATATATATTTATATTTGCGACCTGTAGTTTCATTGTTTTTTCATTAAGTTCAATAACAATTTTAGTTATATGCCCCAGTGCCAATTACAGCTTTATAAAGGCTAATAAAGTTGTTAACAATCAATCTTAAAACTCAAGATTACATAAAAAAGGAAAAAAAATAGAAGCGTTTCAACGTTATTTAGTAAATATTATTTCAAAGTCGATAAAGCTGAAATATTTTTCAAATTATCAGGTAAATGGTTATATTCATTTGCAACAGCAAATTAACTTTTTGCTCAGTTAGCTCAAGATGACATCTTACTACATTCAAATTCATCGCCTGTCTTGTAACTCTATGAGCTAATGTGATGTGCCCACGAAAGATTATAATTTATATTTATTTCCTCTGCAACAATGAATCGTATCGTAACCATCATTTTTTATACCCTCAACTCCAGTGTGCAGAGGGTATATATTAGTTTGTCATTCCGTTTGTAATAATTAGAAAAAAAATCTGGACCCCATAAAATGTATATATTTGTGATCCTTATAACAAGCGGAGTTGATATAGCGATGTTCGTCTGTCCGTCTGTCCGTCTGTGGAAATCACGATGACGGCTTCAATCGGGTAGCTAGGGTGCTCGTTGGTATAAAAAATGTTTCAATATCGTCCTGAGAAGTTTGCTATTTAAAATCGTCCAAATCGGTTAATCTGGTCCCGAGAATTGAGCGAAGAAGTAAAAAAAGTCCTGAGATAATATGATTTGAATATGTGTTCTTGTCACGATAACGCCCTCAATAAGGTAGCTAGGGCGCTCATTTTTAGCGACAATGATTCACTAAGATCACGAAAAAAGGATCCTGTTTTTTAAATGATGACAATATGTTTCATAGGTGCCGAGAAATCACTGAAAAAGTAAAAAAAAATGTGACGTTTTCCTATATTGTTTTCCTAAATTTTGTATTTTGTCATAGCTGTGCATGTTGTTTTTGTGGTCGTTGCGTTAATAATATAAAAATTCATCAATAATAAAAGAAACTATATAAAGTCAATATCAATATTCTTCGATTTTTATAACATCACAAAATGTTACAAATTGATACATACTACTGTTGCCAATATCAAAATACTATAAATAATATTCATATATTCCATATATGTATATCCATAATAAGCGCATATTTAAATAAATCGGTATTTTATTTTATTTATACAAAATTCTGAAATTTTTAGAGTTGCAAAAATAGTATGGTTTTAAGAGTTGTATTTTTAGTACATGTATAAACTTTGCATACCTGCATTCAAAAGTAGTAGGTAGGTAAACCATAAAATGTAAAAAAATTTGTGTTTAAAAATACTATTTTTTATCAGATGTTAAAAAAAGATGTTAATTACAATAAATTTAAAAAAAAAAATTTTTTTTATGAGTTATCCACATTAAGAATAACCGCGGAGTTCACCTCGATCAATGTGCAGTGATCGAGCCTTGCCCTGGAAAACATGCATTCATGCTTTTCTTCACACAAACGCCATTCCCAACTACCAAAAATTTTAGACACGAGCTATTCACATTATGAATAGTCGCGGAGCTCAACTCAATCAAAGTGCAATGATGAAGCTTCGCCCTGGGAAACATATATTCATTCTCAGTAAGGTAATTTTTAATAAAACAATCTTCGAAATGATGACTGGGATATCTTGTATTTTTTTTTTAACAAACACACATATGTATAGCAAAAACAAAAATGAAAATACTCACCAAAGAGTAAAGTAAGCAACAATTTCATTCAGTCTTATGGAAGCTTTTGAACAAAGCAAGTCTACGTCGCGTTGTCTTGTGAATTTTTACATTGGTTTTTAATAGGTACTAGTGATGCCAAGAGATTTTTTCAGTGATGCCACTTTTTTCCCTACACTACTTTTTTTAAAATTTATTTTTAATTTATACATTTTCAATTCCAATTATGTAAAAATAACTTAATAACAAAGAAAAAATATATAAAAAATAAGATAAAAATATCATGAGAATTACATAGGAATAATATAAAAAACATACAGATATTATAAAAAAAAGTTTTTACAATTCTGTATAATTCATCTTTTTGATATGGCTAGATGTGCATTTAAAATTTACACAATTAATTAAAATGGCTTACAAATGAGAATATTTGTTCTTGGTTTTCAGTGTTGCCGTTTTAGCTTTTTAGTTGCTAGATTTAGCAACTTTTTTTTGTCGTTTAGCACACAAAATTTATCAAAATATGATAGATGCTGACTTAGAATCTTTTATTAATAAAAAGTTGCTTTTAGCATCTTTTTTTTATATATTTTTTTTTGATTATTTTTGAATATATCATTTTAATGGTATTGATATGTGTAGGACAGTAATTTGTAGTGTAGGAAAGTAATTTTGTGTACTATTCCTTTTACCACTCTGCTCGTTTCTTTCAAGAAATATAACAAAACATTTTGAAATAGAAGAATGTAAACACCAACAACAGTTTTTAATGAATTAGAAAGTCGATTGCCAAAAAATTTTATTGTGTTAAAAAAAAAGCCAAAATTTTCAATACAAAACACATTAAATCGGGTAAAAGAACAGATAACCAATATATTAGAAGTGTATAAATTTATATCATCTGAAGCAGAAAAAACTCAAATCCAATGGAGTTATATCACAGAACAAAACTGGGATACAACACTGAATACAACCTCTTTATGGATTGAAAAATTCTATTGGTGAAAATCCATTTAAGGACTTATCAATATTTGTTTTGTCTATACATATTAGTTTTGTTTTTCTCAAAAGCCGAAGTTGAACGTTTGTTTAGTTTAATGGCTTTAGTTAAAAGAAAATAATTTTAATTAAAATTTAAAAAATATAAATCGAAATACATGTTTTATATTATTTTTTCGATTTAAAAACCAAAGAATTTATTAATAAGTATATAATTTTTCAATATAAAGGTAATGAAATTTAAAAAAAAAAATTAGCATCTTTTTTTAGACTCCAGTACGTTTTAGCATCTTTTTTTTTTTTGCAATTTAGCATCTTTACAATTTCAAATTATGGCAACACTGTTGGTTTTAAAAGATTTTTTATAACAGTGGTTATAAGCGTGTATACTTAGATCTGATTTATCGCATTTTAATATATTTTCACAAGCCTTGCATCTGCGTTTATAGTCGTCACCTTTGACCTGTTCCAGCCATCCATTAGTTTCTCGTCTCTCAACTAACTGAAGCAAAATAATTATTTTCTGTATTTCTTTGATGTGTTTTCAGCATCATCGAAAAACGAATCGGACATTTTTTTAAAATTAATTATGTTTCTAAAATTAATTATGTTCAAATTTATAATATTTTAATGTAATGCACAAAAAAGTGTTTTATACTTGTTATTGTTATTAAAGAATCCACATATTTACTTCCTTCATATTATAGAGTTATTACCAGACTTAAAAAGACTTTAAAGTTTAAAATTGAAAAAAATTATGCGATATTTAACAAATACATTCAAAATAGTTTTGACTGAAATTTTTGGCAGTTTTAGTTTTGCCTTGTATCAGTAAAATATTCAAATATTAACTAAAAAAAAAACAATTTTTTGTTTTCATCTTAATTATCTTAATTAATTTAAAGCCACAAAGATAGATTTAATACAATAAAAACAAGTAAGAGTTGAAAGTTGATCTATGCGGACTCACAAATGTGCCCTATACTAATAGGTCTAGAAAATTGAAAAGGATTGTAAAAAATAAAATGCACCTTTATATTAAAAAATCCAAATTAAAAAGAAAATTACAAAATAAACCATTTACCTGGTTAAACTTAATATTGTTTGTAATTATCTGGATCAGGTTAGTATTTAAAATGGGATAAATCGGGTGTCATTGTGCCAATTTATGACTTAAAATATGTAGACACCTCTATAAAATGCTGAAAATTCAGAGCATTTGTTGTAATAATTCGGTAATAGGTTTATCAAAGTTATTCAAATATTTTATATACATTTGTTACAAATAGTGCAAGAAGTCCAGATATTAATGTAAACGTAAAACCCAGGTGGAGGGTATCAAAGATTCGGCATAGCCGAATTTAACACTCTTACTTGTTTTTTTTTTCGAAATGTTTATTTATTTATAATTATATATAATATGTTTACTATAAATAAACAAATAGTTAATATTAAATATTTAATGTATACTGACCCATATCGAGCGCTGTGATACTTAGAATAATTTCGTTAGTTATTTTTAAATATCGATATGTTCAATATAATACCGTTCTAATAATATTGCTACTATGACTATAAAATTGTACAATGAAAAATCATATAAAAAACATTACTTATATAAGTTTATTTCAAATTTATAGTCTAAGAGGTAAAAAAAAAAACAGAAGGAAAATGGCCTTACTCGGTAAGCCACCAAAATTTATTAATATTTACATTTGAAAGTAAATTTTTATCTTTAGAGAAAATATCACTGCTAAATCTACTATTCTCTACTGTCAGTTGATTATCATATATATTTTTAATATTTGTCATTCTATAAATATGATAAATTATGGGAATACCTCTATTGTTTTGAATATATCCTTTTCTACCGAGGTGTATGAAAGCTTCTGGTGGAATATACCCACTTATTAGCCATGAAGTTATATAGTTTTCGCTTATGTAATATGAGGCTAATATCGAATTATTTGTGTCGCATTCCGTACATTTCAAAATATGTGTTCTTATCAAATGAATTATGAAATTATCAATTCTGTTTATTTTTGCAACATTATATAGCCTTAAGTTAGATATATATTTAGTATAATTGGTACTATGTGTTCTATAAAGCGATAAACAAGCTCTCATACATTTACGTTCAAATACACGATATTTTTTCATATTAGACGACGATATATTGAACCATATTGGACAACCATATGTCAATATGAGCCTAATTAAGACTTGATATAACATTACACAAGGGAACAATGGTTCTGTTGATTAAGAACTGAATATTGTTTTTAAGGTTATTTGGGACGCTGAATCCAAATCTGCCCTTGGTTTTTTTCTATCAGCTCGACTTTTCGAGATATACCGTTATGTTCAAAATTAAGGCACTTCCGCTACATATATTGGAATAACTTGAAAACGGTTCACCATATTAAATTAAAAAAAAAATCCGAAACTCGCAAACAATATTCTCTTAAAGCCGTGCTTACTTTGTTTTTAAATTTTCCAAGTAGTTTTAGAGATATCGTTCAAGTTTTGAAAAAAAAATTAAAATTTTTAAAAAAAAAACATTTTTTTTTGTTCTTTAAAAATTCCTAAAAAATAAAAATGGGACAAAAATCACAGTTTTGGTCTACAAACAGTTAGTTAAATATATTTCGAATAAAATGAGCTTTATTTCATTGCAATCGGTGCACAACTTTTGATTTTGTTCACGATTTACTGAATTGATATAAATCGCGATTTCCATACAAAAATAACATTTTCTAATGTGTAAGTGTTTGTATGTAATAAGTTAGTTTTTTATGATTCTAAGAATTAAAAAAATTAAGTAATAAAAAAAGATTATTTCATTTTTTAATCAGGAGGAGCTTAGTGATTTAGTGAGAGACCTTGGACTTTCTAAAAAAGCATCTGAAATTCTTGCTTCTCGATTAAAGCAAAAAAATCTGTTAACCCAAGGAACAACAATTTCATACTACCGTAACAGAGAAAAAAACTTACTTCCATTCTTTTCCGAAGACGATGAATTTGTTTATTGTTCAGATGTTCCTGGTTTAGTAACAGCGATGGGATTAGAGGAGTATGATCCAAATGACTGGCGACTATTTATAGATTCTTCTAAACGCAGCCTAAAATGTGTACTTCTGCATAACGGTAATAAATTGGGTTCGTTGCCCATTGCACATTCAACTAAAGCTAAAGAAGAATATTCTACAATTGCCTCAGTTATAAATAAAATAAAGTACAACGAACACTGCTGGCTAATTTGTGTGGATCTAAAAATGGTGAATTTTCTTCTAGGCCAACAAGGTGGCTACACAAAATATCCGTGTTTCATTTGTTTATGGGATAGCAGAGCCAGATCTGAACACTGGAGTAAGAAAGACTGGCCTTCGAGGGAAGCTATGGTTCCAGGAAACCACAATATAGTTAATCAACCACTTGTGCCCAGGGATCGCATAATACTGCCACCTTTCCATATCAAGCTAGGACTTATGAAACAATTTGTCAAAGCTCTCAACAAGGACGGTGATTGTTTTAGATATATCAGTAAAAAGTTCAACAATTTGAGTTCGGAGAAACTGAAAGCTGGCATTTTTGATGGCCCTCAAATCAAAAAATTAATCAATGATGAAAATTTTAGTAATTCCATGACAGATATTGAAATAAATGCTTGGAATGAATTTGTTTGGATAGTGCGCAATTTCCTGGGAAACAAAAAGGGTGAGCACTATTCGGACCACGTGGATAACATGTTGTCACATTTCAAGCAGCTTGGTTGTAATATGAGCATTAAGGTGCACTACCTACACAGTCATTTGGATTGTTTCCCTGAAAATCTTGGAGACTTCAGTGAAGAACAAGGTGAACGTTTCCATCAAGATATCCGCACTATAGAGGAGCGGTACCAGGGTCACTGGGATAAGCATATGATGGCGGACTATTGCTGGAGCATTAAAACAAATCCCTCTAAACATTTATTCGAAATATATCTAACTAACTGGTTGTAGACCAAAACTGTGATTTTTGTCCCATTTTTATTTTTTAGGAATTTTTAAAGAACAAAAAAAATGTTTTTTTTTTTTTAAATTTTAATTTTTTTTTCAAAACTTGAACGATATCTCTAAAACTACTTGGAAAATTTAAAAACAAAGTAAGCACGGCTTTAAGAGAATATTGTTTGCGAGTTTCGGATTTTTTTTTTTAATTTAATATGGTGAACCGTTTTCAAGTTATTCCAATATATGTAGCGGAAGTGCCTTAATTTTGAACATAACGGTATATCTCGAAAAGTCGAGCTGATAGAAAAAAACCAAGTGCAGATTTGAAATCAGCGACCTCGAATTAGTAAAAATTTGCTATAAATTTCAAATCAACACAAAAAAAGTTCAATTTTGTTCCCTTGTGTTATCTTTACCTTGGGTAGTATATATTTTGAATAGAAAAGATGCTTTTTCCAATTGTATATGAATATGGGTGTTAAAGTATAAAAATTTATCTAGATTCACTCCTAGATATTTTACTAATCCTTTGTTTGGGATGTTGATATTCAAACAAGATTTGATATCAAATGATTTCCAATTTTTTCATATATTATAATTGCATTTATTGGTTGGTGGCCTAAATAGAATTGTCTCACATTTGCTTATATTGATCTTTCGTTTCCAATCTGACGCATATTTTTCAACTTTTCTAAAGTGGCCTTGAAGATTATTATTTATCTTATCAACTATGTTGTCAGCGTGATAGATAATAAGGTCATCTGCAAACGCGATGATATTGTCCATCTCACTCACAAATTCATACAAATATAGATAGAAAAGTATTGGTGAATTTACCATTCCCTTTTGTAATCCACTAACTATTAAAAATGACTTGGTACTCAACCTACTTCTATTACTTACTATAAAAGATTTTTCATGTAACATGTCATGAATTAATATTTTGAAATGTAGAGGCATCCTGTATTTTGAAAGCTTAAAAATTAGACCTGGTATCCATACATTGTCAAATGCTTATTCAAAATCTATTAAACATGCTCCTGTATATAATGCTCTGTTCCAGTTCCAATGAATATTAGATATTAGCCAATGAATTGCATGAGCAGTAGAATGTTTATATTTAAAGCCAAATTGCCTTTCGGTAATAAGACCTTGTCTTTCACAAAATTTCGATAAATTATTATTAATACATGACTCAAAAACTTTGCTTATATTCGGCAGCAAACTGATTGGTCTGAAATTTTTTAATTTACTTGGATCTTTGTCCTTTTTTGGTATAACAACTGTTTTTGCAGTTTTCCGTGCTCGGGGAAAATAGGAATTATTTGTAATATTGTTGAATATTGTACAATATTCACGTATTAGTTCCTTAGAAACATGTTTCAGATTGATATTGGGTATTTTGTCAACACCAAAAAATAATTTGTTGTGTAAATTATTGAATATATTCATTAACGAATCTAATGTGACAAAATAGTCGTTGGTTTCACTATCATTTAGTTCATTTGCTTTCCTAGCATTACTAAATGCTGTAATTGTTAGATGATTTGTTTCATATTGAGCCTTTGTGTTTGAAAAACCTGCTAAGTAATCGCTTATTTCCAAATGTAAATTATTATTTGTATCAATGTCCTTATAAGAATGGATTGACTCAAGATATGAACCAATTACGTTAAGTATTTGGTCTTGATCATCCACTTTGTACTCTTCTTCTACTAACTCTGGGTCGTTTATGTTAATATCAGCCCTTCTTAGTAAAGATTCCTCACTTGGAGGTATTTTTAAATTGCTAATATCGAATGAGGGCAATTTAAACTGCTTTTTGATTTCCCTAAACATATTTTCTGCGTTCCAACTACTGAATTTGGATAGCTTCCTCCTATAATAATAGTTTACTTCCAATGTAAAGTTCTCATTGATGATCTTCTTTATTAATTTTAATTTTACCTTAAACAGGTTTAGTTCCGATCGTAAACATCAATCGAGTACAGATTAATACAATTTCTATCAAACCACGTCTCCTGAACTGTCTGAACCTCTGGGATAATCGATATTTTACTTATTTTAGATTTAAATTTATTGCATATTCTTAACGAAGAAATGGTTCTTACATAAATAGATAAGATACTGAAAATATTTAAATTACTTTCACATTCACAATAAGTATTGAAAGTATTTATGTTCTGAAATATTTAGTATTCAAAAAGAAAGGAAGAAAGATAGAAAAGTAATAGTTAAAATACTTAAATGTTGTTAGTTAGGGGACTCATTAGATTAAATTCACTTTATTAAAGTATTTATCTCTTTACACTTCTTTACGACGCGCTTCAAAATCTCATCATATTGCGATGACATAAATTGCATTGTTTGTGACAAGGAAAATCGTATTCTAGGGATCAAAATAAGAAACTTTGCCCGAGGAACCATACCTCTAAAACGAATTCTGATGTCCCGACTTTTGACCTGTCTGTCTCACTTTGACCCATTTGGAGTGCCCCAATCGAGTACAAATGTATGATCGACCCCCACGTATCGACCCCATACGTATACGTATCTTCTACTCTGCTAATATATAATGATCATACGCTTTGATTATGTTATGTTATTCAAAAAGATCGATCGGATGAGGATAAATAACTTTTAGATCACTCCGTGATCTGTAGTCACAACAAGACTATGGGCCAAGTTTCAGATCAATTGCGTGAGGGGGAATGGCAGACAGACAGACAGACAGGTCAAAAGTAACACCATCCCTTTCACTGTTAAAATTCATATATTATACTTTTTTATTCAAATACTAATTTATATCCTAATTCATAGTTGCACCAAAGATATATCACAATGGATTATTTTGATACCAGAGGCATTGAAGGGCTAAATTAATAAAAATTAACCGGATTACTTTTCTTAAATCCAATATAGTGGTTTCATCGAGTTTAATGGAAAAACTCGTTTTCGGTATTTTTTATTTCAAAATATCTTAAAATCCAAAGTTGGCCTTGGCAAATAATAGGATACCGCCCTCGGATTTATCTAAAATTTTAGAAATGGAAGTTCTACACATTTGGTTATTATATTTTAATCGTCGCATTTAAAAATTCAACAGCATTTACAAAATATTTGAATTTTTTGAATAAATTGTCTTGTATTATCTTGGGGTCATATGTGACCCCAATTCCATAAGTGTAAATGGGGTCATATTATCTTTTTTCGAAACCCCAGGCTACTAAGATACAATATTATATTTAAAAGTAGAAAAGTGATGAATTTTTGATGCAAAGTATTTGCAAAGAGTACATTTACAGAATATTTTACAAAAATCCCATTTTTCTCAAAATCCGAAAAAATAAAATCCTTGTCAAAAAAATTCTAGTACAGCGATTTACCTAAAAATTCAGACACATAATCTCTAATACGCATTTAATAAGAGCCCAAAGAGCTAGTTAATTTTTTTTAAATTTTGTTTAAGAAAATTTTTCAAAACTTGAAAAAGGAGTTTTAAAAATTTTATCAAAAAAATTTTCCATTTTCGGTCTCAATGTTTAATAGATTAAGAAGGCGGTAATAAAACAGTACTTCATCGATGAGTACTTACAGTTATAGAGACTTGAATAAAATATTGGCTTTAATTAATTTCTTAAAGTTGAAAAAAATGCCATCAAATTTCATGATTTAGTTTTTTTTTTGGCCCAAAAGTGGTCTGGGGCATTTGCTATTTCATTGAGAATTTTTATTCGATTTTGAAGCTTTAAAGGTTTTTGGAAAGACAACTTAATATTGATCCCGAATTGTAGAAGAATTTGTGAGAAAAATTAAACAATAACTAGAACGAATTTTTCATAAAATTTGAAAAAAAGTCATATTTTCCCCATATAAACACACTTGAAATTTTCAATCGCGTTGAGTCACCTCTAAATGTTTTTTGATTGGCCCAAAACTTTGTATTTATCACTTTTTCTGCATATTTCTAGGGGGTGCGACCGAGAGTTTGGACACTTTTTTTCCCTCCATATAATAAAGGGCCACCCTAATGTATACATGGACACACAGGCAGTCACACAGACAGACAGACCCATAGGCAGTTTCAAAAAGTGATTCAGGGTCGATTTTTAATATTTTTAGCTTTTTATATAAAATTTTATTGGAGTAAATTTGCATTTTCATACGTCATTCCTTGCCTGTTTGAGTTAGAGTATCCAACTGCAACACTAAATTGCTGCAAATTATGACGAATATTCTAAGCATAAGTACTGAGACCAAGTCGACCTATTACGGACAGCAGAATGTTTTCAACAGAAAGACAGAAAGACAGACTGGCAGATGAACATCGCCAGACGGACTTCTCCTTTTATAATGAATTTATTTCGATGAGTTACAAGTAGATTGACAAACTGATATGTATATACACTTTGCACAGTGGTGTATTTCGCTTTCAATAAATTAAAAAAATAATTATTTTTTTTTTGTTTTGCTTCTTAATCATTTATTCACATTTTCATAGTACCGAGTTCGAAAATCAATATTATATTTTTGACAATAATTAATATTTAACGACGACATGCAGTTTTGATGCAATGACGACTATAATTAGGATGTGTAATCGCGGCGTATTCAACCACGACCACCACCACCACCACGACCACCACCACCACCACGACCACCTCCAGAACCGCCACCACCACCTCCACCACCGCCGCCACCACCACCACCTCTAGGACCAGAACCACCCCCTCCGCCAGCACCTCCACCACCTCCTGCTTGCGCTGAAGTATAGGCAACAAGACCCACAAGTAATAGTGCGAAAATTAAGAAATATTTCATTTTGCGTTCGATTGTACGACTCTGTTAACGAAGATGATCGTAGTTGAAGTTTTTATGATTTACTTTGGATTTTAAGGCGATATTTATATGAAAAATTAACAATGGCTGAGTAACATTATATTGTTTCGAAAACAAATGCCAACTTCAAAAACTCTTTAAACAAACACAGCTGTAGAAAACACGTGGGCATAACTTTTATAATAAGTTATTCTTGCCACTTAATACTTGTTGCTACTAACTAAAATTTATAACAATCAACATTTTATTGATTCAAAAGAATTTACAATGAAATTTTAAACCAGACAAAGTTTTATTACCTGAAATTGTTTTTCTGTATTATATTTTAAGTATTTCGGTCACATGCGTAATCCCAATTTTTATTGCAGAAAATTGTGTCCTAAAAAAATGACAAAACAATACATTCATTCGTTTTTATACCCTCCACACCACCGTCTAGAGGATATATATCAGTTTGTCATTCCGTGTGTAACGCATCAAAAATGCATTTGCGAGCGACCCCAATAGGTATATCCCTTAAGTGCATGATTTTTTAGTTTGAATAAAAAAAATTTTTTTCTATAGAAATTTAGTCACAGATTACGTAAAAATAATCTAAAAAATCTAGATAATAATTTTGAGTTTATATTTTGAAATAAGTGTATGTAAACTTTTGGCAACAATATGCGGTTGTTATTAAAATTTTTGAAAAATAGAAGATAGTCGTATATTTCTGTGGGCGCTAGCGATAACCGCATAAGTCGACTTAAGAACGATTTAAGTTATGTATGCTGTCATATTCTACTAAAAATGCTTTATATTTACGTGAAATCCCCATTTCTCTAACACTTTTTGTTAAAAAGTTATTAATGAAAACATACTGACCTAAGTCGTAATAAGCCCCACTACATTTTTATAAACAGTTAGTTTTCTCGATAGATTGGTTTTCGCCGATCCAAGTTATGTATACTGTCATATTCTACTAAAAAATTTTTATATGTACGTGAAATCCCCATATCTCGAACACTGGTTCTTAAAAATATATTAATACAAATATTCGGACCTAAGTCGTAATGAAGCCCCATTACATTTATATAAAGAGCTATTTTTCTCAAAAGCATGATTTTCGAGTTAGGCGGTTATTTCTTGTGACCACAGATTTATATTATATAAAATTAATTTTATTTATGAATGAAATAATGCAAAGCAATTACGATTTTTGTTGCGGAATAAAGAAACCTTGCATTTGGTGCACTCAGTCCTTGAAAATCCATTGAAACCTGGAAGCTTGCATCTATTTTTAGAACCGCATCGATTTCGTCATCCACCCGTCGGAATATCTTGCGGCGGTACAGATTTCGTGGGACCTCGATGTCTCCGCCAGCTGTGATCGAAAATCCGATAATGTATAATTTGGGTACCCATGAATTGATTACTGCCAAATCCAGAAAATAATCGAATGTACTACTTGCGACCTTTCACTCTGATCTTATACATGTCTAGAAAGCTGTCCATGAGGTCAAGTCCTCCCATATGGGCGTTGTTATCTTTTAATATTTTTGGACAAGCTATTGAAATTTGTCTCTTCTGCTTTTTTCAAATCTTCATATTTGCAGTTTCGGCTGGTTCAGCGTCCACATATTTTGACGCTATTGTCTTTTCAGCATGTTACTGAAATATCTACACCTTCGTAATCAGCAACTTGATCCTACTATGTTCCTCAGGCAACATAATTTTTCGTATATTCTTTTGTAGCCGGCAATTTACCGGTTTCTTTGCATAGTACCCATTGCATATATTCCTTGAGTCCATAGGTAATACAGTAGAGGAACAGACGTGTAAAAATTATCGAAATATATTTTGTGGTTCATTTTGCATGGAATTGAATGGCACAATCTCACCACTGCACTGTGGTTTCAAACATAAAATTTCTTGGCCAAAATTCAATTTTTCTCACATTCTCTTTTAATTTTTTTTGTTTTTGTAGTCTAATAGTAAACACTTCAAAACAACAAAAAACAAATTATGTTTTAAAAAGTTATGCATAACCGTTATAATACAACAACTTAAAGTTGAAGTTTTTAAGCAAATCTTAAAAAGAAAGAGAAACGCGTTTTTTTACATTTCAGTTATTCATTTTTGTTTTTAAAAACTAAAAGAATCTAATATTATTATAAATGGAAAAAATAGCTGAGGGTAGGAATAATAATAATTTTATATTACAAAAGTGTGAAAAATTGGCGTCATGATAAAAAAAATAAGTCTTTCATGCACACCAGAAAAAAAATATAATGCAAAAAAATTAACTTTAGGTAGTCTTACAAAAAATTTATAAAAATCTATAATTGTATGAACAATTAGAAAACGAAGATTAGAACCTGCACCTTAATCCCCTTTTGTTAGATCTGGCCGATAGTTGCCGATTAAAAAAAAAAGTTTTTTTCCAGAAAACCTTTCCTTCAAAAATTCTGATTTATTCCAAATCTGACTTACAGGGCAAACAAAAGAACTAAAACATGACCTAATATTAAAGTATGTAACTAATACAATTGGATCGCAAAATCTTTCTGATACTTTTAATAAATATTTGCATCAAATAATACCTGTGTTTTGCTCAAATTTAAAAAGAGATTGGGAAAAATGCAATCGAACGCACAAAACGTTTATTAAAAAAAAAGTGATTGGTTGGATGGTGAATTAATATTGACAAAACAAAACGCACCAAGAGCAAGTATATTAGAAGAATGCCCGATGGATGTATGTTCAGATGAGCCAAGTACGTCAGGAGCTGGACGACCATGCCTATCATTCTCTCAGAAGTCTGATCGAAGTAAGAGAAGAGAAGCAGCTGAACTTGTGAAATCTAACGAAAATGAAACCAATCTATTTATCCATGCAGCAGCAATGTCAGCTCGTAAATGAGGAAATGTTGATTTGGCAGTTGTTCTGAAGAAGGCTGTAGAAAGTCCGACAAGACCGTCAAGAATTCAAAAATTCAAAAATTGCGCACCCAAGAAGATGAAGCGTTGGCATTTCTTCTTGAAAACAATTTTTCAAAGAAACAGTATACCAATATTCGAATCGAAAGCAAGCTTAAAAATGCCGATATATTTCCATCCTACAAGAAAATTCTCGAGGCAAAAAGTAAATGTAGGCCAGATAATATTAATGTTAGCGAAAGTATATGATGATACTTAGAAATAAATAGAAATTGACGGATTTCAGTAGTATTTACAGGAGGTCAGTTGTAGACCATTTTTTTGCGCGATTTATGAATTCGTTTGTTCGACAATGCCAATGAGGATATCCTCACTTATAAATTCAGAAAAGAATTGGAATGAAGTCTCAAGTGTAAATAATCGGGGGGACAAGTCTGTATTGCCCATCAAACGTATGCGATCTTCACTGTATTCCAAATTCCGCTTTTTCTCTATCTGCAACACCAGGGATGCTTGACTTTGATTAGTTCTATGATGGACCTCGAGCTAGATAATTGGACTGAAGATAATCCAACGATCGGCCTGCTTCGCCTTCTAAGGAAGAATCTTCATTGTCTGGTTCTTCATCATCATCATCACTATTGTCTTGAAATTCAGTTATTGGATCTTGAGCGTCGTCAGGGTAATAATCAATTTTGCTTATTATTACTTACGTATGTGGCAAACGCATAATGTAGACATTTGGCAACATACAGTATTTCTCAAAAATCTCACATTTACCCAATCAAATTTTAAAATGCAACAGCACTAATTGGTACCTTACCTGACAACAAATCAGATATAATTTTTTCCCATTTAGATAATTCACTTCTTTATAGGAAACTCAAAAATGCAAAATGTAACTTCAAACAACACACTGATCTCTATCACGCACTTCGTTATGTGTACTTAGCAACGAACTTTTATAAATTCACGCACTTAAAGTCATGACTAAAATTAAGTGGATCTGGAATGTAGACAATTGGCAACAATATGCATTTTAGGGATATATATTTTTGATCCTTATACAACCCCAGTCGTTGTAGCGATGTCCGTCTGGCCGTCTGTGCGTTTGTTTGTTGAAATCACGCTAATTTTCCTTGAAAGAGCTATGATAATATTGGTTATTATTCCTCCGGGCAGGTTGGCTATTGAAACGGGACATATTGAACACCATTTTACCACGATATGTCCAAAAATATGAAGACACCTCAAAATAATTTAATGTTATATTAGTAAATTTTTCGAATATATTATTTTTATTAGGATTGTGGAACAAGTGGAGATATTAATGCAAACGTAAAACCCATGTGGAGGTATTAGACACAGCCGACAATCTTAATTTTTTTAATATAAAAAATCATCATTTTAATAATATTTGATTTATGTTCTGATATCTAATTTTTTAGAATTACAAATTACTAATTGAATTTAGTAACCTTTTATTTAATAAATTTATATTTACAGTCGCGAAAGTGGGCGCTTCTCTCACATTGGAAAAAAATACTTTTGTAAAAAAAAAATTAAGAAAGTCGAGCACTTTTTCTAAATTTTTAAACTCTTTCTTTTAAGTCATACTCCCTGTCTGTCTGTCTGCCATGGGTGGACCCCATTCCCCCTTATCCAATTGATCTGAAACTTGGCCCATAGTCTTGTCGTGACTACAGATTAATTTTGGGGTAGTCACGCGCAGTCACGCGGGGTCACGCACAGTCACGGAGTGATCTAAATGTCATTTTCCCTCATCCGATCGATCTCAAGCTTGGTCCATACACTTGCTGTGAAAAAAAGATTAACTTTGACTTAGTCACGCACAGTCACGCATGGTCACGCACAGTCACGGAGTGATCTAAATGTCATTTTCCCTCATCCGATCGATCTCAAACTTGGTCCATACACTTGCTGTGAAAAAAAAGATTAACTTTGACTTAGTCACGCACAGTCACGCATGGTCACGCACAGTCACGGAGTGATCTAAATGTCATTTTCCCTCATCCGATCGATCTCAAACTTGGTCCATACACTTGCTGTGAAAAAAAGATTAACTTTGACTTAGTCACGCACAGTCACGCCTGGTCACGCACAGTCACGGAGTGATCTAAATGTCATTTTCCCTTATCCGATCGATCTCAAACTTGGTCCATACACTTGCTGTGAAAAAAAATATTAACTTTGACTTAGTCACGCATGGTCACGCACAGTCACGGAGTGATCTAAATGTCATTTTCCCTCATCCGATCGATCTCAAACTTGGTCCATACACTTGCTGTGAAAAAAAGATTAATTTTGACTTAGTCACGCACAGTCACGCATGGTCACGCACAGTCACGGAGTAATCTAAATGTCATTTCCCCTCATCTGATCGATCACAAACTTGGTCCATACACTTGCTGTGGAAAAAAGATTAACTTTGACTTAGTCACGCACAGTCACGCATGGTCACGCACAGTCACGGAGGGATCTAAATGTCATTTTCCCTCATCCGATCGATCTGAAACTTTGTCCATAGACTTGTTGTAGCCAAAGATTAATTTTAAGATAGTCACACAAAGTCACGCACAGTCATGGATATATTCAAATCTCATATGCATAAGAAAAGAAAGAGTTTTAATAAAAACTTTGTTTTTATGGGTTTGATAATTATTATTCCATTATTTCGGGAAGTGTTGTCAATTTCTCTATTACAATTTATGAAATTTAGTGGATCGCAAAATTTGTTCACATCCATGAATTCGAGTTTTTTTTTTTAAACTTCAAAGCATCAAACGATCACACTTTTCAGAAAATATATTCGAAAGCTTAGACTCGTCCCACGATGCCGGTGTCGGTGTCAATTAAAATAAGATAATATTGGATAATAAGATAATATGTATTTTTTATAAGGTTATATCCCATACAATCTTTTATTATACCGATCATTTTCTGAGACTATCTAGATATGTCCGTTCATCTGCTTATCTGTCTGTCCGCTCTTTTTCCGTCTTTCCACGTAAACCTTATACGTTGGCAAACTTTGTCGTGATTAAACGTCATTTCATTTACAAATTGCTGGAGCCTACATAGAACATTTTTTAGTTAATTTTTTTAATTAAAAATATTTGTAGATAGAGAGAACTGTTTTTCTTTACATATAAACTGTCGTCTTATGGAAGGTGAAGATGTAAAATAATACAATGTTTGCAAAAGAGCAGTCCATTCTCTTTGCACTAAAAAGGAATACGATCATTTAGTTGAGCACTCCTCTCTTGAGTGTATATATATGTCTCTTTTGTGCACCAACTAGCAATAAAGTATCTGTACATTAGGGCGGGTCGATTTGTAGGGAGGCAAAAAAATCGCTCAAGTGACAAGGAAAATCATATTGTAGGGATCAAAATAAGAAACTTTGCCAAAGGACCATACCTCTAACACGAATTCTGATGTCCCGACTCTTGACCTATCTGTCTGTCTGCCATGGGGCAACCCCATGCCCCCTCATGCAATTAATTTGAAACTTGGCCCATAGTCTTGTTGTGACTACAGATTAATTTTGGGGTAGTCACGCAGAGTCAGACATAGTCGAGCATAGTCACCCTCATCCGATCGATCTTTTTAAATAACATAACATAGTCAAGGCGTATGATTATTATTTATTAGCAGAGTAGAAGATACGTATACGTATGAGTGTTAATTTTAATTTTAAATCAAACATAGTCAGCCCAATTCTTCAAACATGGTGATTCTTCAAAAATGGTGATTTTTTTAAATGTTTGTATGGGGAAACCCACCAGGGGGTTCCAGGGGGTGTGCCACTGGCATGGGTGGGCCGCCTCTTAGTGGGGGTCGATCATACATTTGGAATCGATTGGGGGCACTCTAAATGGGTCAAATTTAGATAGTCAAATAGTCAAATATAGAATTGGTTAAAATTTGTTTTAATTTATATTCGCGAGCAATATGCAGATACCTGCACCAAAGATATATCAGAATGAATTATTTTGATCCCAGGAACACTGAAGGATTAATTAAATAAAAATTAACCGAATTACTTTTCTTAAATCCAATATATAGTGGTTTCATCGAGTTTAATAGAAAAACTCGTTTTCGGTAATTTTTATTTAAAAATATCTTAAAATCCAAAGGTGGCCTTGGCAAATAATAGGTTACCGCTCTCGAACTTATCCCAAATTTTAGAAATGGTTATTATATTTTAAGCGTCGCATCTAAAAATTCATTGGCACTTAATTTTTTGAATAAATTGTTTTTTATTAGCTTGGGGTCATATGTGACCCCAATTTCGAAAGGGTTAATGGGCTCATATTATTTTTTTTTTTGAAATCCTGGGCTATTAAGATAAAATATAACATTTAAAAGTAGAAAAGTGATGAATTTTTGATGCAAAGTATTTGGAAAAAGTACATTTACCGAATATTTTACAAAAATCCCGTTTTTCTCGAAATCCGCAAAAATAAAACCTGGTCAAAAAAATTCTCACAAAGGGATTTACCTAAAAATTCACACAATTAATCTCTGTATTTAATAAAACCTTAAAGTGCCAGATCCATTTTTTAAAATTTTGTTTAAGAAAATCTTTCCAAACTTGAAAAAGGAGTTTTAAAAATTTTATCAAAAAAATTTTCCATTTTCGGTCTCAATGTTTAATAGAGTAAGAAGGTGGTAAAAAAAAAATTATGTGAGTCCGATCACAAGGGAGATGTGTAAACATATAATAATTAAAGAAAACATCAACATCATATTTTCCAGTGCATAAAAAATAAGTCGATTATGCTGTTTTCTGAAATTCAATTGATGTTTTCTGAAATGCAATTGATGTTTTCTGAAATTCAATTGATGTTTTCTGAAATACAATTAATGTTTTCAGCAATTCAAATGATGCTTTTTGAAATTCAATTGATGTTTTCTGAAATTCTAATTATGTTTTCTGAAATACAAATGATGTTTTCTGAAATACAATTGATGTTTTCTGAAATACAATTGATGCCTTCTGAAATTCTATTGATGTTTTCTGAAATTCAATTGATGCTTTCTGAAACTCGAATGATGTTTTCTCAAATTATATTGATGTTTACTGAAATTCTATTTATGTTTTCTGAAATTCAAATGATGTTTTCTGAAATTATATTGATGGTTTCTGAAATACAATTGATGTTTTCTGAAATTCTATTTATGTTTTCTGAAATTCAAATGATGTTTTGTGAAATACAATTGATGTTTTCTGAAATACAATTGATGCTTTCTGAAATTCTATTGACGTTTTCTGAAATTCAATTGATGTTTTCTGAAACTCGAATGATATTTTCTAAAATTATATTGATGTTTTCTGAAATTCTATTTATGTTTTCTGAAATTCAAATGATGTTTTCTGAAATTATATTGATGGTTTCTGAAATACAATTGATGTTTTCTGAAATTCTATTTATGTTTTCTGTAATTCAAATGATGTTTTCTGAAATACAATTGATGTTTTCTGAAATACAATTGATGTTTTCTGAAATTCTATTGATGTTTTCTGAAATTCAAATAATGTTTTCTGAAACTCGAATGATGTTTTCTGAAATTATATTGATGTTTTCTGAAATTCTATTTATGTTTTCTGAAATTCAAATTATGTTTTCTGAAACTCGAATGATGTTTTTTGAAATTATATTGATGTTTTCTGAAATTCTATTTATGTTTTCTGAAATTCAAATGATGTTTTCTGAAATTATATTGATGGTTTCTGAAATACAATTGATGTTTTCTGAAATTCTATTTATGTTTTGTGAAATTCTATTGATGTTTTCTGAAATTCAATTGATGTTTTCTGAAACTAGAATGATGTTTTCTGAAATTATATTGATGTTTTCTGAAATTCAAATGATGTTTTCTGAAATAATATTGATGGTCTCTGAAATACAATTGATGTTTTTTGAAATTCAATTGATGTTTTCCGAAACTCGAATGATGTTTTCTGAAATTATATTTATGTTTTCTGAAATTCAAATGATGTTTTCTGAAATAATATTGATGGTCTCTGAAATACAATTGATGTTTTTTGAAATTCAATTGATGTTTTCCGAAACTCGAATGATGTTTTCTGAAATTATATTTATGTTTTCTGAAATTCTATTTATGTTTTCTGAAACTAGAATGATGTTTTCTGAAATTATATTGATGTTTTCTGAAATTCAAATTATGTTTTCTGAAACTCGAATGATGTTTTTTGAAATTATATTGATGTTTTCTGAAATTCTATTTATGTTTTCTGAAATTCAAATGATGTTTTCTGAAATTATATTGATGGTTTCTGAAATACAATTGATGTTTTCTGAAATTCTATTTATGTTTTGTGAAATTCTATTGATGTTTTCTGAAATTCAATTGATGTTTTCTGAAACTAGAATGATGTTTTCTGAAATTATATTGATGTTTTCTGAAATTCAAATGATGTTTTCTGAAATAATATTGATGGTCTCTGAAATACAATTGATGTTTTTTGAAATTCAATTGATGTTTTCCGAAACTCGAATGATGTTTTCTGAAATTATATTTATGTTTTCTGAAATTCAAATGATGTTTTCTGAAATAATATTGATGGTCTCTGAAATACAATTGATGTTTTTTGAAATTCAATTGATGTTTTCCGAAACTCGAATGATGTTTTCTGAAATTATATTTATGTTTTCTGAAATGCAAGTGATGCTTTCTGAAATTCTATTGATGTTTTCTGAAATTCAATTGATGTTTTCTGAAACTCGAATAACGTTTTCTGAAATTATATTGATGTTTTCTGAAATTCTATTTATGTTTTCTGAAATTCAAATGATGTTTTCTGAAATTCTATTTATGTTTTCTGAAATTCAAATGATGTTTTCTGAAATTCTATTGATGTTTTCTGAAATTCAATTGATGTTTTCCGAAACTCGAATGATGTTTTCTGAAATTATATTGATTTTTTCTAAAATTCTATTTATGTTTTCTGAAATTCTGTGATGTTTTCTGAAATTCTATTTATGTTTTTTGAAATACAATTGGAAAATGTTTAGAAAAGAACATATCATAATTTTTTCACCAATACAATCATAAGTCACACAGAGTTATCTGCTTCAGCTCACACCGATATGAGTTACGCTGTTTTTGTGATTGTATTGTGAAATAGAAATTTACCCCCCTGCGCGTATATATGTTTACACATCAAAAATGTAAACTTCTCTTTTTGATTCTGATACATTTCGTCAAAAGTCATGTTCCGATAAATTTTTTACATACCATCACAATAACAATTTTACTTACGACAATCTAAAGGGCAAAGCTACAATCGCATGCATACACATATCAACTCACACTTATTTGAAAATATGCACTAAAATATATTTGAAGTAAAAAAAAAAAAATTCTGAGAACGATTCGATTTTTTTTATACATTATACCACTATGTACATATGTGGTCAGTTTATAATGAGTTTGTGCTGATGTTTGTAACTACCAAAAATATTTGACCTAGACCCATCTTTTATTATACGGATCGACTCATCTATTCAGCGATGTCCGTCTGTGTCCATGTAAAGTTTCTAATCAAACTACATGTCGCAAAAGTGAATCTATAATATTAAAAATCCCTGCGCTTTACGTATTCTTTAGCTACTGTGTCTATAATTCCATTGGTTATAGAAAAACTTTTTTAAAATAAAATGTACTTTTCTGGGAAAAGGTGGTTTCTTAGTAATGGTAAAATGTATTTTTTTAAGCAAATGTACTTTTTTTGAGAAAAATCACGTTTTAAAAAAATTTACTTTTTAATAACAGGTAATTTTTAATAAAAAGTATTTTTCTTGAAGATAATAACTTTTTTAAAGAAAAATTCTCTTTGTAAAAAAATTACCTACTTTTTTAAGAAAAATTAATTTTTTTTAAGAAAAAGTTCTTTTTTAAGAAAAAGTAATTTTTTTAAGAAAAATACTTTTTTAAGAAAAGAACTTTATAAGAAATGTACCTTTTTTTTTGAGAAAAATCACTTATTAATAAATGGTAATTTTTAAGAAAAAGTACTTTTCTTTAAGATAATAACTTTTTTAATAAAAATTCTCTATATAAAAAAAATTACCTACTTTTTTAGGAAAAATTATTATTTTTTAAGAAAAAGTAATTTTTTAAGAAAAGGAATTTTTTAAGAAAGGTTTTTTTTAAGAAAATTTACTTTTTTAATAGGCTAGGCGATTTCTTGTGACTGATGTTTTGTTCTACCGTTTTATCTGGATTTTGGCCAAACGTATATTATTTGAAAGGTATTTATTTTTAGCCATTTTGCAGATGTACAGATTTTTAAATTTTTTCCTTTATTTTGAGTAAATTGCATTTAAAGTTAGTACTAACACATACATAAAATTAAAAATATGCTATGTGTGTGTTTATTAAATTCGTTAATGTATTTTAAATAAAAATGAGTGTGTTTTTTGTGTTGATTTTTGAATTGGCTATAATTGATGAGCATACTTTTAGGGTCTTTATTTAATGAAAAAATAAAAGTTCCTAGTATTTGGGCTCGAATTTCGAGGGCTGGAATCTGCTATTTATCATAACTATTTCAAGGTAAATCTTTTATTTTGTGAATTAGCGTGATTTCAATAGACAGACGGACAGACAGACGGATATTGCTATATCGACTGGGGTTGTTAAAAGGATCATGAATATCTATACTTTACAAACTGTTATGTATCCCCTCCAAACAGTGGTGTAGAGGCTATAAAAACCTGAATGTATTGTCTTATCAGTTGTTTATGAAACAATTTTCTATAATAAAAAATTGGTATTACGAATGTGGCCGAAATACTTAAACTATAATACGGCAACTCAATTACAGGTAATAAAATTTTGTCTGGTTTAAAATTTCATTGTAAATTCTTTTGATTCAACAAAATGTTAATTGTTATACCAACAAATATTAAGTAGCAAGAACAACTTTCTATGTAAGTCAAATTCGCGTGTGTTCCGCAGCCGTGTTTATTTAAGAAGTTTTTGAGGTTATCATTTGTTTTCGAAACAATACAATTTTACTCAGCCATTGAAATAAATAAATTCGCATTCTGTTAATTTTTCACATATATATCGCTTTTAAATCCAAACTAAATCATAAAAACTTCAACTACGATCATCTTCGTTAAGAAACTCGTACAGTAGAACTCAAAATGAAATATTGGTTAATTTTCGCATTATTACTTGTGATACTTGTTGCCTACAGTTCAGGCCAAGATAGTGGTGGTGCTGGAGGTGCCGGTGGTGCTGGTGGTATTGGTGATGGTGGTGATGGTGCTCCTGGTGAAGATGGAGAAGATGGAGAAGATGGTGAAGATGGTGGTCGTGGTGGTGGTGGTGGTCGTGGTGGTCATGGTGGTGGTCATGGTGGTGGTCATGGAGGCCATTGTGGCCATGGTGGTCGTGGCGGCCGTGGTGGTGGTCGCGGTTGAATACGCCGTGATTGCACACCGTAATGATTATCTTCATTGCACCAAGGCTGCATGTTGTCGTTAAATATTAATACTTGTCAAAAATATAATATTGGTTTTCGAATTCGGTACTATGAAAATGTGAATAAATGATTAAGAAGCAAAAAAAAAAACAAAAAAAAAAACAATTAATGATTATCTTTATTTATGGAAAGCTAAGCACACTACTGTGCAGAGGGTATATATCAGTTTGTCAGCCCGCTTGTAACTCATCGAAACAAATCCCTTATAAAAGGTGAAGTCGATCTGGCGATGTCCGACTGTCAATGCGTCTGTCTGTCTGTTTTTCTGTTGAAAACATCTCCTGTCTGTGATAGCCCGAGTTGCTCACAGTACTTAGGCTTAAAATGTTCTTCATAATTTGCAGCGATTTGGTATTGCATTTGGATACTCCGGTAAAATTTCATATAAAAACTAAAAATAGTGAATAATATTTATACGTAACAGTACATGTGCTTATAGATATGTGTCAGCAATACATACACATCATTGTTTGCTTGCTGTACATGTAAGCAAAAACCAGCAACAAGAAAAAATGGAAAAAAATTTAATTTTATGTGTGTATTTAGAATTGTACATAATTATATAATAACTAGCAGATTCCAGCACTCGAAAATCGAGTGCAATTTCTAGACAGCTTTATCCTTCAACTTAGCCAATTCACAAACCAACACTTTTTTGGTTTATTATTATTGTGAATGAAGAAAACAAACTCATTAGCAAATATATTAAAACACACATAGCATTGTATAATTTTATGCATGTGTTAGTAGCAACATTAAATGCAATTTACTCAAAATAAAGGAAAAAATTTAAAAATCTGTAAATCTGCAAAATGGCTAAAAAGAAATACCTTTCAAATAATATGCGTTTTGCCAAAATCGGGATAAAACGGTAGAACAAAATATCGGTCACAAGAAATCGCCTAGCTTATTAATATTATAGATTTCTTTCAATTAAAAAATCTATTCATTATAATTTGATATCAATTTTTATTTTTTTGTCTCTTAATGACGACAACCTTGGTTATAATATTGCGTTTAGAACACGGGTGGAGGGTGTCAAATATTTTGCACATTTGAATTTAACATTCTTGCTTGTTTTGTAATTATTTTGATAATTTTGTAAATTTCATCAAAATATCTTTATGTTATTTACGTAATAGTTTGGAAAATCATTTTTTCGATCGATACAATAAAATGCCTGTGTACGTCGAGTATCAGCAATAGAAGCTGGATGGGTATAAAATGGAAATAAAAATAAAAAGTAATGGTAGGTGTAGGCAATTATAAAATCTCTGTACCAAGGGATACGAAAAAATGACCTTAGGCCAATTTTACTTAATTAGTTTATATATTTAAATATTGTCCAAAGCTATGTTTGGTTCACCAAACACATTTTTTTTAAATCTTTTTAACTCATAAAGCGGAATATGAATTATAATGCGCCAAAAGATTTTTGAAAATTTTTATAGTTTTTTTGAAGTTGACTACGCTGAGATCCATTATATATCAAAAAAAAAAATAATAAAAATGAATAAATTTGGTTGTAAAAAAAACTTTTTTCGACAAACCAGATAAATCACTGCCGAAGTGTACCAGCCAACTAAAAAAAGTATCCATGTTAAAAATAATTAGTTAAATGACCTTAATTGTAAAAATTAAATATTTTCCAACTTGAAACCTCAATAATATGAGAAATTGGAAATATTTGGGAATGTAATTAAGCACGTTAAACAGGCTTTGTATATTTCGGTATCAAATTTAAAATTGATAATTCAATAATTTTATTTTAGTTTATTTATATCTTAATAAGTCTTTCCTAAAGTTACAAATCTATAATATTAATAGGCAAGGCAATTTCTTGTGACCGATGTAAGTTTCACAGTTTTAACCCGATTTTAACAGAAAATTTATCATTTGAAAGGAATTTCTTTTTATCTGTTACCCAGATTTACAGATTTTCATCGTCTGGAATATTTTTTTGGAGTTATGAACGTTTAAAGTTGCTACTAGCACATACATAAAATTATACAATGCTATGTGTGTGTCTATTAAAATTGCTAATGAGTTTGTGTTAATGTGTTGGGTTTGTTTTCTTCACTTAAAATGAGTTGAATTGTGAAGCATACCTTTAGGGTCTTTATTAAATGAAAAAATAAAATTGCCTAGAATTTGCACTTGAATTTCGAGTGCTGGAATCTGCTAGTTAGTTATTAATAAATAAAAGATCATTTGAAGTCATATCTTAAGCGTTTAATGTAAACGCTTAAAAAATTCAAGTAAAAAAAATATAAAAATAAAAAGAAAGAATATTAAAAAAATAATTAACAAAACAATAAAAAACACAAAAAAAGTTATAAAGAAATTACAGCTTTGTAGCCTAAGCAAACAATTCGCTTAAGAAAGAAAATAACAAGGTAAAAGTAGGGATTTCAAAATTTGTAAAGCTCAGGCCACATCATTATGGTTTGGCTGGAACCAGCGGGACATATAACGTTTGTGTCTGTGCACAGCACGAAAATGTAAAACTTATGATAAATTATCTAAACTTTCATAATTTCCATTAGCAACATATCACGATTGCTTAAAAATGGTACTGTGTACTAACTCGAAAATAGCTTGCTTTTTAGGGGAATGCGGATCATGTCCATTTACAAATAAATTGAAAGATACTTAATTTAAGGTATGACCTACCTCTCCTAAAAAAAATTTTTTTTTTAATTTTATCTTTTTTTCATAAATATCTTCTAAAATCGTTAAAAAATAATGCCCTAAAAGGATTTTTTAATATTCGAATTTCGAATACGACATCTAGTTCTCAAGAAAATCGACATCCCGTTTGCCTTCTAATTTTTACGTACCCATTTTCATCGCTCTGGGAGGGGAGGATAAAAACCAGTAAGAAAATTACAGTCGGTCTAGACCGACTATACGATACCCTATACCATGGTTTAGAGACCCCATCGCTTCGGTCCAACTAATTGGATATAGAAAATAAGCATAAACCAAATTTGAAGGGAATTGTTTTTAATTTTTTTGGCTGCAGATATGAAAAAGTTCATATTGGATGCTATATTTATATAGGGACTAGGTCGAAAAATAACCCGATCCTGACCATATTTGGTTCAACCACTTATATTTTGAAGGAATATACACAAACCAAATTTGAGAAAAATCTGTTCAATATTTTTTTTTTCATAGATTTAAGTGAAGAGCGGGAAGCAGCTTGTATGGGGCCTATGACTAAGAATTGTCCTATAGGGATTATTTTGGAACTACTGATTAATGAATATAATAAACACATAAAAATCCAATTTGACTGAGATCTATATGATAATTTGGATCTTATGGCAATTTATGTCGATTTCATAGGGGTCAGTTGTATGGGGACTAGGTCTGAACATGGACCGAATTTCACCAATTTCAACAGCGTTTATCCTATGTCTGACAAAAGTTTATATAACAAATTTCATCAAAATATGTTCATATTTGCGACCTGTAGTTTGATTAAAAAGTTTAGATGGACTCTGAAAGTGATTCTAAGTCGATCGGTATAATAAAAGATGGGTCTAGGTCAAATTTTTTTGTTAGTTACAAATAGCAAAGTCATTATACCCAAACCACATAGTGGTTATAGGGAAAAATTTAGTAAATTACGTAAACAAAAATGAGGCAACAAAAATGTACTGGATTATTGGAAAATAAATAAAAACTAAAAATTTAAAAAAAAAAAAAAAAAAAGTTCTACTTTTACGTAAAAAAAAACCCAAAGTTGATAAATTAAAAAACGACTGAGCTACAGAACTTTTAAAAAACTTTATTTTTGTGAGATTGAAAGCTACCTTAAAATATTCGATGAAAATTGAATCAATGAAATTCGCTTTAATGCCTGGAAAAAAACAGATAGTTGCAAATTTCAAACAATTATTAAAAGCGATGACTCTTTCGTTGATGAATTTTCACGATTTTATTGCCAAATACCAAATCAAATTTTGTTAAAAATTTGAAGCAAAATCTACCTACTGTAGAGTTTCTAATAACGTTTAAATTTGCAGAAAACTATGCTCTTGTGATGCATGATTCAGTTCAGTCGTTTCAATCAAACAATGATCAGGCCGTAATATTTACAATAGTTGTTGATTATCGTGACCAAAATTAATTAAAGCACAAAAGTATGGCAATCATTTCGCATAATTTATATCATGACACGGTCTCCATTTATAAATTCCAAATAATTGTAATAACTTATATGAAGTCTCAACACTTTAAGAATAAAAGCAATTTCACATAAATCTTGGCTCACAAAACAGATTTTGGTATTGAGGCTGAAAGGCACTTTCATGCGACGTCCCATGGAAAGGGAGCTTGTGATGGAATTGGAGCCAATATAAAAATACGGGCAGCACGTATCAGTATTTTAAAGAAACGAAAGTTTTTTTTTTAGCAGTAAGGAAATATATTAAAGCCAAGGTTTGATAATGCAATTACAATTAAAGGCACGTTGCAGTAGTATGCTTTTGCACCAAGTGATGATGGAAGTATAATCCTTAAAAAAATTTTCCAGTTCGAACGATTTTGATCACCTTTCGCAAGCAAAAAGCATTACGAAGTTAATTTGTTTGTTTTTAAACATTTTTTTTTTAATTTTCTTAATTTTATTTTATTATTATTCGTTTTGTAAATTTTTTGTGTTTTTTTATTGTTTTGCTTAATATTTTTATACCCTTCACTCCAGTGTGCAGAGGGTATATACATATAAGTTTGTCATTCCGTTTGTAATAATTAGAAAAAAAATTTTTGGACCCCATAAAATATATATATTTGTGATCCTTATAACAACCGGAAATTGATATAGCGATGTCCGTCTGTCCGTCTGTCCGTCTGTGGAAATCACGATGGTGGCATCAATCGGGCAGCTAGGGTGCTCGTTGACATAAAAAATGATTCATTAACATCCTGAGAAGTTCGTTGTTTAAAATCATCCAAATCGGTCGATTAAGTCTTGAAAAAATATAATTTTCTATGTTGTTCTTGTCACGATCACGCACTCAATAGGATAGCTAAGGTGATCATTTTCAGTGAGAATGATTCACCAATTTCGTGGGAAGATTTCTATTTCAAAAATAATTAAAATCGGTGGAAAAGGTCCAGGGAAATCTCTGAAAAAGTAAAAAAAAAAAAATGAAAAATATGATGTTTCTATATTGTTCTTGTTGTTATTGTAAATGTTGTATTGTTGTCATAGCTGGACTTGTTGTTTTTGTGGTCGTTGTGGTAATAATATAGTAAAAACTAACCCTTTGTACATTTTTTTATTAACTCTGGTAGAAAATTTTAAAAGTTTCCATTGTTTTGGCATCACTAAAAAAATTTGTTAGATCATTTCTGTTATTACCACGAGCCTGCCTGCAAAATTTCAGATCGAATGGGTCACGGGAAAGGGGTTAAAATCGATCCAAAATTTTTTCGACAAGCAGACATTACGAGTTAATATAAAGGGAGTAAAAATCCACCAACATCTAAAGCAAATAATGCTAAAATACCTAGTTGTTTATAAAAAAAAAAAAAACAATATAAATTTAGCAAAAAAAATGTTTATGTGTTAATTTATTTAAAGAGAAAAACTCAAAAATAACGTTTGTTGTTGTATTTTTTGTGAGTAATATTTACATATACATACATACACATATACATACATACACATATTAAATATTACAAATAATATACATATATTCTATATATGTATATCCATAACATCTGCATGTTAGAAATAAATCGGTATATTATTTTATTTACATAAAATTCTGCAATATTTTGTTGTGGGGAAAATACATTTCTTCTGTATTAACAGAGTGTCACTCCATTTTGCTCAGCGTGACTATGACACAGTAGATGGCGCCACAATTTTTGCTTCTATTTCTATTTTAACAGGAATGTCAATATTTTCGACTAGATATCATACTGAACAATGTTAAGGGTTTACACGGCCTGGTCTTTTATTTCATATGTTTTTTCATTATTCTTTTACAAATATGAACATAAGTTTGGCATATTAACTTTTTGTTGTCTTTACAAAATAGAGTTACCGATTTCATCAATGAGTTTTTTGCTTTCAAAACAGTTCTACATAGTTATATAGAATTATTATTCTGCTTTACTTTACCTACAAAATATCTGATTGCGATTACATCTAATTTTTAAAAATTGTTTATAATTACTAAAGCATTATTATTCACATAAATACAAAATTGCACTTTTTAAATTTTCCATTCAAATTATAATTTACAATTAATTGAATTTCAGCAAATCATATCAAAACGTCGGAAATTATAATTTTAAATTTAGAAGACATCAATTGCATCTTTAATATATAAATTTTATTCGTTAAACACAAATTGAAATTCCAAAAAAAAAAACACCAAATACCTGTGTTTACATTTAAAAAATTTTTACATTTAAAAAAAATATTGACATTCAGGAGAAATTAATAGCTTTTCAGTACCGCGATTCAGTAACTTCTTTTAGCGATAGTCGAATCGATAAAAAAAGAAAATTGCAAAATTATCAGTAAAATTTTTAAACCATATTCGCTATTGTTAAAGTCAGCTGTTGTTATCTAAACGACAACCATTTTTGTGTTGTTTATTCAATTGATAAAAACTTAAATTTTTAGGTTGAAATGTCGTCATACATAAATAAAAATCATAAAATAGTGAAAATATTTTGCTTCTATTAAAAAACTTTTTTATATAAATAAAAAAATTAAATAGGATATTCAATTCATTATTTCATTTTCAAATAAATACACAGAAATATTAGTAAAAAATAAAGACATTAAACATCACCATAAAATCATCCTGTCAAACACGAAGTAATTTGTTTTTTTTTTCTATTCTGCTTTGTGTTTTTCGCTTACTTTGACCGAGATGCCACTCGTTTACAATTTAAATAAATAGAAAAATTGATTAGTCGACTGTCGTTAAGATGTATGTACTTAGTGAATCACTTAATCCTTAGTGCAAGCATCAATAGCTGTCGACATATTTTGCGGTTGTCGGATCGTTGAAATTTACAGAATCGGACTACAGAAAACATTAATTTAACTTCAATGAATTTTAGAAAACGTCAAATGATATTTAAGAATTGCGAACATAAAAATTGTTACATAAATAAATGCAATTTGATGAGAATGTTATTTATATATAAATTTTCACAATTTTTTTGAATGAATATTTGAAGTTTTCCAGAAAATAAAGATAACAAATTATTTTATTTAAAATTTTTGCGATATTTGGTTTTTTGCGTCTGACATCCCTAATTTGATTACTTATTATTATTAATTTATTCTCTATGTTTTCCAAATATAGCAATATTTTAATATAAAAGTTGAGAGAGCTTTTTTTTGTTACTCCATCCGACCTATATGGCCGCAATGAAGAAATATTTGGCCAGTTAAAAGAAACTATACAGCCATCTCCAATTAGCACGATTTAATACATGTAGCCACCCTACACAACCATTAACTTTGCAATGGAGGTTAGGGCGAGCTATTTAATTAGCAAAAACTAAATTAAACGAGAAGTTATGTCATATAACCGGAAGATATATAACCTAAATGCATGCCGATCAGCAACCACAATGACCAAAAAGCAAACACCGAAATAAATCCGAAATAATAGAAAAGACGAAAACCAACCCAAAGAATTTGCTGAAATAATTTGGTATTAAGTTTAACAAATTGTTTACTTTTTCCAATATTTTGTTTACATTTATTATCATTACTCAAACCGAGGTGGATGGTATCAAATTCAATACATGAATTTTTTAAGCGTTTAATATGAATAGAAATAGATTTCCTACTTCTACAAAAACACAATAACAAAGTGTGTGTACTAGGCCGGGTAGGGAGGCAAAAAAGTCACTCAAGTGACAAAGAAAATCATATTCTATGGATCAAAATAAGAAACTTTGCCCAAGGAACCATACCTCTAAAACGAATACTGATGTCCCGACTTTTGACTTGTCTGTCTGTCTGTTTTGGGGTAGTCACGCAGAGTCACGCATAGTCACGGAGTGATCTAAAAGTTATTTACCCTCATCCGATCGATCTTTTTGAATAACATAACATAGTCAAGGCGTATGATTATTATTTATTAGCAGAGTAGAAGATACGTATACGTATGAGTGTTAATTTTAATATTAAATCAAATATTAAAAAATTGTGATTTTTTAAAGTGTTTGTATGGGGAACCTCAGGGGGTTTGCAGTGGGTGTGCCACTGGCATGGGTGGGTCGGCCCCCCAAAGTTAGTGGGGGTCGATCATACATTTGGACTCGATTGGGGTCTGAGACAGACAGACAGACAGGTCAAAAGTCGGGACATCAGAATTCGTTTTAGAGGTATGGTTCCTCGGGCAAAGTTTCTTGTTTTGATCCCTAGAATACAATTTTTTCTTGACACTTCGGTGATTTTTAAATCGAACTGCCCTAATATGCACCATATGGGGGTCGGAAATGCATTTTTCGATGTGTTATAAAGGGAATGACAAACTGATATATATGCTCTAGACAGTGCTGTGGAGGGAGGGTATAAAAACCTGAATGTATTATCTGAATGTTTTATCATTTTTTATGACAAAATTTTCAATAATTAAAATTGGGATTACGCATGTGACCGAAATACTTAAAATATAAAACAGAAACACAATTTCTGGTAATAAAATTTTGTCTGGTTTAAAATTTCATTGTAAATTCTTTTGATTCAATAAAATGTTGATTGTTATAAACTTTAGTTAGTAGCAACAAGTGTTAAGTAGCAAGAACAACTTTTTATATAAGTCATTTTCGTGTGTCTTCCACAGCTGTGTTTGTTTAAAGAGTTTTTGAAGTTGGCATTTGTTTTTGAAACAATATAATTTTACTCAGCCATTGTTAATTTTTCATATAAATATCGCCTTAAAATCCAAACTAAATCATAAAACCTTCAACTACGATCATCTTCGTTAACAAAGTCGTACGATCGAGCGCAAAATGAAATATTTCTTGATTTTCGCACTATTACTTGTGGGTCTTGTTGCCTATACTTCAGCGCAAGCAGGAGGAGGCGGAGGCGCTGGTGGTGGTGGTGGTTCTGGTGCTGGCGGCGGTGGTGGTGGAGGTGGTGGTGGTGGTGGCGGCGGTGCTGGTGGTGGTCGTGGTGGTGGTGGTGGTCGTGGTGGCGGCGGTGGTCGTGGTTGAATACGCCGTGATTGCACACCGTAATGATAATCGTCATTGCATCAAGACTGCATGCCGTCGTTAAATATTAATACTTGTCAAAAATATAACATTGGTTTTTGAATTCGGTCTATGAAAATGTGAATAAATGATTAAGAAGCAAAAAAAAAAAAAAATTAACTATTGTCTTTATTTATTGAAAGCGAAGCAGCAGAGGGTATTTATCAGTATGTCAATGCGCTTGTAGCTCATCGAAACAAATTCCTTACAAAAGGTGAAGTCGATCTGGCAGTGTCCGTCTGTCTGTCTCTGTCTCTCTGTCTTTCTGTTGAAAACATTCTCCTGTCGCGTTGGATATTACATCTGGATCGTCTAGACCTAGCAGGCGAGGAATGTCGTACGAGAATGTAAAGATATTCCGATAAAATTTCATGTAAAAAACTAAAAATAGTGAAAAATGTTTATACGTAAGAGAGCATGTGCATTAGGGCGGGTCGATTTAAAAATCGCCCAAGTAGCAAGGAAAATCGTATTTTAGGGATCAATACACGAAACTTTGCCCGAAGAACCCTACCTCTTAAACGAATTCTGATGTCCGTACTTTTAACCTGTCTGTTTGTCTCACTTTGACCCATTTAGAGTGCCCCAATCGAGTCCAAATGTATGATCGACCCCCACTAAGTTTGGAAGGCCGACCCACCCATGCCAGTGGGTTCCCTATAAAAACATTTAAAAAAATCACCTTTTTTTTGTTTAGAATTGGGCTGACTACGTGTTATTTAATATTAAAATTAACACTCATACATATACGTATCTTCTACTCTGCTAATAAATAATAATCATACGCCTTGACTCTGTTATGTTATTCAAAAAGATCGATCGGATGAGGGTAAACAACTTTTAGATCACTCCGTGACTATGCGTGACTGCCCCAAAATTAATATGTAGTCACAACAAGATCAATTGCATGAGGGGGAATGGGGTTGCCCCATGGCAGATTGACAGACAGACAGACAGGTCAAAAGTCGGGACATCAGAATTCATTTCAGAGGTATGGTTCCTTGGGCAGAGTTTCTTATTTTGATCCCTAGAATAGGATTTTGCTTGTCACTTGAGCCATTTTTTGCCTCCCTACAAATCGATCCGTCCTAGTGTGCATATAGATAAGTATGTATCAGCGATGCATACACAATTCTGTTTGCTTGTTATACATGTGACCATGAGGTCGAGCCAGTAAGGCCATGACTCGGGCGCCATGTATATAAAAAAAATTTATGGTACGTAATGAGAAAAAACTAAAAAATTAATATGTAAAAATAAAAACCAAATAGCACAATGAAACCCATGCAATGCAAGCTTTTTCTCGGGTGCGATTTTCGAAGACTTATCAAAATTACCAAAACCTTACCTAGGTTTTGCTCGCTTAACTGCTGTTCAGATTTTATGGCATCATGTATATTTTTCCAAATAATATGCATTTTATTCAGATGGTTATATCTCGGAAACCAATTAGAGTTTTATTTTACTAAATTCGGACCAATTGTAGCTATGTGAAAAAAGCATTTTCCAATATAATAACGTTCGAAAGAATTATGGAGAAATATGAAAATTTTTTGATATTTTAACAATTTTGAGGCACTAGACGCAGTTTTTTGGACTAGCTTGTTTTATACTCTTTTTCTCCTAGTTAATAGCGACGATTGTGCCGAACACAGGAAAAAAAATTTCAATCGGTTGCCGAGATATATAAATCACCATTATACACAGGGCGTGTGATATACAATTATAATAAAATTCGATGAATTGGCTAAACCAAATTAGTATACCTTTAGGCTCTTATAAAATTTTTTTTTATTAATATTTTATTTTATTTAATTTAATATATTTTTAACACATATTATACATTAATTTTAAAATTCTGCTCTTATCCTCCATATGAATTATAACTATGCCAATTTTCACATTCCTCCGTAACTGCATTATGTTTAAAAAGGGAAGAAAAAATTTTCCTTCACATATTAATATATAGATTTATTTTTTCTCTCCTTTGTAAGACTTGTAAGTAGGTTCCTTTGCCTATAGCCATAGTTCGGTAACATTTATAACTATTCTATATTCAGAGTAGAGTTTTCTGTTCAAATGCAGCCGCATTCGGTAATATGTATGTGTATAGTTTATATTAAAATATTAGGCAGTCCCTCATTATACATATGCATGGCTTACTTGACAAAGCGATTAACTCCACTTTGTGATATATTTAAAATTTCAATATCAAAGCGCTTGATTGACGGCCGTTTATATGCAAAATAACCTTCCCTAGTAAAAAGGTGTTAGTAATGAAGTTAATCCTTAAGAGTATTCTTAGATAAATTTAAATTTAAATAAATCTGTTAGTGGAGTTAATCGATTTGACAAGTGAGGCTTTAAGATGTATATTAGAAGAAGAAACATAAATTTCCTGTTCCTTTTTTGTACAATATTTTTTCAATTTAACCAACAAAGTTTATATTTAGCATTTATATTTAAACAACTGAAGCATGAATTTTTTTTCTCTCATTTTCTTTTACATTAGAACATTGAATTAAAGATGAGCTCTTTTTTTTAATATATGTATTTATCAAAGTAGAGCAAGTATTTAAGTAAAATACAAAAGCTGAAGTTCTAAATTCCAAATACAAATAAGCGACAGTCTAGCATTGAGATTTTGTTAGTATCTCTTAATATATTTCTTTCTGTTTACAATATTTGTTTGTTTAACTTTAGAAAAATAAAGAAGGGGAAAAGAAAAGAAACAGAAAAAGAAGGTCATGTCCTTGATGTCTTAGGTTAACTTTGCAAATATGTACTTTAAGCAAAGAAGATTCAATTCATGCGTTAGGACTTCTCAACCGCCTACGAACCAGCACCATATTAATGGCTGTCAATACTTTGTGCTATGGAGATGATGCATTTGTTAACACATTTGGAAAAACAATTTCTATAATTCCAATCGGCTTTTTACTTACATCAGTTTTTCGCGAAATTCTAACCTAAGAATGCAAAAAACCAGATATGATGAATGAATTCAAATTTCTGCTTCGTTTTTAGCCAGTTAAAGACCCTAAAAATAGCATTTTCTAGTTCCACGGTCTGAAGTTTTATCACATTTGTGGACCTTTGTAGTCGTAACATACCTATGATTCGCAACAAGTTGAGAATCCCTTCCATAGCTGCAACAAAACTACAGTTCGTTTGTTCCGAATACTTACGTATGAACATACACGCCACATACACATGTCTAAACATAAGTATTTTTGTACATTAGAGTAGTCTTTTAAAAATTAAAATGCGATTTTGGGGATAGGCGGAGTCCAGTTTGTTGCCTTTCAATATAAAGATAATAATAAATGCGAAGCTTGGGGACAATCGGATAAAGAAAAGTCGCGCCGGAAATCGATTGAAAATTTCAATTGTTTTTATATCGGGAAAATATGACTTTTTTGAGATTTTACGAAAATTTCGTTCTATAGCTTAAGTTTTCCGACAAGCTGTTACCAGAATTGGGATCACTATTAAATTATCTTTTTAAAAAGCTATAAAAGTTAAAAATCGAATAAAAATTCGCCAAGAAATAGCAAATGCCCCAGAACACTTTTGTGCCAAAAAAGAAACTAGGTCATGAAATATGATAACATTTTTTTCAATTTTAAGAAATTGATTAAAGCCATAATTTTTTTTTTGTCTCTATTTCCATAAGTAATCAGATAAGAAGTATTGTTTTATTACCACCTTGTTAACCTATTAAGCATTGAGACCGAAAAAGGGAAATTTTTTTGATAAAATTTTGAAAACTCCTTTTTCAAGTTTTAAAAAATTTTCTTAAACAAAATTTTAAAAAATGGATCTGGCACTTTAAGGTTTTATTAAATATATATCAGAGATTAATTGTGTAAATTTTTTTTTGACAAAGATTTCATTTTTGCGGATTTCGAGCAAAATGGGATTTTTGTAAAATATTCTGTAAATGTACTCTTTCTAAATACTTTGTATCAAAAATTCATCACTTTTCTACTTTTAAATGTTATATATTATCTTAATAGACTAGGGTTTCGAAAAAAAATAATGCGACCCCATTAAGCCTTATGGTATTGGGGTCGCATATGACCCCAAGCTAATAAAAGACAATTTATTCAAAAAATTCAAACATTTTGTAAGTGCTGTTGAATTTTTAGATGCGACGCTTAAAATATAATAATCAAATGTGTATATCTTTCTAGAATTTAGAATAAATCCGAGAACGTTAACCTATTATTTGCCAAGGCCAAGTTTTGCATTTTAAGATATTTTTAAATAAAAATTACCGAAAACTAGTTTTTCTATTAAACTCGATGAAACCACTATTTAGAACTGAAGAAAAATACTTCGTTTAATTCTTATTTACTTAACCCTTCAGTGCTCCCAGGATCAAAATAATCCATTGTGATATATCTTTGGTGCAATTATCTGCTTATTGCCCGCGAATCTATAATATGAATAAGCAAGGCGATTTCTTGTGACCGATGTAAGTTTCACAGTTTTACCCCGATTTTGACAAAAAATTTATCATTTGAAAGGTATTTCTATTTAATTGATATACTGATTTTCATCGTCTGGAATATTTTTTTGGAGTTATGATCGTTTAAAGTTGCTACTAACACATACCATAAAATTATACAATGCTATGTGTGTGTTTATAAAATTTGTTAATGTGTTTGTGTTAATGTGTTGAGTTTGTTTTCTTCATTTCAAATGAGTTCAATTGTGAAGCATACCTTTAGGGCATTTATTAAATGAAAAAAAAATTCTTAGAATTTGCACCCGAATTTCGAGTGCTGGAATCTGCTAGTATAAATTAAAACAACTTTTAACCAATTTTGTTATAATTTTTTTTTTATGTATAAAAACTATCTATATTTTTCTGAATAAAATAAGAAGACCCACAAATTACCCAAAGCTAATAAAAGACAATTTAGTCAAATTAATATTAAATATAAAATTAATTATATTTATTTTGGTGTAGTTAATGATGATTTAGTGTGCGATTCAAATTGTTTTCTGTAATCACTTACAACTTGCAATAAGTATTGCTTTTCTTGGTCTTTCCTTGTCAATATTTTATTATACCCTTCAATCAATTTAACGCCGCGTTCTGCTGTATCATTTACCACTTTTATTTTGAAACAATATCTCTTCCAGTTTTTATACATAAAATAATTTTATAACAAAAAAGTTGTTTTAATTTATATTCGCGAGCAATAAGCAGATAATTGCACCAAAGATATATTACAATGGATTATTTTGATCCCCAGGAGCACTCAAGGGTTAAATAAATAAAAATTAGCCGAATTATTTTTCTAAAATTCTAAATAGTGATTTCACCGAGCTTAATAGAAAAACTCGTTTTCGGTAATTTTTATTTAAAAATATTTTAAAATCAAAAGCCGGCCTTGGCAAATAATAGGATAACGTTCTCGGATTTATCCCTAATTTCAGAACCGGAAGTTCTAAAAATTTTAAAAAGCATTTAAAAATTCAACAGCATTTACAAAATATTTGAATTTTTTTTAATAAATTGTCTTTTATTAGATTGGGGTCTTATGTGACCCCAATTCCATAAGGGTTAATGGGGTCATATTATTTTTTTTTTCGAAACCCTAGGCTATTAAGATAAAATATAACATTTAAAAGTAGAAAAGTGATGAATTTTTTATAAAAGTATTTAGAAAGAGTACACTTACAGAATATTTCACAAAAAAAAAACATTTTTCTCGAAATCCGCAAAAAATAATTATTTGTAAAAAAAATTCTGGCACAGGAATTTACTTAAAAATTCACACAGTTTATCTCTAATATATATTTAACAAAACTTTAATGTGGCAGGTGCTTTTTTTTAAATTTTGTTTAAGAAAAATTTTTTAAACTTGAAAAGGAGTTTTCAAAATTTTATCGAAAAAATTTCCAATTTTCGGTCTCAATGCGCAATAGGTTAACAACGTGGTAATAAAACAATTCTTCATATCTAATTACTTATAAGTATAGGGACGAAAAAAAGGTTATGGCTTTCTCAAAGTTGAAAAAAATGCTATCAAATTTCATGACCTATTTTTTTTTGGCACAAAAGAGGTCTGGGGCATTTGCTATTTCTTGGCGAATTTTTACTCGATTTTGAACTTTTGTACCATTTTGAAAAGATTATTTATTACTGATCCCGATTCTTATAACAACTTGTCGGAAAAATTAAGTTGTAGAACGAAATATTTGTAAAATCTCAAAAAAAAACAAGTGAGAGTGTTAAATTCGGCTGGGCCGAGTGTTTGATACCCTCCACATTGTTCATTTTCAATTTCCGTTTTTTTTTTTATCATTATCCATTTTCCATTTTTCACTTTTCAATTTTCATCTTTCGTTTTTCATTTTTAGATTTTCATTTCTAATTTTTCATTTTCCACTTTCCATTTTTAATTTTTCATTTTTAATTTTCCGTTTTTCTTTTTCATTTTCCATTTTAATTTTTAATTTTTCATTTTTATACCCTCCACTCCAGTGTGCAGAGGGTATATATAAGTTTGTCATTCCGTTTGTAATAATTAGAAAAAAAATTTTGGACCCCATAAAATATATATATTTGTGATCCTTATAACAACTGGAGTTGATATAGCGATGTCCGTCTGTCCGTCTGTGGAAATCACGATGACGGCATCAATCGGGCAGCTAGGGTGCTCGTTGACATAAAAAATGATTCACTAACATCCTGAAAAGTTTGTTATTTAAAATCGTCTACATCGGTCGATTAGGTCCCGAGATTTGAATGAAGAACTAAAAAAAGTCTTGAAAAAATATAATTTTCTATGTTGTGCTTGTCACGATCACGCCCTCAATAGTGCAGCTACAGTGACCATTTTTAGTGAGAATGATTCACCAAATTCATGGGAAGATTTCTGTTTCAAAAATCATTAAAATCGGTGGAACAGGTCCAGGGAAATCTATGATAAAGTAAAAAAAAAATTAAAAATATTTTTCTATATTGTTCTTGTTGTTATTCTAAATGTTGTGTTATTGTCATAGCTGGACTTGTTGTTTTTGTGGTCGTTGTGGTAATAATATAATAAAAACTAACCCTTTGTACATTTTTTTATTAACTCTGGTAGAAAAATTTAAAAGTTTCCATTGTTTTGGCATCACTAAAAAAATGTATTAAATCATTTCTGTTATTACCACGAGCCAGCCTGCAAAATTTCAGATCGAACGGCTCACGGGAAATTGGTTAAAATCGATCCAATATTTTTTCGACAAGCAGACACTACGAGTTAATATAAAGGGAGTAAAAATTCACCAACATCTAAAGCAAATAATGCTAAAATACCTAGTTGTTAATAAAAAAAAACAATGTAAATTTAGCAAAAAAAAATTTTATGTATAATTTTATTTAAAGAGAAAAACACAAAAATAACGTTTGATGTTGTATTTTTTGTGTGTAATATTTACATATACATACATGAACATATTAAATAATACAAATAATATACATATATTATATATACATACATATGTATATCCATAACAACTGCATGTTAGAAATAAATCGGTATATTATTTTATTTACATAAAATTCTGCAATATTTTGTTGTTAGGAAAATACATTTCTTTTGCATTAACACAGTGTTACTTCATTTTGCTCAGCGTGACTATGCCACAATAGATGGCGCCACAATTTATGTTTGTTCTAATCAGCTTTGCAATAGTTATTTCCATTTTAACATGAATGTTAATATTTTCAACTAGATATCATACAGAACAATGTTAAGTGTATACATGGGCTGGTCATTTATTTCATACGTTTTTTCATTGTTCTTTTACAAATATGAACATAAGTTTGGCATATTAACTTTTGGTTGTCTTTATAAAATAGAGTTACCAAGTTCATCAATGAGTTTTTTGCTTTCAAAACAGTTCTACATAGTTATATAGAATTATTATTCTGCTTTACCTACAAAATATCTGATTGCGATTACATCTAATTTTTAAAAATTGTTTATAATTACTAAAGCAGTATTATTCACATAAATACAAAATTGCACTTTTTAAATTTTCCATTCAAATTTCAGAAAATATCAATTCTAAAAACTGGAATTAAAAATTTCCAATTATATATTACAATTAATTGAATTTCAGAAAATCATATAAAAACGTCGGAAATTATAATTTTAAATTTAGAAGACATCAACTGCATCTCTAATATATAAATTTTATTCGTTAAACACAAATTGAAATTCCAAAAAAAAAAAAACACCAAATACATTTAAAAAATTTTTACATTTAAAAAAAATCTTGACATTCAGGAGAAATTAATAGCTTTAACGATAGTCGAATCGTTAATAAAAGAAAATTGCAAAATTATCAGTAAAATTTTTAAACGATATTCGCTATTGTTAAAGTCAGCTGTTGTTGTTATCTAAACGACAACCATTTTTGTGTTGTTTATTCAATCGATAAAACTTAAATTTTTAGGTTGAAATGTCGTCATACATAAATAAAAATCATAAAACAGTGAAAATATTTTGCTTTAATTAAAAAACTTTTTTATATAAATAAAAAAATTAAATAGCATATTCAATTCATTATTTCATTTTCAAATAAATACACAGAAATATTAGTAAAAAAATAGAGATATTAAATAAACATAAACATAAAATCATCCTGTCAAACACGAAGTAATTTGTTTTTTTCTATTCTTCTTTGTGTTTTTCGCTTATTTTGACAGAGATGCCACTCGTTTAGATTTGTCGACTGTCGTTAAGATGTATGTACTCAGTGAATCACTTAATCCTTAGTGCAAACAACAATAGCTGTGGCTATAGTTTGCGATTGTCGGATCGTTGACATTTACAGAATCACAATACAGAAAACACTAATTTATATTCAATGAATTTTAGAAACGTCAATGAACGTCAAAAAAGTTGAGAGCTTTTTTTTTGGTTATTATTTTGTTACTCCATCCGACCTATATGGCCGCAATGAAGAAATATTTGGCCAGTTAAAAGAAACTATACAGCCATCTCCAATTAGCACGACTTAATGCATGTAGCCACCCTACACAACCATTACCTTTGCAATGGAGGTTAGGGCGAGCTATTTGATTAGGAAAAACTAAATTAAACGAGAAGTTATATCATATAACCGGAAACGCATGTATATAGGTATATAACCTAAATGCATGCCGATCAGCAACCGCAATGACCAAAAAGCAAACACCGAAATAAATCCGAAATAATAGAAAAGGCGAAAACCAACTCAAAGAATTTTCTGAAATAATTTGGTATTAAGTTTAACAAATTGTTTACTTTTTCCAATATTTTGTTTATATTTATTATCAATACTCAAAACGAGGTGGAGGGTATCAAAAAATTCGGCACAGCCGAATTTAACACTCTTACTTGTTAATTTTAAATTTTTAATTTTCCATTTTTATTTTTTTCATTTTCCATTTTCCGTTTCTCATTTTTCGTTTTTCATTTTCCATTTTTCTCTTTCCATTTTCCATTTTCCATATGCCATTTTTGATTTTCCATTTTTCAATTTTAATTTTTCATTTTTAGTTTTCCATTTTCCATTTTCCATTTTCAATTTTTAATTTTTCGTTTTCCGTTTTCCATTTTTCATTTTCCATTTTTCATTTTTCATTTTCCATATTCCATTTTTCATTTTCCATTTTCCATTTTTTATTTTTCATTTCCATTTTGCATTTTTCAATTTTCATTTTTCATTTTTCATTTTTAATTTTTCATTTTCATTTTTCATTTTTCATTTTTCATTTTTCATTTTTCATTTTTCATTTTTCATTTTCCAATTTTAATTTTTCATTTTCCATTTTTTATTTTTCATTTTCCATATTCCATTTTTCATTTTCCATTTTCCATTTTTTATTTTTCATTTTTAATTTTTCATTTCCATTTTGCATTTTTCAATTTTCATTTTTCATTTTTCATTTTCATTTTCATTTTCATTTTTCATTTTTCATTTTTCATTTTTCATTTTTCATTTTTCATTTTTAATTTTTCATTTTTAATTTTTCATTTTTCATTTTTCATTTTTCATTTTTCATTTTTCATTTTTCATTTTTCATTTTTAATTTTTCATTTTTCATTTTTCATTTTTCATTTTTCATTTTTCATTTTTCATTTTTCATTTTTCATTTTCCATTTTTCATTTTCCATTTTTCATTTTCATTTTCATTTTCATTTTCATTTTTCATTTTTCATTTTTCATTTTTCATTTTCCATTTTTCGTTTTTCATTTTCCATTTTTCATTTTCCATTTTTCATTTTTCATTTTTAATTTTTCAATTTTTCAATTTTCATTTTTCATTTTTCATTTTCCATTTTCCATTTTCCGCTTTACATTTTTCATTTTCCATTTTCTATTTTTAATTTTCCATTTTCCACTTTTCATTTTCCATTTTTCATTTTTCATTTTCATTTTCATTTTTCATTTTTCATTTTTTATTTTTCATTTTTCATTTTTCATTTTTCATTTTTCATTTTTCATTTTTCATTTTTCATTTTTCATTTTTCATTTTTCATTTTTCATTTTTCATTTTTCATTTTTCATTTTTCATTTTTCATTTTTCATTTTTCATTTTTCATTTTCCATTTTTCATTTTTAATTTTTCAATTTTTCAATTTTCATTTTTCATTTTCCATTTTCCATTTTCCACTTTATATTTTTCATTTTCCATTTTCTATTTTTAATTTTCCTTTCCACTTTTCATTTTCCATTTTTCATTTTTCATTTTTCATTTTCATTTTCATTTTCATTTTAATTTTTCATTTTTCATTTTTCATTTCTCATTTTTCATTTTTCATATTTAATTTTTTATTTTTCATTTTCATTTTTCATTTTCCATTTTTCTATTTCCATTTTCCATTTTTAATTTTTAATTTTTCAATTTTTCAATTTTTCAATTTTTCAATTTTCATTTTTCATTTTTCATTTTCTATTTGTCAATTTTCAATTTTAATTTTCAGTTTTCATTTTTCATTTTCCTTTTTCCATTTTTCATTTTTCATTTTTCATTTTCCATTTTCCATTTTCCATTTTCCGTTTTCCACTTTACATTTTTCATTTTCCATTTTTCATTTTTTATTTTTATTAATTTTTAATTTTTGTTATTTAATTTTAATGATAAAAAATATGTGGTAAAACTTGCTTAGGCCAATGTGACCCGTGCAGTATTAATATACACACAACTGTAATGACTTCAACAATACGAAGAATTACAACTTATACAACTTATCTTAAGAAAAACAACAAACACACTGAAAAATTTTATTTTTTCAAGAGTTTTTTCAAAGTTTCATTCATAATAAACGATTTTATACAAAAACGAACGGTCTAGCTTAGATATTGACGGCGTGATCGTGATTTCCACAGACAGACGGACGGACAGACGGTCATCGGTAAATCAACTTCCCTTGTTATAAGGATCAAGAAAATATACTTTTTTGGGGTCTCAGGAATTTATTTCGATGCGTTACAAACAGAATGACAAACCTATATATACCCTCTGCCACTGAGGTGTGGAGGGTATAAGAAGCCATATTTTCCCCATATAAACACACTTGAAATTTTCAATCGATTTCCGGAGCGACTTTTCTTTATCCGATTGTGCCCAAACTTCACATTTATTAGTTTTATATTGAAGGGTAACAAACTGGACCCCGCCTATCCCCAAAATCGCATTTTCATTATTTAAGGACCACTCTAATATACATACATACATACATATATGTTATTTCTTTTAATTGCTCTTTGGCCATAAAATATTGTGGGAATTTCTAAATGTTTCAATGTCTTATGTACCAGTATTTTTGGAAACTTTTTGTTACTTGATATTTGCTCCAAATTCCATATAATGTGCTTGTTATAGAAATATGCATTATCTATATTTTAATTACTATTTGGTTTATTTTACTGTTGAATAATTTTCGATTAATCTTTTGCCCCAAGGCGTGTAGCTGTAATTGTCATCCACATTTTGTTGCACTAAGTGAAGGCAACAAAAAGATATATATATAAAGATAATTATAGTCGGGCTAGGCTGACAATAGCATACCATATAATATGACTTTCAACCCAGTGTAAATCAAATCTTAATTATGCTGGCTAGAGTCAATAATGGACATAACTGAGTTTCCAATTTTTCATATCATACCCAAATATTATATGGGGACTAATTCTAAAAATGACATGACTTACATCATTATTATAATGGATATTATTTTAAGCCAGTTAGAACTTGAAATTATAAAAAATAACACAATAAATTAAATTTTAATCGAAAAATTTTTGATGTGTAAACATCTATACGTGCAGGGGGGTAAGTTTCTATCAGAGTTCAGAAAAAAACACACACTGAATAAAAAACTCGTACATATATGTAAACAAACATAACTTAGACCAACACATACATATTTTTATTTTCATATCAATTATGTTTGTTTTTAAATTTTCTTCGGTGCCCAACACAATCATGACTGTGTTCGTTTCAATATTTCGTTATTTACACGAACATTTTTGTATCCCGTACTTTTTGTTTCAATCACACATAAACCACACATTTTTGAGTGTTGCTTTATTTGAAGTTTATGTTCTGGTACGTGTACTGAAAAAAAACACAGAACATGTACAATAAACAGGTTGGAGTTCAGTTATATTTTAAACACGACTTAAAATATAACTGAACTCGAACCAGTTTATTGTACATGTTGTATTTTTTCTTAGTACACGAGCCAGAACACGACTTAAAATATAACTAAACTCGAACCTGTTTATTGTACATGTTCTGTTTTTTTTTCAGTACACGTACCAGAACATGAACTTCAAATAAAGCAACACTCAAAAATGTGTGGTTTATGTGTGATTGAAACAAAAATTACGGGATACAAAAATGTTCGTGTAAATATCGAAATATTAAAACGAACACAGTCATGATTGTGTTGGGCACCGTAGAAAATTTAGAAACGCACATAATTGATATGAAAATAAAGATATGTGTTGGCTGCTTTTGAACAGAACATTGTGTGTTTCATGTGTGTATTTTCTGAACCTTGGTTTCTATTTCACAATACATCACAAAAACAGCACAACATATGAGCGTCAGAAAAAATCAGCGTAACATGTGAGCGTAAGAAAAAATCGGTGTGACTTATGATTGTATTGGTGCAAAAATTATGATATGTAATAACCTGTTTGAAAATGCAAAATGAAAAATAAAAAATAAAAAATGGAAAATGAAAAATGAAAATTAAATATGAAGAAGGAAAAATAAGATATGAAAAATGAAAAATATAAAATAAAAAATTAGAAATAAAAAAGAAAAAAAAAGAAAAATTAAAAATTAAAAATAAAAAATATAAAATGAAAAATGAAAAACGCAAAATGAAAAATAAGAAATGAAAAATAAAAAATTAAAAATAAAAAATTAAAAATAAAAATGAAAATAAATAATGAAAAATAAAAAATGAAAAATGAAAAATAAAAAATTAAAAATGAAAAATGAAAAATGAAAAATGAAAAATGAAAAATGAAAAATGAAAAATGAAAAATAAAAAATGAAAAATAAAAAATAAAAAATGAAAAATGAAAAATAAAAAAAAAATTAAAAATAAAAAATGAAATATAAAAAATGAAAAATAAAAATAAAAAATGAAAAAACGGCAAATTAAAACTGAAAAATTAAAAATAAAAAATGAAAAATAAAAAATAAAAAATGAAAAATGAAAAATAAAAAATAAAAAATGAAAAATAAAAAATGAAAAATAAAAAAGAAAAATAAAAAATGAAAAATAAAAAAAGAAAAATGGAAAATGAAAAAAAAATTAAAAATAAAAAATTAAAAATAAAAAATAAAAATTAAAAATAAAAAATTAAAAATAAAAAAAAAATTAAAAATTAAAAATAAAAAATGAAAAATGAAAAATAAAAAATGAAAAATGAAAAATGAAAAATGAAAAATAAAAAATGAAAAATGAAAAATGAAAAATAAAAAATGAGAAATGAAAAATAAAAAATAAATATGAAGAAAAATAAAAAAAAAAAAATGAAAAACGCAAAATAAAAAATGAAAAATAAAAAATTTAAAATAAAAAATAAAAATTGAAAAATAAAAAATAAAAAATTAAATATAAAAATAAAAAATGAAAAAATAAAAATAAAAAATGAAAAATGAAAAACTGAAAAATAAAAAATGGAAAATGGAAAATGAAAAATAAAAATTAACCGGTTGAAATAATAAATAATAATAATTATTTTTAATTAGTAGAGCCCCTGCAGTTGATTGCTATAAGTGCTATAGATGACGCTTTCTGTTTGATTTTTAAAACGTGCCATAAAAAAAACTTTAATTACTAGATGTTTACACATCTCCCCTGTGATCGGATTAACATGATTTTTTTTTATTCCAAAGACCAATGCAGGGCATTAACATTTGAAAATGGGTTGGCCACCATGATTGTTATTGGCGATATGTCACGTATGTCTGGCCATATGTCACGAATAACACGAACAATGTTGGCCTACAGGGAATCAATTGTTGTTGGTTTAACCGCATAAGTTTTCATGTAGCTCTACAGGAAATTATCAAGTGGTTTCAAATCGCACGACCTGTAGGCCCTGGCTCAATTTTTAAGATATAATGTGCGATAATGCCGCCAGCATGTAAAGCGCACCAAACGGAACATTTTTCTGGATTTAATGGAGTTTGTAAGGTCGACAGAAATATATGCCATCGATAGATGTGCACAAAACAACTTGAATAGGAAGTGCAAAAGACGGGACATAAACATATTATCAGATAGTCAAGCTGCTATTCGAGCACTAAGCTCCCATGAAGTAGACTCCAATTTAGTATGGGACTGTCTACAGAAACTAAATGAGCTAGGTAAACACAACAAGGTTAGCCTTTGTTGGGTCCCGAGACATATTGGGATTTAAGGTAGTGAACAAGCTGATGAACTTGCCAGAAGAAGAGCTTCCACAAAATTAATAGGGCCGGAACCGTTTTGTGGAATAGGAAAAGTAGTATGGGAACTATTCTCGAGCCACTTGGGCTTAAGGCGATCCAAACTGTTGTTGGGTGACTACAACAATAAAAGATTTGGATCGTCCATTGGGTTGTCGAAGAACGGACTGAGAATACTAACCGGGATTTTAACTGGTCACTATAAGCTCAGGGAACATCTGAGCAGGTTAAGAATTATAGCAAACCCCATGTGTAGATTCTGTGATGAGGAAGACGAATCACCCTCTGGTGACTTGGGGGCTGTGGACCGTCCCTTTTCAATCGTTTAAAACCAAAAAGTTACAGTCAGTTAAAAATTAAAATTTACAAAAAAATTTTTAATATTAGCAAAATACTGAGAAAGTCCATTTTCGCAGACCCTGTTCGCTGTGATATAGTTGAAATAGAGTCGAAACTTTTTGGCTTCCGAGGTTCACTGCTATTTACTTTCAAATGAATAACATTACTATAAAATCGGTAACCACAAAAAAGATGATTTTTGGCCGCCTTCTCAAAATATGGTCCACAGTGCAACGGGTAGACTCATTAAAAAAAATTTCGTTTCCCATAAATAAATAAATACATAGAGAATTATGATAAAGTTCAACTGTGCCAACTAGCGTTGAGAATTTATGATGAAAAAACAAATAATTTATATTTAATTTTTGCCAATGGACCTTAAAAGCCCATTAAATTAATTTCTAAAGAGAAATCATAGAAATAGAATTATATATATTTTTTTTTTTTTTGGCTGATTAATAATTTATTCACATTTCCATAGTACCCAATTCCAAAATCAATATTATATTTTTGACAAAAATCAATATTTAACGACGACATGCTTGTTCACAAGCAGCCTTGGTACAATGACGGTTATTATTACCGGCACAGCCAAGATAGCGAAACTCACGACACTGCCTACCGCGAGCATCGTAATACCACATATTTCGCGGTGTGCAACCACGTCCACGACGACCTTGGTTACGAGCTCCTGAACAAGAAGGATTACCTAGAAAAGGAAATAACATCATTTTATTGAAATACTTAAAAAAGGATTTACGAAAAACTTACGAGGTCTTCCTACACATCTTTGACCTGAAGAGTAGGCAACAAAGACCACAAGTAATAAAGTGAAAATTAAGAAGTATTTCATTTTGAATTCGATTGTATGATGATGATCGTAGTTGAACTGTTTATTATTTAGTTTGGATTTTGAGGCGATATTTATATAAAAAAATTAACAAAATACATATTTTTTTATTTCAATAACTGAGTAAAATTGTATTGTTTCGAAAACAAATGCTCACCTAAAATCTTTTACAAAAAACACACCTGTAGAAACACACGCGAGCAACTTAAACAAAACGTTATTCTTGCTACTACAAAATACTTGTTACTCAAAGTGATTTTCAATGAAATTTTAAACCAGATAAAAACGTGTTACCTAAAAATGTGTTTCTTTATTATATTCCAATTATTTCGGTCAATTTTCATTAAAGAAAATTGTGCCACAAAAAAAAAAAAAATTAAGATTTTTTTAATATTTAAAAATCATAAAGTTATTTCTAAAATAACGTTCTAATATTTTAATGACGTTCTAATATGCAACATACATGGATGTATCTGATTACAAGGTTTACATGTACACGTGGGCAGACAAACGGGCAGACATCGCTAAATCGTCTCAAAAAGTGGTTCTGAGTCGATCGGTATAAAAAAGATGGGCCTAAGTCAATTAGTTTGGTAATTATGAATATCAGCACAAAGTGTCCTGACCCCAGGACGAGTCTAAGCTTTTGAATATATTTTTTGAAAAATGTGATCTTCTGACGCTTTAAAGTACTTAAGAAACCACAAAATCGAGATATAATAACTAAAATGCTATTTTACTCTAATTGGATTCTAGTATCAGACGTAAGTCATTTAATTCGAGTATAATACTTAAATATTTACTGTCCGGCGGTAATATCGGGAGAATGCTTAAAATTCGACTATGATCAAAAATGATCTCACACTATTTAATAATAATAAAAAACATAAAATATTAAAAACATGAACAAATTTTGCGAGTTCATTTTCATAAAATGTAATAGAGAAAGTGGCAACCTTTCCCGAGATTGTGGAACAAATCTATAATATTAATAGCCTAGGCGATTTCTTGTGACCGATGTTTTGTTCTACCGTTTTATCCCGATTTTGACCAAACATATATTATTTGAAAGGTATTTATTTTTAGCCGTTTTGCAGATCTACAGATTTTTAAATTTTGTCGTTCATTTTGAGTAAATTGCGTTTCAAGTTGCTACTAACACATACATACAGCGAAAATTAAGAAATATTTCATTTTGAATTCGATTTTATGAAGATAATCGTAGTTGAATTGTTTATGATTTAGTTTGGATTTTGTTGCGATATTTATGTGAAAAATTAACAAAATATTAGCAAAATATATATTTTTTAATTTCAATAGCTGAGTAAAACTGTATGGTTTCGCAAACAGATACTAAAACAAACCAGTAAGAAAATTATAGTCGGTCTGGACCGACTATACGAAGCCCTATACCATGGTTTAGAGACCCTATCTCTTCGGTGCAACTAATTGGATATAGAAAATAAGCATAAACCAAATTTGAGTGGCATTGTTATTAATTTTTTTGGCTGCAGATATGAAAAAGTTCATATCGGGTGCTATATTTATATTGGGACTTGGTCTAAAAATGGACCGATCCTGACCATATTTGGCAAAGTCGCTTATATTGTGAAAAAATATATATAAACCAAATTTGAGAAAAATCTGCGCAATATATTTTATTTTTTGATGGATTTAAGTGAAGATCGGAAAGCAACTTTATATCGGGGCTATGACAAAGAATTACGATATGGGGTTTATTTCTTGACAAATGATAAGTGTATGTAAAAACTGACACAAACCCAATTTGACCGAGATCTGTAGGATAATTTGGATTTGATGACAAATTGCGTCGATTTCATAGGGGTCATTTGTATGGAGACTAGGTCTGAACATGGACCGAATTTCATCCTATGACGGATATAAGCTTATGTGCCACATTTTATTAAAATATATTCATATCTGCAACCTGTAGGTTGATTACAAGGTTTACATGGACTCACAGACGGACAGATGGACGGACGGACGGACATCGCTAAATCGACTCAGAAAGGGATTCTGAGTCGATCGGTATTTATAATATTAATAGGTTAGGCGATTTCTTGTGACAGCTGTTCTGTTCTACCGTTTTGTCCCGATTTTGACCAAACGTATATTATTTGAAACGTATTTCTTTTTAGCCGTTTTGCAGATTTACAGATTTTTTATTTTTTTCCTTTATTTTGAGTAAATTGCATTTAAAGTTGCTACTAACACATACATAAAATTATACAATGCTATGTGTGTGTTTATTAAATTTGTTAATGTGTTTGTAATAAAAATGAGTTTGTTTTTTGAGTTGATTTGTGAATTGGCTATAATTGATTAGCATACTTTTAGGGTCTTTATTTAATGAAAAAATAAAATTTCCTAGAATTTGCACTCGAATTTCGGGGGCTGGAATCTGCTAGTAATAAGAGATGGGTGTAGGTCAAATATTTTTTGTAATTACAAACAGCAGCACAAAGTCATTATACCCAAACCACATGGTGGTATAGGGTATAAAAAACAAAAGCTCTTTAAGCAAACACACCTGTGAAAATCATAATGGAACGAATTACACAATACAATACTTGGTACTACTAACTGAAATTTTTAGCACTCAGCTTTTTATTGAATCGAAGGGATTTTCAATGAAATTTTAAACCAGATAAAAGCTTGTTTCCTAAAATTGTGTTGCTTTATTATATCCCAATTTTTTCGGTCGCATGCGTAATCCCAATTTTCATTAAAGGGAAATGACTATTAAAAAATTATAAAACAATACATCCATTTTTATAAAGTTTTTTTTATACCCTATACCGCTATGTGGTTATGGTATATTGACTTTGTGCTGATGTTTGTAACTTCCTAAAATATTTGACCTAGACCCATCTTTTATAATACTGATAATCACTTTCTGAGTCGATTTAGCGATGTCCGTCCGTCCGTCTGTGTGAAATCAAATAACAGGTCACAAATATGAACATGTTTTGATGAAATTTAGTATATAAGCTTTTACCGGCCATAAAATGAACTCTCTTGAAATTGCTGAAAATCGGTTCATGTTCAGACCTAGTCCCCATACAAATATCAAAACTATCATATAGATCTCGGTCAAATCAGGTTTGTGTTTGTTTATTACATCCATTTATCAGTAGCCCAAAAACGAACCGTATAGGACAATTCTTAGTCATAATCCCCATATAAAGCTGCTTCCCGATCTTCACTTAAACCTATCGAAAAACAAAAATGTTGCACAGATTTTCCTCAAATTTGGTGTGTATATGTTTTTGCCAAAAATAAGTGACGTTACCAAATATGGTCAGGATCGGTACATTTTTCAACCTAGTCCCCATATAAATATAGCATCCAATATGAACTTTTATTAAGAGTTTATTTATTTATTTGTTAGCCTGTGTAACAAGACTGAAGTCTTAAAACAACACAGGGGTACATTAAGGACAAATATGATAATTTGACATTGCTCTTGATGAAAATAATAACAAAACTGGTAATAAGAGTCTCAGCAGAAATTAATACATTAAAATAATAAAAATTAAAAATAAAAAAATAAGAAATAACAATTAAAAATTAAAAATTTAAAAATTAAGAATCAAAAACTAAAAATTAAAAATCAAAAATTAAAAATTAAAAATTAAGAATTAAAAATAAAAAATATAATATAAAATGCATTAAATAAAATTTATATCAATAAGTTTAGTTAAATAAACAAAAACGGTATTGAAATTTTGAATAATAATAATAAATATTTTAATAACACCGTAAGACAAATTTTAATTTTTTTTAACACATGAACAAGACCTAATGCAAGTGATACTAGAGGCTCTCTGGAGTAAAACTGTGTTTACAGTTTGTCATTCCCTCATCATTTGTCCTTTTTAGAGGACTTTAAAGTTTTAAAGGACATTTAAATAGAAAAAATATATACATATATTTCTACTCATCCTACGATGCTGAGATAAAAAGCAAATGAAAGAGGAGACTCTCCTCAATTTTGCAAAAATATTTGTTTTCTCATATCAGGACAAAAGGACCTTATTGAAATCCTTTCAAACTTTTGTCCTTTAATATCCTTGAGAATTTGCAACCATTACATCCAGAAAAAATATATGTTAAGGACATTAATGTACGCCAACACGTTGCTGAATTTCATTCTACTCACTTTGTTAGTTTAGTGTAGAAATAATTTTAACTTCTACTATAAAAAAAAAAAATTATATGTAACTCCCTAATATTAACCAATTTTCTTTAAATAAAATCTAACACATGAACAAATGGATATATACATAAAACTGGACCCCCGGTGAATTAATAGTACGTTCACAGTTTTTCATTCGGTGATCCCGTCTCCCTTTAAGAGCGCTTTTAAGTTACAAAGGACATCGAAGTTTTAAAATTTGTTTAAATACTTATGTTTGACCTACGATACTGAGAAAGATGTCAAATTTCTGATTTATAAAGCAGACCACAAAACAATTATCAGTTCTAAACAAATATTTTCAGCATCGTAGGATGAGTAGGAATATATATATATTTTTTTTCTATTTAAATGTCCTTTAAAACTTTAAAGTCCTCTAAAAAGGACAAATGATGAGGGAATGACAAATTGTGAACGCAGTTTTACTCCAGAGGGCCTCTAGTTTCACGTGTATTAGGTCTTGATCATGTGTTAAATGTAGTGTTGTACGGTGTAATACATAAAATAGAAAAAAAAAGAAAAACAATACATATATTACTTTTACGAGTATAGCTCAAATAATTTTTTCTTAAAAAAACGTGCGTTGCTTATATCTTTAATATTTACTGGTAGCATGTTCCAAAGACGAATAGCATTAATATAAAATTGCCATTCTGATATTAATCTATGATGCCTGATTTGAATTATATTTTTGGTCCTATTAAATCTACTGAATTTTAATCTATTAAATAGATAGTCAGGCTCTCGAGCGATAATAATTTTATGTAAAAAGATTAAAATACGTATTTTTCATAGGTCCTCAAATTGTACACCATATAGTTTCATCAAATACGATGAAATGCTGTCAAATCTCCGCAGTCAAAATACATATCTAGTAATGTTATTGTAAACAACGTCATATCTTCGTTTACTTTCTGAGTCGCAACAAGAGAAAACCTCACATCCATACATCAGAATCGGTAATAAATATGTTTTCGCGAGTAAAATTCTAATTTTTATAGGTGTAAAGCATTGTGTGGGCCAGAGTGTTCTAAGCATAGAATAAGTTCTGCCACATGCTGCATTTCCGAAGTCAAAAGAATTAATAACAATGCCACTCAAATTTGGTTTATGCTCATTTTCTATATCTAATTAGTTTGCCTAAGAGATAGTGTCTCTAAACACATAGTATAGGGTATCGTATAGTCGGTCAAAACCGACTGTAATTTTCTTAGTAGTTTAGAAAATATTAGAAAATTAGATTCAAATTTTTAGAATAACATATTTTTTGAAAAATTGTTTCCCCTTTGACACCTTAAAATCTTTATAAGAAAGAAGATCGCGAAATACAACACTAAAATGCTGTTCGTCTACAGTTGGTCTCTTAAATCAGACTTAAAAAGTCGGCTAGGATTAAAAATTATCTCACACCGTTTAAGAATACTAAAAAAAAAATTTTAATTTTTGAACTGGACATGAACAAATTCTGCGATCATTTCAATTTCAAAAAATTTAATAGAGAAAGTGACAACCGCGGTTAACCGTTGCAAAAATGATGGAAAAAAATCCATGATCTTCTTAAACTTTTATTTTAAAGAAAAGCATATTTTTTCGTTAATCTGTTAGCGACCTTAAAATATTAACAATAACTAGCAGATTCCAGCCCTCGAAATTCGAGTGCAAATTCCATGAAATTTAATATTTTCATTAAATCTGTGGTCACAAGCGATAACCGCCTTAGTTGACTTAAGAACGATTTGAGCTATGTATGCTATCATATTCTACCAAAAACGCTTTATATTTACGTGAAATCCCCATTTTTCTAACACTGTTATTTAAAAAGTTATTAATGAAAACATACTGAGCTAAGTCGTAATAAAGCCCCATTACATATATATATATAAACAGTTATTTTTCTCCAAAGAATGATTTTCGCCGATTTGAGTTATGTATGATATCATATTCTGCTAAAAAAAAACCTTTATATTTACGTGAAATCCCCAATTCTCTAACACTGTTATTTAAACAGTTATTAATATAAATATTCTGACCTAAGTTGTAATGAAGCCCATTACATTTATATAAAAAGCTATTTTTCTCGAAAGCATGATTTTCGAGTTAGGCGGTTATTGCTTGTGACCACAGAAATAAAGACCCTAAAGGTATGCTAATCAATTATAGCCAATTCACAAATCAACACAAAAAAACTAACTCATTTTTATTACAAACACATTAACAAATTTAATAAACACACACATAATTTTATGTATGTGTTAGTAGCAAATTTAAATGCATTTGACTCAAAATAAAGGAAAAAAATTTAAAATCTGTAAATCTGGTGAACAGCTAAAAAGAAATATCTTTCAAATAATATACGTTTGGTCAAAATCGGGATAAAACGGTAGAACAAAGCATCGGTCACAAGAAATTGTCTAGCCTATCTAAAAATTAAAACTTAAAATATAAATTTTAATATAAAAAAAACCTTATAAAAATATGAATGTAAATATGTTTAATATATTTTTGATGGCTCAATTTTGTATAATCAAAATTGGGATTACGAATGTGACCGAATTAAATGAAATATATTAAAGAAAAACAATTTCGAGTTTCTATCTGTTTTATAATTTCATTGTACTCTTTGATTCAATTAAATGTCGATTGTTTAAAATATCAATAAGTAGGACCACGTACTGCATTGTGGTGTCTACAGCTGTGTCTTTTTTAAAGAGTTTTACGTTAGTTAGCATTTGTTTTCGAAACCATATGGTTTTACTCAGCCATTGAAATTAAAAAATAGGCATTTTGTTAATTTTTCACATAAATATTGCGTTAAAATTCAAACTAAATCATAAAGAATTTAACAACGATCATCATCGTTCTATCGAATTCAAAATGAAATATTGCTTAATTTTCGCATTATTATTTGTGGCCTTTGTTGCCTACTCTTCAGCCCAAACATGCCCAGGAAGACCTCGTAAGTTCCTTTATATAGTGAGAAATTATTATTTCAATAAAAATAATTCTAGAATGATTATTTTCTTTTTTAGGTAATCCTTCTTGTAGAGGATCTCGTGACGTTGGCCGTTGTGGTCAGAGTTGCACACGCCGCAACATGTGGTATTACAATGCTAGAGCGAGACGGTGTGTTGAATTTACTTACTTGGGCTGTCGCGGAAATGATAATCGTCATTGCACCAGGGCCGCTTGTACACGAGCATGTATTCGTTAAATATTAATTTTTGTCAAAAATATAATATTGGTTGATGAATTCGGTACAATGAAAATGTGAATAAAGGATTAAGAAGCAAAGAAAAAAACAAATAATTAGTCTCTCTATTTATGGAAAGCGAGTTTTTTTTATAATAATTTTTACTAGCAGATTCCAGCGCTCGAAATTCGAGTGCAAATTCTAGGCAACTTTTTTTCAACTTAGCCAATTCACAAACCAACACTTTTTAATATATTCTTATTGTGAATGAAGAAAACAAACTTAAAAACATATTAACAAATTTAATAAACGTACAGATAGCAGTGTATAATTTCATGTATGTGTTAGTAGCAACTTTAAATGTAATTTGCTCAAAATAAAGGCAAAACTTAGAAATTTGTAAATCTGGTGAACAGCTAAAAAGGAATACCTTTCAAATAATATGCGTTTTGTCAAAATCGGAATAGAACGGTAGACCGAAACATCGGTCACAAGAAATCGCCTAGCCTATTAATATTATAGATGTAAGATTTTTTTTCGCAATTTTGTGAATGTCATCAAGATGGCTTTATGCTATTAACGTAATAGGTCTGAAAATTAATTTTTCAATCGATACAATAACGTATAAGCTGCAGAAGCTGGATGGGTATAGAATGGAAGGAAAAATATATATTTGTGTTAGGTGCAGGCCTACTATATGATACCCTACATAACAAAAGGCGGAAAAGGGCTTTAGGCCAACTATACTAAATTAGTCTACACAAAAATGTAACAAAAAAACAAATTAAGTGAAGTTGTCAGATATTTTTGATTGTCAGATATATTTGTCGAAAGCTTTATTTTCTAGGGCGTTTCACCAAAGACGTTTTAAAATTTTTTCAACTCATAAAGACGAGTATGAATTCTCATAGGTCAAACTGTTTTTCTGAGAATCTCTATATATATTTTAGAGGTTGATACGGCTACGCTGAAATCCACTAAAACAATAATAAATATATTAGATTATAAAACCTAATTGTTTATTTTTCTCTGATACTTTTTTCAATAAATCAGATAAATCACTGTCGAAGAGTACCAGCCTACAAAAAAAAATCCATTGTAAAAATGTAAAAATTAAATATTCTCTAAGTTCAAACCTCAACTACTCTAAAAAATTTGCTCTATTTGGGAATAAAATGGAATGCGTTAAAAGGACCTTCAACTTACGTTATATTTGATTTGCATATTTCGGTGCCGATTTTCATATTTAGGGAGAAAAAATGAGGTAAAAACAAGTAAGAAAATTATAGTTGGTCTAGACCGGGACCCTATCTCTTCGGTCCAACTAACTCGATATAGAAAATTAGCATAAACCAAATTTGAGTGGCATTGTTATTAATTTTTTTTGGCTGCAGATATGAAAAAGTTCATATCGGATGCACACTCATATGGTGACTAGGTCAAAAAATGGACCGATCCTAACCATATTGGGCAAAGTCACTTATATTGTGAAAAAATATATACAAACCAAATTTAAGAAAAATCTGTGCCATATTTTTTGATAGATTTAAGTGAAGATCGGGAAGCAGCTTTATACGGGAGCTATGACTAAGAATTGTCCTATAGGGATTATTTTTGGACTACTGTTTAACGGATATAAGAAACACATACAAACCCAATTTCGCTGATTCATAGGGGTCATTTGTATGGGGACTATGTCTGAACATGCACCGATTTTCACCAATTTCATTAGCGTTCATTCTACAGCCGAAAAAAGCTTACATATTAAATTTTATGAAAATAGATTCATATTTGTGGTCTGATTACATGATTTACTTGGACACACAGACGGACGGACGGACATCCCTAAATCAACTCAGAAATTTATTCTGAGTCGATCGGTATAATAAAAGATGGGTCTTTTTTTTTGTAGTTACAAAAAGCAGCACAAAGTCATTATACCCAAACCAAATTATAAAACAATACATTCATATTAATGCCATAATGACTTTGTGCCGATGTTTGTATCTACCAAAAATATATGACCTAGAACCATCTTTTAATACATCGATTGACTCAGGATAACTTTCCATCCGTCCGTCTGTCTGTCCATCCGCCCGTGTCTCTGTGCGTCCATGTAAACTTTGTAATTAAACTACAGGTCACAAATATGAATATGTTTTGATGAAATCTAATGCATAAGCTTCTATCGGCCATAGGTTGAATGCTGTTGAAATTGTTGAAGATCGATTCATGTTCAGACCAAGTCCTAGGAAACACAATATCACGAAAGAGAAAATTAAAGTGCTGTTTTTCTCCAATTGGTCTCTACTATCAGACTTTAATCATGTAATTCGTGTGTAATACTTGCATATTTACTGTCAGACGGAAATATCGGGAAACTACTTAACGGTCGACTACGATTAAAAATGATTTAACGCTATTTAAGTATAATCAAAATCATATATAATTTTGCAGTCATTTAATTTTCAAAAAAAATTAATAAAGAAAGTGACAACCGTTCCCGTTTCTTTGCCTTCTTTTTTTATAGAAAAGCATATTTTTTTTTAATCTGTGAGGGTCGGCTGGCGCGACTTTGAACATAAATTTATTTTATAGAAATTAATACACCTTAATATATTAATACATTACTCTAAAATTTTGAAATAATTTCAGAACGTAATTCTAAAAATTAAAATATGACTAAAAATATGATTTTTAATATGAAAGAACATTATAAAAATGTGAATATATTTACATTCATTAAATTTTTATCCTACAATTTTCTATAATAAAATTTGGGATTACGAAATGGAATATAATAAAGAAACACAATTTCGAGTTTCTATCTGGTTTAAAATTTCATTAAAAATCCCATTGATTCAACTAAATGTTGATTGTTTAATATATCAATAAGTATTACCACGTATGTATATTGTGTAAGTCAAGTCCATTATGTTTTCCACAGCTGTGTTTGTTTAAAGAGTTTTAAATTTGCATTTGTTTTCGAAACAATACAATTTTGAATAAATAAATATGTATTTTTTTAATTTTTCATATAAATATCGCGTTAATATCCAAACTAAATCATAAACAATTCAACTACGATCATCTCCGTACAATCGAATTCAAAATGAAATATTGCTTAATTTTCGCATTATTATTTGTAGCCTTTGTTGCCTACTCTTCAGCCCAATCATGTCCAGGAGGATCTCGTAAGTTCCTTTATATATAAAAAAAAATATTTTTTCAATACAAATAATTCTACAACGATTATTTTCTTTTTTAGGTACTCCTTCTTGTAGAGGAAATCTTGACGTTGGCCGTAGTGGTCGTGGTTGCATACGCCGCATCATGTGGTATTACGATGCTAGATCGAGGCAGTGTCGTGAATTTACTTACTTGGGTTGTCGCGGTAATGATAATCGCCATTGCACCAGGGTTGCTTGTGAACGACAATGTCGTCGTTAAATATTAATTTTTGTCACAAATATAATATTGATTGTCGAATTCGGTACAATGCAAATGTGAATAAATGATTAAGTAGCAAAAAAAAGAACAAATAATTAGTCTCTCGATTTACGGAAAGCGAGTTTTTTGATAATTATTTTTACTAGCAGATTCCAGCGCTCCAAATTCAAGCGCAAATTCTAGGCTACTTTTTTTCAACTTAACCAATTCACAAACCAACACTTTTTGGTTTATTGTTATTGTGAATGAAGAAAACAAACTTACAAACACATTAACAAATTTAATAAACGTACACATAGCATTGTCTAATTTTATGTATGTGTAAGTAGCAACTTTAAAAATAAAAGCAATATATAAAAATGTATAAGTCTGCTGAACAGCTAAAAAGAAATATCTTTCAAAAAATATACGTTTCGTCAAAATCAGAGTAAAACGGTAGAACGAAACATCGGTCACAAGAAATCGCCTAGCCTATTAATATGATAGATGTAAGATTTTTTTTTCACAATTTTGTAATTGTCATCAAAATATCTTTTTGCTATTTCCCTAGTAGGTCAGAAAATGATTTTGTCCATCAATGCAATAAAAAAAAAAATCATGTGAGTCCGATCACAAGGGAGATGTGTAAACCTCTAATAATTAAAGAAAACATCAACATCATATTTTCCAGTGCATAAAAAATAAGTCGATTATACTGTTTTCTGAAATTCAATTGATGTTTTCTGAAATGCAATTGATGTTTTCTGAAATTCAATTGATATTTTCTGAAATACAATTAATGTTTTCAGCAATTCAAATGATGCCTTTTGAAATTCTATTGATGTTTTCTGAAATTCTATTCATGTTTTCTGAAATTCAAATGATGTTTTCTGAAATACAATTGATGTTTTCTGAAATACAATTGATGTTTTCTGAAATTCTATTGATGTTTTCTGAAATTCAATTGATGTTTTCTGAAACTCGAATGATGTTTTCTGAAATTATATTGATGTCTTCTGAAATTCTATTTATGTTTTCTGAAATTCAAATGATGTTTTCTGAAACTCGAATAATGTTTTCTGAAATTATATTGATGCTTTCTGAAATTCTATTTATGTTTTCTGAAATTCAAATGATGTTTTCTGAAATTATATTGATGTTTTCTGAAATTCTATTTATGTTTTCTGAAATTCAAATGATGTTTTCTGAAATACAATTGATGTTTTCTGAAATACAATTGATGTATTCTGAAATTATATTGATGTTTTCTGAAATTATATTGATGCTTTCTGAAATTCAATTGATGTTTTCTGAAATTCTAATTATGTTTTCTGAAATTATATTGATGTTTTCTGAAACTCGAATGATGTTTTCTGAAATTATATTGATGTTTTCTGAAATTCTATTTATGTTTTCTGAAATTCAAATGATGTTTTCTGAAACTCGAATGATGTTTTCTGAACTTATATTGATGTTTTCTGCAATTCTGTTTATGTTTTCTGAAATTCAAATGATGTTTTCTGAAATTATTTTGATGGTTTCTGAAATACAATTGATGTTTTCTGAAATTATATTGATGTTTTCTGAAATTCTATTTATGTTTTTGAAATTCAAATGATGTTTTCTGAAATTATATTGATGGTTTCTGAAATTCAATTGATGTTTTCTGAAATTCAAATGATGTTTTCTGAAATTGTATTGATGGTTTCTGAAATACAGTTGATGTTTTCTGAAATTCTAATTATGTTTTCTGAAATTATATTGATGTTTTCTGAAACTCGAATGATGTTTTCTGAAATTATATTGATGTTTTCTGAAATTCTATTTATGTTTTCTGAAATTCAAATGATGTTTTCTGAAACTCGAATGATGTTTTCTGAAATTATATTGATGTTTTCTGCAATTCTGTTTATGTTTTCTGAAATTCAAATGATGTTTTCTGAAATTATTTTGATGGTTTCTGAAATACAATTGATGTTTTCTGAAATTATATTGATGTTTTCTGAAATTCTATTTATGTTTTCTGAAATTCAAATGATGTTTTCTGAAATTATATTGATGGTTTCTGAAATTCAATTGATGTTTTCTGAAATTCAAATGATGTTTTCTGAAATTCTATTGATGCTTTCTGAAATTCAATTGATGTTTTCTGAAACTCGAATGATGTTTTCTGAAATTATATTGATGTTTACTGAAATTCTATTGATGTTTTTTGAAATTCAAATGATGTTTTCTGAAATTATATTGATGGTTTCTGAAATTCAATTAATGTTTTCTAAAACTCGAATGATGTTTTCTGAAATTATATTGATGTTTTCTGAAATTCTATTTATGTTTTCTGAAATTCGAATGATGTTTTCTGAAACTCGAATGATGTTTTCTGAAATTATATTGATGTTTTCTGAAATTCTATTTATGTTTTCTGAAATTCAATTGATGTTTTCTGAAACTCGAATGATGTTTTCTGAAATTATATTGATGTTTACTGAAATTCTATTGATGTTTTTTGAAATTCAAATGATGTTTTCTGAAATTATATTGATGGTTTCTGAAATTCAATTAATGTTTTCTAAAACTCGAATGATGTTTTCTGAAATTCTATTTATGTTTTCTGAAATTCGAATGATGTTTTCTGAAACTCGAATGATGTTTTCTGAAATTATATTGATGTTTTCTGAAATTCTATTTATGTTTTCTGAAATTCAAATGATGTTTTCTGAAATTATATTGATGGTTTCTGAAACACAATTCATGTTTTCTGAAATACAATTGATGTTTTTTGAAAGACAATTGGAAAATGTTTAGAAAAGAACACATCATAATTTTTTCACAAATACAATCAGATAAAGTCACACCGATTTACACTTCAGCTCACACCGATGTGTTACGCTGTTTTTGCGATTGTATTGTGAAATAGAAATTTACCCCCCTGCGCGTATAGATGTTTACACATCAATAAATCAGCAGCAGAAGCTGGATGGGTATAGAATGGAAGGAAAAATAATTATTTGTGGTAGGTGTAGGCCGTCTATGTGATTCCCCACATAACAAATTTCGGGAAAGGGCTTTAGGCCAACTGTACTAAATTAGTTTACACAAAAATATAACAAAAATCAAATTAAGTTTGTTAGATTTGACGTAATTTTTCATACATATCTATAATATTAATGCTAGGCGATTTCTTGTGACCAATGTTTTGTTCTGCCGTTTTATCCCGATATTGACTAAACGTGTATTATTTGAAAGGTATTTCTTTTTAGCCGTTTTGCAGATTTACAGATTTTTACATTTTTTGCTATATTTTGAGTAAATTGCATTTAAATTGTACAATGCTATGTGCGTGTTTATTAAATTTGTAAAAAAATCATAGTCAATCTAGACAGGCTATACGATACCTCATAACATGCGTTTAAAGACCGTATCTCTTAGGCGAAACTAATTGGATATAGAAAATAAGCATAAACCATATTTGAGAGGCATTGTTATTAATTTTTTTGCTTTCCGATATGCAAAAGTTCATATCGGATGCTACATTTATTTGGGGACTAGGTCGAAAAATGGACCGATCCAGACCATATTTGGTAAGGCTATCTATATTTTGCGAAAAACATATACAAAGCAAATTTGTGAAAAATCTGTGCAACGCTTTTGTTTTTTTAATAGATTTAAGAATTGTTCATATTTGTGACCTGTAGTTTGATTACAAAGTTTGCATGGACACACAGACGAACAGGCGGATGGACGTACATCGCTAAATCGACTCAGAAAGTGATTCTGAGTCGATCTGTATAATAAGAGATCGGTCTAGCACAAAGTCATTATACCCTGACCACATAATGGTATAGGGTATAAAAATTGCTGATTATCTACCTTCTATTTCATACATAAGTAACACATTGAGCATATAATATAAATTATGAGACTGTCTCTTCTACCACCTGTCTACGTTTGAGCGTATTTGATAACTTCCTATGAAGAGTCCTCCCTTGGCAGCCTCATAGTTTTAGTTAAAAGCTGAAAAAATTGTTTTTCTTTGAAGCTGAAACGTAGACCAGATAAACTTGAATACCTTTAAGTTTTTATGTTTACTCAACATTCCCAAGTAGGAGAGCATGTTTTCAACATTTGATTGCGTCACATTTCCCATCACTTATGTATAAAGAGATGTTGTATAGTTGGTTGATAGTTTCGAGTCTAACACACATTCTTTGATATGACACATTTTATTTTTTCTTATGTTTTTTTGCTATCATTGTTGAACAATTTTCTTTTTAAAACTACGTATGACTACAATGGCGGAAATGTAGTAGCACTTTAAACAAAAGCTGCCACTTTATAATAAATGTATAGAACGAACAAAAAAAAAAATAAGCTACACTACTTGTTAACGGATATGTAGACAACTTTTCATTTCTAACTTAAAGTAAATACTAGAGTAAACTAGAGAAATAATAAGGATATTCACGCTGGACATTTAAATGAAATGGCAAATTATTTGGATTCTTCGAATTTCAGATGTGGGATTTGGACGGGTTTAAAGGACGAACTTTTTAATATCATAGTGCACAGAATATGCAAACTCCTTCTCGTGTACGGTTTTCAAATTACTTATCGAAGCTAACAAAACAGCTTTTGGGTCTTGCTAGTTTAGCCGCCGTTCGGATTTTTTAGCCTCATGTATATTTTGGCTAAAACTTAATTTTTCCGAAGAACATGCAATTTTTCTCAAGGCTACATTTCGGAAACCAATTGAAATTTTGGTTTCCTGTCTTTGGCAGAATTGTAGCTATAAACTAAGAGAAAATAGTGTAAAACAACCTAAATAAAAAAAACTGCATCTAGTGCCCCAAAAATACCACTCATACGTATATATCTCTTCTACTCTACCAATAAATAATAATCATACGCCGTGAATATGTTATTTTATTCAACAAATTGATTAGAAAAAAGGCAAGGTTCAGAAAATACACACATCAAATACACAATGTTATGTTCTAAAGCAGCCAACACATATTTTTATTTTCATATCAATTATGTGTGTTTCTAAATATTGTACGGTGCCGGACACAATCATGACTGTGTTTCGTTTTAATATTTCGTAATGTACACGAATATGTTTCTATCACGTATTTTTTTTCGGAACACACATAAACTACACAGAGTGTAGCTTTATTTTAAGTTTGTTTTTCCTGTCACGTGTACTGCTAAAAAAACAGAACATATTCTTGAACGCGTACATCTAAATTTTAAAACATTATCCACTCGCGATCAGAAAAATCTGATACGCCCCTATAATAACGACAACAATTTTTCAACTAAATTTATTAAAAAAATATAAAATAATTCATCAGTATAAAAAAATAAAAAGTAATAATAAAAATAATAAAAAAACAAGTAAGAGTGTTAAATTCGGCTGGGCCGAATCTTTGATACCCTCCACCTTTTTCATTTTCAATTTTCATTTTTAATTTATCATTTTCTATTTTTCACTTTAAAAATTTCGTCTTTCGTTTTTCATTTTTAGTTTTTAATTTTTAATTTCTCATTTTCAATTTTTCATTTTCCACTTTTCATTTTTCATTTTCCATTTTCAATTTTTCATTTTTCATTTTCCTTTATTAATTTTTAATTTTTCATTTTCCATTTTTCATTTTCCATTTTTCATTTTTCATTTTCCATATTCCACTTTCGATTGTTCATTTTTCATTTTTAATATATTAAATTTTCATTTTCCATATGCCATTTTATTCTAAAATTTTTCATTTTCCATTTTCCATTTTTAATTTTTCAATTTCCATTTTCCATTTTTCATCTTTCATTTTCCATTTTTAATTTTTAATTTTTCATTTTCATTTTTCATTTTTCATTTTTCATTTTTCACTTTCCATTTTTCATTTTCCATTTTTCAATTTTCAATTTTTATTTTTAATTTTTCATTTTTCATTTTTCAATTTTCAATTTTTATTTTTCATTTTTAGTTTTCCATTTTCCATTTTTAATATTTCGTTTTCCGTTTTCCATTTTTCATTTTTCATTTTCCATTTTTCATTTTCCATTATTCAATTTTAATTTTGAATTTTTCATTTTCCATTTTCCATTTTTCATTTTTCATTTTCCATATTCCATTTTACATTTTCCATTTTTCATTTTTAATTTTCATTTTCCATTTTGCATTTTTCATTTTCCATTTTCCATTTTTCATTTTTCATTTTCCATTTTCCATTTTTTAATTTTAATTTTTCATGTTCCATTTTCCATTTCTCATTATTCATTTTTAATTTTTAATTTTTCATTTTCCATTTTTAATTTTTCATTTTCCATTTTCATTTTCCACTTTTCATTTTTCATTTTCCATGTTACATTTTTCATTTCCGATTTTCAATTTTTCATTTTCATTTTTCATTTTCCATTTTCCATTTTCCATTTTTCATCTTCCATTTTCCATTTTGCATTTTTCATTTTCCATTTTTCATTTTTCATTTTCCATTTTTCAATTTTCATTTGTAATTTTTCATGTTCCATTTTCCATTTCGCATTATCCATTTTTAATTTTTCATTTTCCATTTTTAATTTTTCATTTTCCATTTTCATTTTCCACTTTTCATTTTTCATTTTTCATTTTCCATTTTACATTTTTCATTTCCGATTTCAATTTTTCATTTTCATTTTTCATTTTCCATTTTTCATTTTCCATTTTTCATCTTTCGTTTTTCAATTTTCGACTTTCATTATCCATTTTTCAATTTTCCATTTCAATTTTCCATTTTCCATTTTTATTTTTCATTTTCCATTTTTCATTTTTCATTTTTCATTTTCCACTTTTCATTTTTATTAATTTTTAATTTTTAATATTTAATTTTAATGATAAAAAAATATGTGGTAAAACTTGCTTAGGCCTATGTGACCCGTGCAGTATTAATATACACACAACTGTAATGACTTCAACAATACGAAGAATTACAACATACACAACATATCTTAAGAAAAACAACAAACACACGGAAAAAAATTTTTTTTCAAGAGTTTTTTCAAAGTTTCATTCATAGCTCGTGAACCCTTTGACCGATTTTGAAGATTTTAAATAGCATCTCCTTTGGGATGTTAGTAAACGATTTTATATAAAAAAAACGGTCTAGCTTAGATATTGACGGCGTGATCGTGATTTCCACAGACAGACGGACAGACGGGCAGACGGTCATCGGTAACTCAACTTCCCTTGTTATAAGGAATAAGAAAATATATTTTTTTGGGGCCTCAGGAATTTATTTCGATGCGTTACAAACGGAATGACACTGAGGTGTGGAGGGTATAAAAATTAAAAAAAAAAAAGTTATTATTAGTTTTTTTTTTATTTTTTAAACTAAAATTTTTTTAATTTTTATTTTTATTATTATCTTTATTATTATTATTTTTACTTTTATAACTGCTAATGAATCATTTTAGATTTTTTTAAAAAAATTTGGTAGAAACAATTGTTGTCCTTTTTATAGGGGTGTATCATATTTTTCCGATCGCGAGTAGATAATGTTTTATTTTTTAAATGCACGCGTTCAGGAACATGTTCTGTTTTTTTTAGCAGTACACGTGCAAGAAAACGAACTTAAAATAAAGCTACACTCGAATCAGTGTGGTTTATGTGTGTTCGAAACAAAATACATTATAGAAAAATGTTCGTGTACATAGCGAAATATTAAAACGAAACACAGTCATGATTGTGTTCGGCACCGCACAAAATTTTGAAACACACATAATTGATATCAAAATAAAAATATGTGTTTGTTGGTCTAAGCTATGTTTGTTTACATATATGTACGAGTTTTTTTATTCAGTGTGTATTTTTTTCTGAACTCTGAAAAAAGGGAAAATTTTTAAAGATTTCAATCGATAAGAATCAGTCCAACTTGGTTTGCTGAAGCTATTTGCTGTAGAATGAAATGAGAAATTTTCAATGGTTCTGGAGGTATCGCTAAAACTAAGCAAACAAACATCGAGATAAGGCAAATACATAAAAGGTCATATAAAAATAGTATGTCTTAAGAACGCCAAACCCTTTGGACATTTTACTAAGCTGGCCCAGTACTTTCACCCTGGCTTGGAATATCTCACCCCCAGAATAGCTTATATACAGTGTTATAAACGCTCACGAAATCACAAACAACCAAAATAAAGCCTTTTCTAAAAATATGGTTTTACACACGATGTTTTGGGTGCTTTATGTTCAGAATCTCAAACTCAAACTCAATTCCTTGCACTATGATCAACCATTTTTACTCAGTGGTTGCAGAAAAAAATTTTTAGTAAGAAGACGTAGTCTGGATTTAATAATTTTTTCTTGTCTCTCAGTTATTGCTGGTGCTGAACTCACTTAGACTCCAGATATTTCTTAATTGTATTTTTGTGACATTTCAATTTATGCCCAAATTTGTTGGCTTTCAAACGACAGATTTTCTTTCTACAACTTTATTAGTATTTTGTCAAATTTACTGTTTTGTGGAAAAAAGGTTTTTTCAATTCACTGTACTTGAAATGATTAACAATGTCAATCGTTTTCTTGGATGAAACTTCTTTATAAAATTTGCAAATCAATTTTCGTTAATCTAATTCGTTTAGTGACATTTTTAATATTAACTTATCAATAGCACACATTTTAATTCTTATAAAGTAGTAGAGATTAGCGTTATATTTTCTAAAAAAAAAATGTTGTAAGCCGAATATCGGTTTGATTGAGATTACTATACTGCTGTCTGTTGGTAACAGTTGTTCATGTTTAGAATAATTTGGTTGGCTATTTTTTTCTATGTGAACAATTTAGTATGTGAGTTTAAGTGAATACCATTATTTAAACAAACAAAAAAATTTAGAAAAGGAAAGAAAAACATTTATGGTATTTTCTTTATGTTCTTTAGTTTATTTAGATTGTTTCCATAAAACTAACCTCATTTTTTTTTGTAGTGCAGCAACCGGCAGCATGACTGTATGAAAAATTTTGTATTTAGATTTTATTTTAGTTTTAATTTTCTTAATGTCTACAAGCGTTTCAAAAACACTCTAGAAATTTTTCGAATATTCTGTTTTGGGTTATTCATTAATCATGGGTCGTAAAACAGATTGTTGGACATTGATGTAACACTCCAATTAAATGCTTTATTAAACCCATAGAAAATATTTGACGCTTAAGAAAATGATGTTTAAAATAACATCAATTTTAAGTTGTTGTTGATTTAAAATTAAGATGTAATTTTTTTGTTTCATTGAAAAAAAAAAAAAATAGAGAATGAAGAAAAGATATTATTGACAAGGTAGGTCCCGACTGAGTGATTTTCTCCAATTGAATTGACGGATAATTTTATTTTTTTTTTTTAAATAGTTTTTTTTATAGGTTTGTCATTCCGTTTGTAACGCATCGAAATCAATTCCTGAGACCCCAAAAATATATATTTTCTTGATCCCTATAACAAGGGAAGTTGAGTTACCGATGACCGTCTGTCCGTCTGCCTGTGGAAATCACGATCACGCCGTCAATATCTAAGCTAGACCGCTCGTTTTTGTACAAAATCGTTCACTAACATCCCAAAGGAGTTGCTATTTAAGATCGTCAAAATCGGTCAAAGGGTTCACGAGCTTTGAATGAAACTTTGAAAAAACTCTTGAAAAAATAAAATTTTTCAGTGTGTTTGTTGCTTTTCTTAAGATATGTTGTATATGTTGTAATTCTTCGTGTTGTTGAAGTCATTACAGTTGTGTGTATATTAATACTGCACGGGTCACATTGGCCTAAGCAAGTTTTACCAAATATTTTTTTATCTTTAAAATTAAATATTAAAAATTAAAAATTAATAAAAATAAAAAATGCAAAATGAAAAATGAAAAATGGAAAATGAAAAATGAAAAATGGAAAATGAAAAATGAAATATGAAATATGAAATATGAAAAATTAAAAATTGAAAATGAAAATTGAAAATTGAAAAATGAAAATTGAAAATTGAAAAACTAAAAATGAAAAATGGAAAACGAAAAATGGAAAATGAAAAATGAAAAATTAAAAATGGAAAATGAATTATGAAATA
>OY821521.1:30934070-31014070 GCA_963682025.1 Cordilura impudica
GAAGAACGAAAAAAAAAAATGAAAAATGAAAAATGAAAAATATAAAATGAAAATTGTAAAATAAAAAAATGAAAAATAAAAAATTAAAAATGAAAAAAGAAAAATAAAAAAAAGTAAAATGAAAAATTAAAAATGAAAAAAAAATAAAAAATGAAAAATAAAAAATGAAAAAAAAAAATGAAAATTTAAAAATGAATAATTAAAAAAAAAAAATGAAAAATAAAAAATGTTAAATGAAAAATTAAAAATGAAAAAAAAATTTAAAAATGAAAAATAAAAAATGAAAAAAAATTAAAAATAAAAAATTAAAAATAAAAAATGAAAAATAAAAAATGAAAAATAAAAAATGTAAAATAAAAAATGTAAAATGAAAAAAAAATTAAAAATGAAAAATAAAAAATGAAAAAAAAAATGAAAAATGAAAAATAAAAAATTAAAAATGAAAACTAAAAAATGAAAAATGAAAAATTAAAAATTAAAAATGAAAACTAAAAAATGAAAAATGAAAAATTAAAAATGAAAAATGAAAAATGAAAAATAAAAATTAAAAATGAAAAATAAAAAATGAAAATTGAAAAATAAAAATTGAAAAATAAAAAATGAAAAAAGAAAAATAAAAATTGGAAAAGAAAAATGAAAAGTGAAGAAAAAAATTAAAAATTAAAAATAAGAAATGAAAAATGAAAATTAAAAAATGGAAATTAAAAACTCAAAAATGAAAAATAAAAAATTAAAAATTAAAAAAAAAATTTTGAAATGGAAAATAAAAAACGAAAAATGAAAAACGAAATATCAAAAATAAAATATAAAGAACGAAAAATTAAAAATTAACCGCTTAAAATAATAAATAATAATAACAATAAGTGATACGCTTTCTGTTTGATTTTAAGAAAGTGCTATAAAAAATCTTTAATTACTATATGTTTACACATCTCCCCTACGATCGGATTCACATGATTTTTTTTTTTAATTAACTTCTCTTGTAATGACAAAACTAATGAGGTATTTAATCATTTATTTATAGCATTTGAAACTTTTTCCTTGTATATCAGTGCATTGTCGTCGGAAAGCAATATCTTGATTTTTTAAAAACCACGTAGTCAGCAGTAAAAATGGAATAAAATGTAGGAGATAAAACAGAGCCTTGTGAAAGACCAGCAGGAGATGAGTGGCAAAATCCTTGACGGATAGGAAGCATTTTTTCAATTTTTGCACAAAAATATAGTAATCATAAATATTTAGTTTTTATGTGTTAAGCCATCGAGCCAAATACAGTCGGAGACTTTTTCGATGTCATGACCGGGTAGACTTGTTCTATTCCTTTTGTTTAAATCTATAATGTTACCTGCTCTCTGTAATTGATGTTCAGTTGAGTACTTTTTACCAAATCCAAACTGTTCTCTATTTAACATGTTAATGGTATTTGGAAATAGTAACAGTCGTTTTTTAATAATTTTTTCGAAAACTTTGTCTTATGAACTTAGAATATTAATTAGACGATAAGCAGAGGGTAGCTGAGAATCTTTGTCCTCATTATGAATAGGAGTGACTTTGACTTTCTTAAAATCAAATGGAAAATAGCCATTTTGCAGCCATGTTGTTGAGAGCTTAAAATTGGATCAGTTATGTTTTTCAATCTAATCCCATCATTATTTTCCCATCTCTTATTTTCACAGTATCAGCTAGCAAATTTTGCTTGATGTCGTTGCCGTAGGTAAAATGTAATTTTTATATGCTGGATGCTACTTACCATTTAGTCACAATTTATTTCTTTGCCGGATTAAGTATTTACTTAACTATAGATCAGGCTTTAAAAGCACTTCATAATTCTAGCTATGTATCGTTTTTGATACAGACCACAGTGCATAGAAATAGTTAACTTATTAGGACAATTTGTTATAAAGTTTTAATATATTTATTTATACCAGCAGATTCCAGCGCTCGAAATTCGAGTGCAATTTCTAAGCAACTTTATTTTTCAACTTAGCCAATTCACAAACCACCACTTTTTTTGTTTATTATTATTGTGAATGAAGATAACAGACTCATTAACAAACACATTAACAAATTTAATAAACACACACATAGCATATGTATAATTTTATGTATGTGTTAGTAGCAACTTTAAAAGCAAATTACTCAAAATAAAGGAAAAAATTAAAAAATCTGTAAATCTGGTGAACAGCTAAAAGGAAATACCTTTCAAAAAATATATGTTTTGTCAAAATCGGGATATAACGGTAGAACAAAACAACGGTAATAAGAAATCGGCTGGCCTACTAATATTATATAATATTAGAAAACAAACTCAACACATTAACACAAACCTATTAACAAATTTAATAAACACACACCATATCATTGTATAACTTTATGTATGTGTTTGTAGCAATTTTAAACGATCACAACTCAAAAAAAATATTCCAGACGATGAAAATCTGTAAATCCGGATAACAGCTAAAAAGAAATATCTTTCAAATGATAAATTCTTTGTCAAAACCGGGGTAAAGCTGTGAATCTTATATCGATCACAAGAAATCGCCTTGCCTATTAATATTATAGATATGAAACAATTACTTTACCTGAAGACCGTTATCATCCTACAGTAAATTTACTAATTTTGCTTCCAATCAATTTGGCAATTAAGAATCCTGTGCATAATCAGAAGGAAACTATTTATTGCTTTCCCAAAACTGATTATCCATAACTCAATACTCTACTATCCGCTATTGTCTGGAATGATATCCTTTCATTTATTGATTATGATGAAATGCTCACAAGCTTTTATAATACGTTGAACGTATGTGTATCTGTAACGGTTCCTATGATTTCAACCCGTAAACAGATGGGTCCATCATGGAATAATATTTATTTGGCTAAATTCAACGATAGAAAGAATAAAGTGATTTTACCAAGCATTTAATTGCTAGATCAGAATAAAATATTGAAAACAAAAGGGCTTACAATAGCTAGTTAACTCATATGAAACTTAATTTAAAGAGGAATCCAAAATCATTTTACCATTTTGTAAATTCTAAACGTCGATCACATGGCTATTCTAATTCTTTGAAATTTGGATCAATTTCAGCCGATTATGATTTATCAATCAGTAATATTTTTGCTGATTTTTTTTGCTACAGCATATTCCATATAAAATTTTGATCAATCAGTACAATATCCTTTTGAAATTTCCGAAGCTCCTCTGATAATAAACGAAAATTTCCTTAACAACATGAATGTTTTAAGTAACATGAAAACGCCGAAAAATTCTTTTGTTCCTGCTTCTGACAGAATACCAAATAATATCCTTAAGCACTGTGCTGACTCCCTGTCCTATCCACTAACAATACTCTTTAATCAGTCCTTGCGTAAAGGATATTTACCATCTCTATGGAAGGAATCCTATATCATCCCTTTATATGAATCAGGCAAAAAGGTCAATGTGTCCAACTACAGAGGCATTGCAAAATTGAGTGCAATCTCCAAACTTTTAGAAAAAATTATAACACACTCGTTATCTCATCAAGTATCATCCATACTTTGCCAATATCAACACGGCTTTCGTAAATCTCGTTCTACAATCACCAACGTTCTGGAACTAATTACAATTATAAATGACGGACTTAGAGATGGTATGCAAACCGATGTAATTTACACCGACTTTAGTAAAGCCTTTGATAAGTTGAATTATGATTTATTATGTAGTAATTCTTTAGTTTTCTGGTTAAAATGTAATTTAACGAACAAATCTCAGTGGGTTAAATTTAGAAACGCTGTCTCTTAAAAAATCGTAGCCTTTTCTGGTGTGCCACAAGGAAGGCACCTTGGTCCAGTACTTTTTATTTTATTTATAAATGATCTCCTTTCTGTTATTCAACACTCTAAAATGCTCTTATACGCTGATGTTGTCAAACAATTTTCTTCTCTTCAAAATTACTTTCAAAATTTTTTGCTACAATCCGATTTAAATAATTTTTGTGGATGGTGCAATGTAAATATAATGGAGCTCAATATAAAAAAATGCAAGCACATGTCCTTTTACAATTGTAAAAATCTACATACTACTTATTTTGTGAATGAAAGTGAATTGGAATCGGTTGATACATTCTCAGATCTTGGCATTTTATTAGATCATAGATTAAATTATCGTCCGCATATATCTTCAGTAATAAACAAAGCTTATGGCTTTCTTAGATTTATGAAGCGATGGAGTAAAGAATTTTCTGATCGATATGTAACCAAAAAGCTGTATACATCCCTGGTTCGTGTTCGTCCTATCCTGGAACATGGTTCTATAATATGGAATCATTGTTACACTATTCATATAAATTTCTTCGAATCTGTCCACAAATAATTTCTTTTATTCTGTCTACGTGAACTTGGTTCGAACTCCCGTGCCTTACCCTGTTATGAATCCAGACTTGATCTAATCAAGTTACCGACACTGAAAAGTCATAGAACAATGCTTAGCATTTCCTTTCTACTCAGTTTATTCTATGGCGACATTGACTCCAATTACAACGACCATGAAACACCGGTAATTGTTCATGTACAGTAACACAGTCATTAGGATTATAGAAAGTTGAAAGTGTTTCAAGCCACTTATCGCAGAAGTTTCTGAGCACCTCTGGTTAGCACATTATCAAAGCAAATGATTTTTTGTATATACAAGGTGGGGCAAAAGTCCCGCTACCATTTGAATTGCGCGTTATCTGGGTTCTGCAACGTTTAGCTCAGTTTCACTTTAACCATTGTGTTGTGTGGGATTTGCGGAAAATTTTCCGAAAACAATTTCCCGAAAACAATTTCCCGAAATCACAATTCCCCGAACACAATTTCCCGAAATGACAATTTCCCGAACACAATTTCCCGAAATTACAATTTTCCGAAATAACAATTTCCCGAAATACAATTTCCCGAACACAATTTCCCGAAATTTCTAGTTCTTCAAAGAGTGTGTTGATGGCATTTCCGAAACAATACCATCAGAAATTCACTTGACCACTTGATGCAGTGGTCCGGGCAAGATCTTTCAGCTCGTTAACGATTTTTTCTTTAGCAACGAAAGCCGCTTCGGCGCTGTGATTGTAAAGAGTCTCTTTTTTTATAGTATCGTTGCAAGTTATGACCCTACCGGTACAACGTTTTTCTCGATAAAGGATACAACGCCAATACCGTCGTCATGATACAAGAAACCATTCAAAAGCAACCTCGGTATACCTTTTTGCTATCCACGAATACGAGTGGCATAGTAACTGAGTATTACAACCCAAATAACTAAAAAAAAACTCCGCTATGCAAGGTGGTAACGATTCCGTAGCAGCTACTGCGTGGGCAGGATGTGATGGAGTGAGCGTTATCCGTCGGGAGGACTGAATACCGGAGTGTTCAAAGTTACAATGAAAAAATAAGCGAATGACACTCCAATAAATAGGTCCGGATGACGAGGGAGGGTGGAAGAGGAAGGGCGCGGTGCGAGGTGGGGAAATTGTTTTTTCGAGAAATCGTATGCAGCAAGTTTTTTTTATGGGGGAAATCAAGAATATATGGGAAGTTGTAAACTAAAGATAGGGAAATAGTAATTTCGGGAAATTGTTTTCGGGAAATTGTAATTTCGGAAAATTGTTTTCGGGAAATTGTTTTCGGGAAATTGTAATTTCGGAAAATTATTTCCGGGGAATTGTTTTTTCGGGGAATTGTTTTTTCGGGGAATTGTTTTGTCGGAAAATTGTTTTCGGGAAATTGTAATTTCGGAAAATTATTTCCGGGGAATTGTTTTTTCGGGGAATTGTTTTTTCGGGCAATTGTTTTCGGGCAATTGTATTAGGGAACTTGTTTTCGGAAAATTTTCCGCAGAGGGTTGTGTAGACGTCAAAATTTTATTATGGAGAAATATATTCCACGAGAACACACACGCACAGCTCGTTCAACAATTCAATTATTGAATGACGTTTTTCCAAGAAGACTGATTTCGCGAAGTGGCGAATTAAACAGCATTAGACTTTTTATTATGAGGTTTTTTAAAATCAAAAGTTTATGTGAATAAGCCCCAAACGATTCAACATCTTAAAGACAATATTCGTCACGAAATTGAAAAAATTCGGAATGATTGTTGGAAAGTCTCATTTTTGGATCTGATAAGCTTGATTTATATATCTTTTAAAAATTTTATATGCAGTGCTACTGACTTCTACATACATTCCGGCTAATAATAACACTGCCAGTTAAACATGAAGTAATTCCTCATCAATTTGAATGTGATTGGCAGCATGTAAATGCTTTCCGTATTTATTGGAGTTATCAATTACAATTTTCCTTAGTTGTGTGGTAAGGAAAATAGTAAAAAGGAGTCCCTATTGTTATTTACGCGGCTTGATGCAAATCTTGTTACGCCTAAAGACAATAATATTAATTACACAGGATTCCAATAAACAATTGCTCATAGCCTACTTAACATTTTTTTTAATGTTGCTTCAAATAACGACAATAACAGTGTTAACAAAGTCTCGATATTTGTAATATCTAACATTTTTTAAGCCCAAATGGGCTTTATCTATCCTTTAATATTGAATTCTAAGAATTAAGTTTTATCATTAATAATAATTATAAGAAAAAATAAAAAAACCATGAAATTCAAAGAATTCTAATGATTTCATTTTATTTTCTTCTCTGTCTCGTGCAAATATAAATTTCTACAGCGACCTTGATCCCCGTAAGCTATAACCCAGCAACCGGAGGAAAGCTCGTCGTTATATTTTAAACTTCTTTATGTGATATGAGTATTTTAATACACTTAACAAAATTTGTTTACCGAAACAACTATTTAATATTAATATCTCGCAAACATATTGACCAGAATTTATAACATGACTTACCTTAACAATAAATACATCGTGCTGCAATTAGCATTTAGTGCAATCCACCACTACTGTGTTGCTACTGTTGCTGCTGCTCTGAAGAACACACGGCATTATAAATGTTTACCAAATTCCATTTGATGGTGGCGGTTGTTTATTTAGCTGATTTTAATATTGAAATTTATATGAGGTGAATGATACACATTTTTATTTTAAACAAATAATTTCAATATTTTGTTTGTTTTTCTTGTTTTCATCAGAAACTAATTTGAGGCTTTGATATCTAGACACGATTTATGAACATAAAAATAAAAATAAAAATTAAATAAAATTGATTTTAAATAACAACAATTCGGTGAAGCTATTGACCAACAACGATATAAACAACAACCAATGAAAAGTGAAATCATAAAAAAAAATTAACTAACTGTGGACAACATTATTTTGGGTTTGGGTAATTGTGGTGCCGGTATGAGTCCCACGCCTACTTTTTAATCAACTATGTAGAGAGAAGTAACAAAAATAATGATAAGTATTAATTTTGTATGGGAGGTGCCACGCCCATTAATTCAAATCTTACAGAACTCGAGTTTAAACCTTTTTTAAAACAATTAATAAAATTATAGTCCTCGTAAACCTACTATGCGGTGCCTTATAGTATAGGTGGGGAACCTCTTTATTGTCAATATTTTTATTCGCGCCGTTATGTTAACCCTGTTTTCTCTTTTATTGGAAATCAATTGTTTGATATGTATTTTTACTCCCTTTGTTTTGATTATGTTTTGACATATTAAATTTCACTTCATTCTCGTCTTCGGTTACTACCGGTCATTAGTGAAATCATAATTGTTTGAATGCACTTATCAAAGATAAGAAAATTAAATGAACTAAATATAAATTTTAATTCCGAATGGGAGTAGGATTTTTTCTTTATTTCTGTCAAAGATAAAAGATGTCTTTGTTGTGCAACACAGTTGTAACAACTTTGAAAAAAAATCAAATGCTAAAACACACTACTTGACTCTTCCTTCCGGTTAGAAGGGGAAACTCGTCAAATTGCTCTTGAAAAGTTGAAAAAAGGAAAGTATCAAGAACAGGCGACTTTTATTGTTTTTGTAAAGAAAACCACTTATGTAGTTGATGTTGCCTATAAGATTTTCTTAATTTTCTGATTTTCACCAATTTAAATAGGGTTCATCCTATGGCCGATAGAAGCTTATATACTAAATTTCATTATATGTTCATATGCGACCTGTTGTTTGATTACAAGGTTTACATGGACACACAGACGGACGGACAGACGTACGGACGGACATCGCTAAATCGGAACCAGGAAGTGATTCTGAGTCTATTGGTATAATAAAAGTTCGGTCTAAGTCAAATATTTTTGGTAGTTATAAACATCAGCACAAATTCATTACACCATATCCATATAGTGGTATAGGGTATAAAAAAAAAGAATTTTAAATAAATATGATGAAGGCTGAAATGCCAGAAACCGGTCCGCTTAAGAATACAGTGTAGTTGTGAATTTTTGAAATATATTCTTTCTTTTTCTTCTTTACCACGCACCATTGAAATAAAGAAAAAATATCTGAAGATGTCGATTTTGATATAAAAAAAATCATGTGAGTCCGGTCACAGAGGAGATGCGTAAACATCTAGTAATTAAAAATTTTTTTATAGCACTGTCTTAAAATCAAACAGAAAGTGTATCACTTATAGCAATCAACTGCAGGGGCTCAGTTAATATAAAAATATATATTATTATTTATTATTTTAACCGGTTAATTTTTAATTTTTCGTTTTTTATTTTTTATTTTTATTTTTTCGTTTTTAATTTTTCATTTTTAATATTTTTTTTAATTATTCATTTTTTTTTTTATTTTTTAATATTCATTTTCCACTTTTTATTTTTAATTTTTAATTTTTTTCTTCATTTTTCATTTTCCAATTTTTATTTTTTTTTTTTTTTTTCATTTTTAATTTTTTATTTTTAATTTTTTATTTTTCAATTTAAATTTTTTATTTTTCATTTTTTATTTTTCATTTTTTTTTTTTCATTTTTTTTTTAGTTTTTCATTATTTATTTTTAATTTTAGTTTTTAATTTTTTATTTTTAATTTTTTATTTTTCAATTTTAATTTTTTATTTTTAATTTTTTAATTTTTCATTTTTAATTTTTAATTTTCTTTTTTTATTTTTCATTTTTCATTTTTCATTGTTCATTTTTAATTTTAATTTTAGTTTTTCATTTTTTATTTTTAATTTTTTATTTTTCAATTTTAATTTTTCATTTTTTATTTTTCATTTTCAATTTTTAATTTTTATTTTTTATTTTTCATTTTTAATTTTCATTTTTTATTTTTCATTATACATTTTTAATTTTAGTTTTAATTTTTCATTTATTTTTCATGTTTCATTTTTTGTTTTTAATTTTTTAGTTTTAATTTTTTATTTTTCATTTTTCCTTTTTATTTTTTTTAATTTTTATTATTCATTTTTTATTTTTTATTTTTCATTTTTCGTTTTTTATTTTTCATTTTTATTCTTAATTTTTTATTTTTCATTTTTAATTTTTTTTTTAATTTTTCATTTTTCGTTTTTCATTTTTCATTTTTAATATTTTTTTAACTATTCATTTTTTTTTTTTTAATTTTTTAATTTTAATTTTCCATTTTTTATTTTTAATTTTTTTCTTCATTATTCATTTTCCAATTTTTATTTTTTTTTTTCATTTTCAATTTTTTATTTTTAATTTTTTATTTTTCAATTTAAATTTTTTATTTTTCATTTTTTATTTTCCATTTTTTTTTTTTCATTTTTATACCCTATACCACTATGTGGTTTGGGTATAATGACTTTGTGCTGCTGTTTGTAACAACCAAAAATATTTGACCTAGACCCATCTTTAATTATACCGATCGAATCAGAATCACTTTCTGAGTTGATTTAACAATGTCCGTCCGTCCGTCCGTCCGTCCGTCTGTGTGTCCATGTAAAGCTTGTAATCAAACTGCAGGTTGCAAATATGAATATATTTTGATGAAATTTGGTATATGAGCTTCCATCGGCCATGGAATGAACGCTATTGAAATTGGTGAGAATCGGTCCATGTTCAGACCTAGCCCCCATTGTCATATAGATCTTACTCAAATTGGATTTTGTATGCGTTCATTACGTCCATTAATGAGTAGTTCAAAAATGATCCCTTTGGCCCCATAAAGAGCTGCTTCCCGATCTTCACTTAAATCTATTAAAAAACAAAAATATTGCACTGATTCTTCTCAGATTTTGTTTGTATATATTTTTGGTAGTTATAAACATCGGTCCATTTTTGGACCTAGTCCCCATATAGATATAGCATCCGATATGAACTTTTTCATATCTGCAGCCAAAAAAATTAATAAAAATCTCACTCAAATTTGGTTTTTGATTATTGATGTGCAAACATCTATACGCGCAGGGGGGTAAATTTCTATTTCACAATACAATCACAAAAACAGCGTAACTCATATCGGTGTGAGCTGAAGCAGATAACGCTGTGTGACTTATGATTGTATTGGTGAAAAAATTATGATATGTTTTTTTCTAAACATTTTCCAATTGTCTTTCAAAAAACATCAATTGTATTTCAGAAACCATCAATAGGATTTCAGAAAACATAAACTGTATTTCAGAAAACATCGATAAAATTTCAGAAAACATCAATTGAATTTCAGAAAACATCAATATAATTTCAGAAAACATCAATTGTATTTCAGAAAACATCAATTGTATTTCAGAAAACATCATTTGAATTTCAGAAAACATAAATAGAATTTCAGAAAACATCAATTGTATTTCAGAAACCATCAATATAATTTCAGAAAACATCATTCGAGTTCCAGAAAACATCATTTGAATTTCAGAAAACATAAATAGAATTTCAGAAAACATCAATTGTATTTTAGAAACCATCAATATAATTTCAGAAAACATCATTTGAATTTCAGAAAACATAAATAGAATTTCAGAAAACATCAATATAATTTCAGAAAACATCATTCGAGTTTCAGAAAACATCAATTGAATTTCAGAAAACATCAATTGCATTTCCGAAAACATCAATTGAGTTTCAGAAAACATCATAATCGATGTATTTTTTATGCACTGGAAAATATGATGTTGATGTTTTCTTTAATTATTAGATGTTTACACATCTCCCTTGTGATCGGACTCACATGATTTTTTTTCTATGTCCAGTTAGTTGGGCCTAAGAGATAGGGCATGGTATAGGGTATCGTATAGTCGGTCTAGACCGACTATAATTTTCTTACTTGTTTATTTTTAATTTTTCATTTTTCATTATTTATTTTTAATTTTAGTTTTAATTTTTTATTTTTAATTTTTTAATTTTTTTTTTTTAATTTTTAATTTTCTTTTTTTATTTTTCATTGTTCATTTTTAATTTTAATTTTAGTTTTTCATTTTTTATTTTTAATTTTTTATTTTTCAATTTTAATTTTTCATTTTTTATTTTCCATTTTCAATTTTTAATTTTTATTTTTTATTTTTCATTTTTAATTTTCATTTTTTATTTTTCATTATACATTTTTAATTTTAGTTTTAATTTTTCATTTATTTTTCATGTTTAATTTTTTGTTTTTATTTTTTTAGTTTTAATTTTTTATTTTTCCTGCTTATTTTTTTAATTTTTATTATTCATTTTTAATTCTTTATTTTTAATTTTTCATTTTTCGTTTTTTGTTTTTTATTTTTAATTTTTCATTTTTATTCTTAATTTTTTATTTTTCATTTTTAATTTTTTTTTTTCATTTTTCGTTTTTCCTTTTTCGTTTTTCATTCTTCATTTTTTATTTTTTATTTTTAATTTTTCTATTTCATTTTTTATTTTTCATTTTTCATTTTTTATTTTTCATTCCTCATTTTTTATTTTTTATTTTTCATTTTTCATTTTTTATTTTTCATTTTTGATAATTCGTTTTTCATTTTTCATTTTTTATTTTTCATTTTTTATTTTTCATTTTTTATTTTTCATGTTGCATTTTTTTTTCATTTTTTATTTTTCATTTTTTATTTTTCATTTTTCATTTTTAATTTTTCATTTTTTTTCATTTTTCATCTTTCATTTTTTATTTTTCATTTTTTATTTTTTATTTTTTTTTTTCATATTTCATTTCTTATTTTTCATTTTTTTGTTTTTATATTTTCATTTTTCATTTTTTATTTTTCATTTTTGATAATTCGTTTTTCATTTTTCATTTTTTATTTTTCATTTTTTATTTTTCATGTTTCATTTTTTATTTTTCATTTTTTATTTTTCATTTTTAATTTTTCATTTTTCATTTTTAATTTTTCATTTTTCATTTTTCGTTTTTTTTCATTTTTCATCTTTCATTTTTTATTTTTCATTTTTTTTTTTCACTTTTTTTTCATTTTTTATTTTTCATTTTAATTTTCAATATAATATAATATCATAATTTTTTCACCAATGCATTCACATTTTGTCTTACGACTCACATGTTACGCTGTTTTTAAAATTTACTCCCCTGCGCGTATAGATATTTACACATCAAAAAATAAATCACACCACAAGTTAATTTTGCTATATATTTTCCAAATTTTTTTTTTTTTTGTTTCTTAAACAGGTGAATTCTTTTAACAAGTATTGTCAAAGACAAATACAACTACAAATAACTTTACAAAAGTTACATTTATCGTTACTGAAACTTACATGGCATCCTTTGTTACTGCTATTTAAAATGTGGCCTCTCAGGGTAAATAGGTTCCTCACCTCTGCTCTATAACATGCGTTTAGAGAATTGGTCTTAGGTCCAACTAAAAAGTATGCATAAACGAAATGTCGGTGGCATTTTTATTAATTTTTTTTTTGCCTTCGGGTATGATCCTCACCATATTTGATAATGGCATTTATTTTTTGCAAAGATATGTACAGAATAATCTGTGCCTTATTTTTGTTTGTTGATAGAATTAAGTGAAGATCGGGAAGCAGCTTTATATGTGGGCTATAACTAAGAATTGTCCTATAGATTTTATTATTGGGCCACTGGTTAATGGATACAATAAACACACACAAACCCAATTTGACCGAGATGTATATAATAATTTGTATCTTATGGCAATGCAAGTCAATCTCATAGGGGTCATTTGTATGGGGACTAGTTCTGAACATGCACCGATTTTCACAAATTTCAATAGCGTTTGTTATATGGCCAAATCATAGGTCATTTACCAAATCATAGGTTTACGTGGACACATAGACGGACCAACGTCGCTAAATCGAATCAGACAGTGTTTCTGGATCGATCGATATAATAAAAGATCTAACTCAAATATTTTTGGTAGTTACAAACCTATATATGAATAGAAATTTATTTGTAATTTTAAGCCCATCAGTCTCTCTGATAGTTTGTTGAAAACTTTTGCAATTCAAAAAAGTTTCTCAAGATTAAACAAAAAACCAAGTTTTCTACATTATGTGGGCAATTATACAAAATTGTTTCTGTTGCTACATCCTTGCGACTGCCACTATGCTACACAATGCAGCAATAGCATTGTGGCGTTAGACAAATACTTATGACTATTAACCTTGAAGTCTGTGGCATTTGGTTGTAATTTATATCATCATAAGTGTTGTTATTTTTAATATTTAGTTTTTATTTTAAAGTTAAATCCAAATTTTAAAATGTACTCACTCTTGAAATATTTAAAGCAATAATTTCGTAGTTAGAAAAGATTTATCATTTAAGAACTTTATTACGAATTTAACACATTTTTTACATTAATTTAAAATTTGTTTTATTATTTAATAGATTTTTTATACACATTATTTATTAAATTTTTTTTTTATTTAAAATATTAAAAATTAATTCTTTACGATTGAAATAAGTTGAATTCTTTGTTATTGTTTGTTAATTAAGTTAAAAATATTAATTCATTGCTAATTTTAATTTATTTAAATAATTTATATTTTTTAGGATTAAAAATAATTGCTCTCATTTTCTTCTTAATATTTTCACAGGAACACTCTGATATTTTTTATTGCAATGAAATATGTCTGTTCTATTACAAGTAGAATTTTATATGAGTATTTAATGTGTTTTTTTTTTTTTTGACTTACACCACCATTCAATTTTATTTATTTATATGTATTGAGCATTCTTAGAAAATTACGAGTTAGCCAAGCTACAAAGAAAAGAAAAAACTATTAATTAGTTATAATCGAGTTATTAGTTATAAGAATTTAAAATGCAAAGCAAATAGTTAAGCAACAAAATTTTATCTGGTACTGTCAAAAACTATCTGTAAGATATTTTAAACTTTAGCAAAAAAAAAAAAAGTTGCGAATTCACATAAGTTTAGCTGAATATCAATATAATTCCCGAGTTTTGAAACTAGTACAGAGTTACAAGTAAACAAGTTTAAAAAAAATTTAACAAAATTACTTATTTTTATCTGTTTGAAACGTAAAGGCAATTTTTGTTGAAACGGTTTATTTTACTTTCTTAATAATTAGTTACACTCATCATTGATTTACTGACTATGGAACGCCATAATGCTCAGTTTCAATAAATTACCACTTATATGTCTAAGTATTAATATAAGTATAATCTATAATATTAATAGGCTAGGCGATTTCTTGTGACCGATGTTTTGTTCTACCGTTTTATCCCGATTTTGACCAAACGTATATTATTTGAAAGGTATTTCTTTTTAGCTATTCACCAGATTTACAGATTTTTAAATTTTTTCCTCTATTTTGAATACATTGCATTTAAAGTTGCTACTAACACATACATAAAATTATACAATGCTACGTGTGTGTTTATTAAATTTGTTAATGTGCTTGTAATAAAAATGAGTTTCTTTTTGTGTTGATTTGTGAATTGGCTATAAGTGATTAGCATACCTTTAGGGTTTTTATTTAATGAAAAAAAATTTCCTAGAATTTGCACTCGAATTTCGAGGGCTGGAATCTGCCAGTAAGCATAATAACAAACGTACTCTTTTTGATTGTCTGTGAAAAGTACTTTTTCTTAAAAAGAACCTTTTATCAAAAAGTACATTCTTAAAAACTGATTTTTCTTAAAAAAGTAATTTTCTTAAAAACTATTTTTTCCTAAAAAGGAATATTTTCCCAAAAGAGCACTCTCACACGAACGTACTCCTTTTAAAAGTTACATTTTCTGTAAAAAGTACTTTTTTTCTTAAAAAGAAACTTTTATCAAAAAGTACATTCTTAAAAACTGATTTTTCTTAAAAAGTGTAGTTTTCTTAAAAAATGAGCTTTTAGTAATTTTCTTAAAAACTAGTTTTTCATAAAAGAAACATTTTCTCAAAAGAGTACTTTTTCATAAAAAAATTTGTTTCCCTTAAAAAGTTACCTTTTCGTAAAAAGTACCTTTTCTCAAAAAATTAAAAAGTAACTCATTTTTTTAATAATTTTTTCTCCAAAGGACCTTTTCATAAAATATAACTTTTCCTACAAAAAATCCCTTTTAGAGAGAAGGAAATTTTTTAAAAAAAGTAATTTTTTTTTCTCAAAAGGTACGCACGCACCTTTTCTTAAAATATCACTTTTCCTAAAAAAAATTTCCTTTTAGAGAGAAAGAAATTTTCTTAAAAAAGAAAATTTACTTAAAAAAGTACCTTTTCTTAAAAACTTACCTTTCTCAAAAACTTTTTTTCTTAAAAGAGTACCTTTTCATAAATAAGTACTTTTTTAAAAAGGAATTTTTTTTTAAAGTAACTTTTCTAGAAGAGTACAGTTTCATTAAAAAATTATATTTCTATATAAAGGTATATTTTCTGTAAAACAAATAGCTTACCTTAAACAATAATATTTTATTAAAAAGTGTTTTTTCTTAAAAAAGTAAATTTTCCCAAAAAAAGTACATTTTCTTCAAATTGTAAATTTTCTTTTAAAAACAAGTAAGAGTGTTAAATTCGGCTGTGCCGAATCTTTGATGCCCTCCACCTCGGTTTGAGTATTGATAATAAATGTAAATAAAATATTGGAAAAAGTAAACAATTTGCATGCTGATTGCCATGCATTTAGGTTATATACCTATATGCATGCGTTTCCGGTTATATGACATAACTTCTCGTTTTGGTTAATTTAGTTTTTGCTAATTAAATAGCTCGCCCTAACCTCCATTGCAAAGGTAATGGTTGTGTAGGGTGGCTATATGCATTAAATCGTGCTAATTGGAGATGGCTGTATAGTTTCTTTTAACTGGCCAAATATTTCTTCATTGTGGCCATATAGGTCGGGTAGAGTAACAAAATAATAACCAAAAAAAAGCTCTCTCAACTTTTTTTTTAAAATATTGCCATATTTCGAAAACATAGAGAATAAATTTATAATAATAAATAATCAAATTAGGGATGCCAAACGCAAAAAACCAAATGTCCCAAACATTTTAAATAAAATAATTTGTTCTCTTTATTTTCTGAAATACTTAAAATTTTCATCCAAAAAAAATTGTGAAAATTTATATATAAAAAAAAAAATAACATTCTCATCAAATTGCCTTTATTTATGTAACAGTTTTTATGTTCGCAATTCTTAAATATCATTTGAGGTTTTATAAAATTCATTGAATTTAAATTAATGTTTTCTGTAGTGTGATTCTGTAAATTTCAACGATCCGACAATCGCAAAATATATCGACAGCTATTGTTGTTTGCACTAAGGATTAAGTGATTCACTAAGTACACACATCTTAACGACAGTCGACAAATCTATTTTTCTATTTATTTAAATTGTAAACGAGTGGCATCTCTGTTAAAATAAGCGAAAAACACAAAGAAGAATAGAAAAAAACAAATTACTTCGTGTTTGACAGGATGATTTTATGTTTATGTTTAATATCTCTATTTTTTTACTAATATTTCTGTTTATTTATTTGAAAATGAAATAATGAATTGAATATGGTATTAAATTTTTTTATTTATATAAAAAAGTTTTTTAATAGAAGCAAAATATTTTCACTATTTTATGATTTTTATTTATGTATGACGACATTTCAACCTAAAAATTTAAGTTTTTAGGTAACAACAACAGCTGACTTTAACAATAGCGAATATCGTTTAAAAATTTTACTGATAATTTTGCAATTTTCTTTTATTAACGATTCGACTATCGTTAAAAAAAAGTTACTGAATCGCGGTACTGAAAAGCTATTAATTTCTCCTGAATGTCAATATTTTTTTAAAATGTAAAAATTTTTTAAATGAAAACACAGGTATTTGGTGTTTTTTTTTTGGAATTTCAATTTGTGTTTAACGAATAAAATTTATATATTAAAGATGCAATTGATGTCTTCTAAACTTAAAATTATAATTTCCGACGTTTTGATATGATTTTCTGAAATTCAATTAATTGTAATTTATAATTGGAAATTTTTAATTCCAGTTTTTAGAATTGATATTTTCTGAAATTTGAATGGAAAATTTAAAAAGTGCAATTTTGTATTTATGTGAATAATAATGCTTTAGTAATTATAAACAATTTTTAAAAATTAGATGTAATCGCAATCAGATATTTTGTAGGTAAAGCAGAATAATAATTCTTTATAACTATGTAGAACTGTTTTGAAATCAAAAAACTCATTGATGAACTCGGTAACTCTATTTTGTAAAGACAACAAAAAGTTAATATGCCAAAGTTATGTTCATATTTGTAGAAGAATAATGAAAATACGTATGAAATAGAAGACCAACCCGTGTATACTCTTAACATTGTTCTGTATGATATCCAGTTGAAAATATTAACATTCATGTTAAAATAGAAATAACTATTGCAAAGCTAATTAGAACAAACAAAAATTGTGGCGCCATCTACTGTGGAATAGTCACGCTGACCAAAATGAAGTGACACTCTGTTAATGCAAAAGAAATGTATTTTCCCCACAACAAAATATTGCAGAATTTTATGTAAATAAAATAATATACCGATTTATTTCCAACATATCATTTAATATGTTTATATAAATTTATAAATAAATTTATACATAAAATTTTTTTTGCTATATTTACATTGCTTTTTTTTTGTTAACAACTAGGTATTTTAGCATTATTTGCTTTAGATGTTGGTGAATTTTTACTCCCTTTATATTAACTCGTAGTGTCTGCTTGTCGAAAAAATATTGGATCGATTTTAACCAATTTCCCGTGAGCCGTTCGATCTGAAATTTTGCAGGCTGGCTCGTGGTAATAACAGAAATGATCTAACAAATTTTTAGAGTGATGCCAAAACAATGGAAACTTTAAAATTTTTCTACCAGAGTTAATAAAAAAATGTACAAAGGGTTAGTTTTTATTATATGATTACCACAACGACCACAAAAACAACAATTCCAGCTATGACAACAACACAACGTTTAGAATAACAACCAGAACAATATAGAAACATCATATTTTTCATATTTTTTTGTAATTTTTCAGAGATTTCCCTGGACCTGTTCCACCGATTTTAATGGTTTTTGAAACAGAAATCTTCCCATGAATTTGGTGAATCATTCCCACTAAAAATGATCAGTGTAACTGAGCTATTCAGGGCGTGATCGTGACAAGAACAACATAGAAAATTATATTTTTTCAAGACTTATTTTAGTTCTTCATTCAAATCTCGGGCCCTAATCGACCGATTTGGACGATTTTAAATAGCAAACTTTTCAGGATGTCAGTGAATCATTTTTTATGTCAACGAGCACCCTTGCTGCCCGATTGATGCCGTCATCGTGATGTCCACAGACGGACAGACGGACAGACGTCGCTATATCAACTCCGGTTGTTATAAGGATCACAAATATATATATTTTATGAGGTCCAAAATATTTTTTTTAATTATTACAAACGGAATGACAACCTTATATATACCCTCTGCACACTGGAGTGGAGGGTATAAATATAGCTTCACTTTAAAAAGCATCTTTTCTTAAAAAGTACTTTTTCTTTAAAAGTAAATTTTCTTAAAAAAGTACTTTTTATTAAAAAAAGTAAACTCACTTAAAAACCAACATTTTCTTTAAAAAGTACCTATCCTTCCTAAGGTAACTTTTCTTAAAACATACGTTTTCTTAAAAGTACCTTTCCTAAAAAGTACTTTTCCTAAAAAGTACCATTATAAAAAAGTACATTTCCTTCACAAAGTAAATTTTCTTTCAAAAATGTAGCTCCACCTAAAAAAAATCACCTTTTTCTTAAAAAAGTACTTGTTTTTAATAATGTAAACTCCCTTAGAAACGAACATTTTCTTTAAAAAGTACATTTCCTTCATAAGGTAACTTTTCTCAAAAAATACCTTTTCTTAAAAGTACCTCTCCTAAAAAGTACTATTTTTAAAATATATATTTTCTAAAAAACTGCCTTTGCTCAAAAAGTACCCTTTCTTAATAACGTACACTTTCTTACAAAAGTACCTTTTCCTTAAAGTAATTCTTCTTAAAATAGTACCTTTTCTTAAACAAGTACCTTTTCTTGAGAAGTTAGTTTTCTTTAAAAAATTCATTTTTTAAGTACATTTTCTTAATAAGCACCTTTCCTTAACTAAGTTCCTTTTCTAAAAATGAACTTTTCTTAAAAGAGTAAAGAACTTTTCTTAAAAAAGTACCTTTCCTTAAAAAAATATTTTTTCCTAAAAGTACCTTTTTTAAAAAAGTAATTTTTCTTAAAAAATTAAATTTCCTTAAAAAGTACCTTTTCTAATAAAAGTATAAGTTTCTAAAACTTATATTAACTTACTTATACTATCTTAAAAACCACCTTTCCTTAAAAAATTACATTTTTTTTAGAAAGTATTTTTTCTTAAAAAAAGTACCTTTCTTAAAAATTACCTATCCAAAAAAAAGTATATTTTCTTAAAAAAGTTTCCTCAAAAAATTAACATTTCTTGAAAACGTATCTTTTTTTAAAAAGCACTTTTTCTGAAACATATTTTTTTCTAAAAAATGTTAATTTTCTTAAAAGTAAGTTTTCTTCAAAAATTAACTTTGCTTAAAATAGTACCTCTCCTAGAAAAAGTGCTTTTTCTTCAAAAATACTTTTTTTTACATTAATTTTTCCAAAAAAAAAGGAATTTTCTTTAAATTGAAAACTACATTTTCTTAAAATGGTAACTTTTCATACAAAAGTACCTTGTTTGATAAGGTACCTTTTCTTAAAAAAAAGTACCTTCTCTTAAAAATGTCAATTTTCTTAATGTTAAAAATTAAGATTTTCTTTAAAAAGTACCTTTTCATAGAATACATTTTCTTGGCAAATACCTTTAAATACCCTTCTTCAAAAAGGTAAAATTTCTTACTATAAACTTTTCTTAAAAGAAGTTCACTTTCTTAGAAATTTACCTTTTCTTAATAAAGTACCTTTTCTTAAAATAGGGTTTTTCCAAGAACAGGATTTTTTAGTAAAATATTGATTGTACTTTATTGTTTAAGGGTACTGTTATACGTTCAATATATATTGACCACGATTCAAATATAACAATATATATTGAACGTAAAGCATGCATTATTGATTGATCGTGATACATATTAATAGATTTCAGAATAGGAGGCCAGTCTGCGATACGGATCACGATCCAAATATCACAATATATATATATATATATATATTGAACGTGTAACAGTCACCTAAGATGCTTTTTGCTGCTCAATCATTAATTCACATTCTCATAATATCAAAATCTAAAGAAAACAAAATATTTTAGTCAGTAACCGAACTTAACGACGACATATTCGTTCACAATCAGCCTTGGTGCAATAACGATTATCATTACCACGACAGCCCAAATAAGTAAATTCACGACACTGCCTCGTTCCAGCATCGAAATACCACATGTTGAGGCGTGTGCAACTCCCACCGCCACGGCCAACATCACGTGTTCGTGTACAAGAAGGATCACCTTGAAAATAGAATTTAATTTGTAGATTAATTTTTATTGAAATAATAATTTATTTACAAAAAGAAAACTTACGAGGTATTCCTGGACATTGAGTTGAAGCGTAGGCAACAAAGGCCACAAGCAATAGCGCCAAAATTGAGAAATAATTCATTTTGAATGTAACTGTATGAGTTTAATAACGAAGATGATCATGGTTGAATTGTTTATGATTAAGTTTATATAATTCCGCGGTATTTATGTGAAAATGGAACAAAATTCATTTTTATACATTTCAATGGTTGAGTTTCATTTGATTGTTCCTAAAGCAAATACCTCCTTGAAACCCTTAAGATAAACAAAACTACAATAAACACAATGGTATGATTTACATAAAAGGTTAAATTTTCTACTTATTGTTAATTAAAACTGCATACTATTAAACGAAATTTAACACAATCAGCATATTATCTCAAGGGGATTTTCAATGAAATTGAAATTGAAATTCAGAGTTGTTGCCCAGATCTGCTCGGATTTTCTGAAATTGACTTTCTGTATTAATGTAATCTGAGCTATCATAAGAGCAATTTTTAATATTGAAAAATATGCAACGCTGCAAGATAGTAAGATAGTAATATTTTGTCGATCTAGGCCGACTATATCCTGTACCATGAGTTTCGCAAAATGCTTAAAGTCATTAAAGAATTAATTAAACAAGTAAGAAAATTATAGTCGGTCTAGACCGACAATACGATACCCTATACCATGCGTTTTGAAACCCTATCTCTCAGGCCCAACTAACTGGATATAGAAAATAAGCATAAATAAAATTTGAGTGGGATTTTTATTAATTTTTTTTTTGCCGCAAATATGAAAAAGTTCATATCAGATAATATATCTATATGGGGACTAGGCCCAAGAATGGACCGATCCTGACCATGTTTGGTAAAGTCTCTTGTATTTTGCAAAAATATATACAAACAAAATTTGAGAAGAATCAGTGTAATATTTTTGTTTTTGGAAAGATTTAGGTGAAGATCGGGAAGCAGCTCTATATGGGGCCTATGACTAAGAGCTGTCCCATAGGGATCATTTTTGAACTACTGATTAATGGATGTAATAAGCATATACAAACCCAATTTGCCTAAGATTTGTACGATAATTTGGATCTTATGGCAATTTATGTTGATTTCATAGGGCTCATTTGTATGGGGGCTAGGTCTGAACATGGACCGATTCTCACCAATAGCGTTCATCCTATGGCCGATAAAAGCTTATATACCAAATTTCATCAAAATACATTCATTCATACATACAAAGTTTACGTGGACACACAGACGGATGACGGACGGATGGACGGACATCGTTAAATCGAATCAGATAACGATTCTGATTCGATCGGTATAATAAAAGATGGGTCTAGGTCAAATATTTTTGGTAGTTACAAACAGCAGCACAAAGTCAATATACCCAAACCACATAGTGGTATAGGGTATAAAAATAAGCAAGTAAGAAAATTATAGTCGGTCTAGACCGACTAAACGATGCCCTATGCCATGCGTTTAGGTCCAACTAATTGGATATAGAAAATAAGCATAAACCAAATTTGAGTGGCTTTATTATTAATTTTTTGGCTCCAGATATGAAAAAGTTCATATCGGGTGACATATATATATATGGGGACTAGGTCGAAAAATGGACCGACCCTGACCATATTTGGCAAAGTTACTTATATTTTTAAAAAATATATACAAACCAAATTTGAGAAAAATCTGTGCAATATTTTTGTTTGTTGATAGATTTTAGTGAAGATCGGGATGCAGCTCTATATGGGGCCTGTAAATAAGAATTCTCTTTTAGGGATTATTTTAGATTATTTTTGAGACTGAGATCTATATGATAATTTGGATCTTATGGCAATTTATGCCGATTTCATAGGGGTCATTTGTATGGGGACTAGGTCTGAACATGGATCGAATTCAATAGCGTTCATTCTATGGCCGCTGAAAGCTTATACACCAAATTTCATCAAGATATATTCATATTTGCGATCTGTAGTTTGATTAAAAGGTTTACATGGACGGACGGACGGACGGACGGACATTGCTAAATCGACTCAGAGAGTGATTCTGAGTCGATCGGTATAATAAAAGATGGGTCTAGGTCAAATATTTTTGGTTGTTACAAACAGCAGCACAAAGTCATTATACCCAAACCACATAGTGGTATAGGGTATAACAATGCGAAATAAAAACTTGAACTTAATCTCCATCCAGAACTGCTTAATCAGCAATCTGAATCCTCTTCTTTCATTCTATCTTTAATCGATTTTCCAAAAACTACAACACCTCCTAATGTCAACAGACAGATTTTTAAGAACGTAACTGACTTTTATATTGTGCTCATTTAGAACTTTTTATATACCGATGCAACAGTAGCACATAATGGCAAACTCATTAACACCGGCCACATCGCCAATAACTGTTCCATTTTTACAGTTGAAGCATCTGCCTTACATGCTGCTATTGAATTCGCCTCTAGAAAGGGCAAGAATTACATTATCTATACTGATAGCCTATCGTGTATTCGTGCGATAAAAATATACCATGGTTTAGAGACCTTATCTCTTCGGTCCAACTAATTCGATATAGAAAATAAGCATAAACCAAATTTGAATGGCATTTTTATTAATTTTTTTCGCTGCGGATATGAAAAAGTTCAAATCGGATACTATATTTATATGGGGACTAGGTCGAAAAATGGACCGATCCTGACCATATTTCTTAAAGTCACTTAGACTTTGAAAAAATTGTACAAACCAAATTTGAGAAAAATCTGTGCAATATTTTTGTTTTTTGATAGATTTAAGTGAAGATCTGGAAGCATCTCTATATGGGGCCTATGACTAAGAATTTTCCTATAGGTATTATTTCTGAACTACTGATTAATGGATGTAATAAACACATACAAACACAATTTGACTGAGATCTATATGATAATTTGGAACTTATGGCAATTTATGTTGATTTCATAGGGGTCATTTGTATGGGGACTAGGTCTGAACATAGACCGATTCTCACCAATTTCAATAGCGTTCATCTCATGGCCGATAAAAGCTTATATACCAAATTTCATCAAAATATATTCATATGTGCGACCTGTAGTTTGATTACAAGGTTTACATGGACACACAGACAGACGGACGGACGGACATTGCTATTTCAACTCAAAAAGTGAATCTGGGTCGATCGGTATAATTAAAGATGGGTCTAGGACGAATATTTTTGGTAGTTACAAACAGCAGCACAAAGTCATTTGGTATAAAAATAAGGAAACATACTGGTTGAAGAAAATTTGCTCTTTAAGAAAAGATCCATTTCTAAGAAAGGGTACTTATTAAAGATGAGTGACTTCGGTTAAAAAAAGCACTTTTTAAAGAAAAGTTTAATTTTTTAAGCGAAGCCTAAAAGATACATTGTTAGGAAAAGGCATTTTTTAAGAAAAATATTTTTTTTTTTTTTAGAAAACATGCTTTTTTAGCACCTTTTTCAAAAAGTTGCTTTTTTTAAGAAAAGATAAATTTTTAAGAAAATGTACTTATTTCAAAAAGGCACTTTTTAGACAAATTATTTTTAAGCTAAGATATTTTTTTTTTAAAGTTATTTTTAAGAAAATTAGCTTTTTTAAGAAAATGTACTTTTTTGAAAAGAGGATTTTTTAAGAAAAGTCTAATTTTAAAGAAGAGGTAATTTTATAACAAAAATTAAATTTTTAAGAAATCTAACCTTATTAAGAAAAAGTACTTACTCAAATAAAGGTAGTTGTTTAAGAAAAAGTTATTTTTTAAGCAAATGTACTTTTTTAAGAATAGCTACTTTTTGAACAAAATATACTTTTTTACTTTTTCAAAGAGGTACTTCCTGAGAAAATGTGCTTTTATAAGAAACGGCACATTTTAATAAAATCTAATTTTTTTAGAGATGTGCTTTTTCAAGATAAGGCACTTTTTAAGAAAAGGTACTTTTTAAGAATAATTTTTTTTAAAGGGTAATTGTTTTAAGAAAAAGTATTTTTTTAAGGACATTTATTTTTTCAAAAAACGTACTCTTTAAGACATGGAATTTCTTTATAAAAGTTACTTTTCAAGAAATGATAAATTTTTAAGGAAAGGTACTTTTTGCAAAAAGGCACTTTTTTAAGAAAAATAATTTTTAAACAAAGGCTTTTTTAAGAAAAGATGCTATATTAAGAAAAGTTAGTTTTTTAAAAATATATTGTTTTACGAAAATTTACTTTTCTGAGAAAAGGAATTTTTAAGAAAAGATTATTTTTCAAGAAAATGTACCTCTTTAAGAAAAGTACTTATTTAAGTAAAGGTTATTTTTTTTAGAAAACTTATTTGTTTAAGAAAAACTACTTTTTTAAAAAGGGTACTTTTTGGGAATTAATACTTTTTTAAAAATTTTCTTTTTTGCGAAAAGGTGATTTTTTTTAAAAAGGCACTTTTAAAGAAAAGCTACTTTTTTACGCAAAGGTATTTTTTTAAGAAAAAGTGCTTTTTCCAAACAATTTGCTTTCTTAAAACCAATGCAAGCACGAATTAAAGATGATATTGTTGACTAGTTTTAGATTTTTTTTAACTGAATATATTAAACCGTTTTCAAGTTAATGCAATATATGTAGTGGAAGTGCCTTAATTTAGGACATAACGGTATATCGGAAAAAGTCGAGCTGATGGAAAAAAAACGAAGTTCAGATTTGGATTCAGCGTCCCAAATAACCTTAAAAACAACATGCAGTTCTTAGTCAACAAAAACCTTGTTCCCTTGTGTAATTAAAAAAAAAAGAAATTTATTTTAGTTAAAATATGCAGCTATTTAGGAAAAAGTACATTTTGCAGAAAAGGTACTTATTAAGAAAAGTTACATTTTTAAGAAAAGTTATTTAAAAAGGGTAACTCTGGAAATTTCATTTGAATTGAATACTTTTTGCTGGAACAACAAACTGTTGTCAGCAAGGTAACTTAAGGTCTGTTAAGACCGACAATAATTCTCTTACATTATCTGATTTGATGCCGGTCTTACTTGCATCTAGTTATTACCTTTTGGGCCCCCCAATGATTGTTACTAAATATTTTCAAAATTCTAAAAAAAAAAATTCTTAAAATCTTATCAACGAGATTTTTTAATATTGCAATGATATTTTGGCAATTCTTTGTATATTCATTCATTTATTTTGCTTAGAAGCCATCGTATATTTGACAAATTTATAAGTCTCAATGTTTAACAATGCCGCTATTTAACGTCTACATCTTTGGTTACAAGCAGATCTGGTGCACCAACGATTACTGTTACCACCACATCCCAAATAACGCATTTTCTTGCATTGTCCAGTAGCAGCATCATAATACCACATTTCTCGGGCAGTACACTGCCTAAAGCGGCCGCGACGACCCACATCACGGGCTCCAACACAGGATGGATTATCTAGAAAGGAGTTGAAGAAACCAAACTTAAAAAATAAAGATTTTCTTTATATTTTATTTAAAACCCTACTTGGTCTTCCAGCGCATCGTGCCGATGAATAAGCCACACATATCACAAGTAATAATATAAAAATTGAGGTAAATTTCATTTCAACTTCGCTTAAATTAAAACGATTATCGTAGTTGTTGCAGACTTAACTCTCTGACTTATTTTCGTTATGAACAAGTGCCTATATAATAATATTTTATTTATTCTTCAAAATTTATCAAAAAAAAAACACCTGTTTCTAAAACAAAAGACGCAATTCATAAGAAAAAGCTTTCTCATATAGAAATGTGTACTTTAATTAATTATGCAATTAAAATCATTGAAGTTTTGTTTTAATATACCTGAAGCAGCTTAACAGATTGGAAACCAAGTCACTATTTCAATTGTATTCCTTATGAAACGTTCATCAATATTTGCTGTAATACTTGTCATATTTATTGTTTACTAGTTGACCCGGCGAACGCTGTTTTACTATATAACTTATTTCTAGTGAATACTTTAGTTGATAATAATGATGATACGTATTTACCATGTATGATGGCTGCTACGACCACTGGTTTATCCCGCCCATTTTTAGCTCGACATCTCACATTAACTTATTAACTTATGTACTCCCACAAAATTTCAGGACTCTTTCTATCATAGAGCTCCAGATATATGAGGTTAAATATTTTTGATGTGTAAACATATATACGCGCAGGGGGGTAAATCAAAAATGGAAAATGAAAAATCGAAAATGAAAAACAAAAAATAAAAATGAAAATGAAAATTGAAAAATAAGAAATGAAAAATAGAAAATGAAAAATAAAAAATGAAAAATAAAAAATTAAAAATTTTAAATGAAAAACAAAAAACAAAAAATGAAAAAAAAAAATGAAAAATAAAAAATGGAAAATGAAAAATAAAAAATGAAAAATAATAATGGAAATGAAAATTGAAAAATAAAAATTAAAAATAAGAAATGGAAAATAAACAAGTAAAAGTGTTAAATTCGGCTGTGCCGAATCTTTGATACCCTCCACTTCGGCTTGAGTATTGATAACACAAGGGAACAAAATTGAACTTTTTTTGTGTTGATTTGAAATTTATAGCAAATTTTTACTAATTTGAGGTCGCTGATTTCAAATCTGCACTTGGTTTTTTTCTATCAGCTCGACTTTTCGAGATATACCGTTATGTTCAAAATTAAGGCACTTCCGCTACATATATTGGAATAACTTGAAAACGGTTCACCATATTAAATTAAAAAAAATATCCGAAACTCGCAAACAATATTCTCTTAAAGCCGTGCTTACTTTGTTTTTAAATTTTCCAAGTAGTTTTAGAGATATCGTTCAAGTTTTGGAAAAAAAATTAAAATTTTTTAAAAAAAAACATTTTTTTTGTTCTTTAAAAATTCCTAAAAAATAAAAATGGGACAAAAATCACAGTTTTGGTCTACAAACAGTTAGTTAAATATATTTCGAATAAAATGAGCTTTATTTCATTGCAATCGGTGCACAACTTTTGATTTTGTTCACGATTTACTGAATTGATATAAATCGCGATTTCCATACAAAAATAACATTTTCTAATGTGTAAGTGTTTGTATGTAATAAGTTAGTTTTTTATGATTCTAAGAATTAAAAAAATTAAGTAATAAAAAAAGATTATTTCATTTTTATGGTCAGCTATACTTTTTAATTTAACACAAAAAGAGAATTTTAAAGAAAAATAAAAAATTTTAATACACAAATATTACAATGTAATTACAACTCATCGAAAAATTTTCTTTTATAAGATTTTCTTAAATAACCTTGTTTAGAGGGATTTGTTTTAATGCTCCAGCAATAGTCCGCCATCATATGCTTATCCCAGTGACCCTGGTACCGCTCCTCTATAGTGCGGATATCTTGATGGAAACGTTCACCTTGTTCTTCACTGAAGTCTCCAAGATTTTCAGGGAAACAATGCAAATGACTGTGTAGGTAGTGCACCTTAATGCTCATATTACAACCAAGCTGCTTGAAATGTGACAACATGTTATCCACGTGGTCCGAATAGTGCTCACCCTTTTTGTTTCCCAGGAAATTGCGCACTATCCAAACAAATTCATTCCAAGCATTTCTTTCAATATCTGTCATGGAATTACTAAAATTTTCATCATTGATTAATTTTTTGATTTGAGGGCCATCAAAAATGCCAGCTTTCAGTTTCTCCGAACTCAAATTGTTGAACTTTTTACTGATATATCTAAAACAATCACCGTCCTTGTTGAGAGCTTTGACAAATTGTTTCATAATTCCTAGCTTGATATGGAGAGGTGGCAGTATTATGCGATCCCTGGGCACAAGTGGTTGATTAACTATATTGTGGTTTCCTGGAACCATAGCTTCCCTCGAAGGCCAGTCTTTCTTACTCCAGTGTTCAGATCTGGCTCTGCTATCCCATAAACAAATGAAACACGGATATTTTGTGTAGCCACCTTGTTGGCCTAGAAGAAAATTCACCATTTTTAGATCCACACAAATTAGCCAGCGGTGTTCGTTGTACTTTATTTTATTTATAACTGAGGCAATTGTAGAATATTCTTCTTTAGCTTTAGTTGAATGTGCAATGGGCAACGAACCCAATTTATTACCGTTATGCAGAAGTACACATTTTAGGCTACGTTTAGAAGAATCTATAAATAGTCGCCAGTCATTTGGATCATACTCCTCTAATCCCATCGCTGTTACTAAACCAGGAACATCTGAACAATAAACACATTCATCGTCTTCGGAAAAGAATGGAAGTAAGTTTTTTTCTCTGTTACGGTAGTATGAAATTGTTGTTCCTTGGGTTAACAGATTTTTTTGCTTTAATCGAGAAGCAAGAATTTCAGATGCTTTTTTAGAAAGTCCAAGGTCTCTCACTAAATCACTAAGCTCCTCCTGATTAAATTGCTCGCGTTCAGAAGAAATATCTAAATGCAAGTCATCTGATCCAAATTCAGAAATTGGTGAAGGAACATTTTGTCGTAAGTCGTGGAAATTGTGTGTAGATGTAGATGGTTGTGGTTCTGAATCCTCACTAGAGTACAGGACTGGTTGGGTAATAGACAACACGTTAGGATAAATCCATTTAGACCGGTTTGTTTTATTAATGCCTGTTATGTTGACAGCGCAAAAATAACAATCATCATAATGATTCGAAGGTTCCCGCCAGATCATTGGTGTTTTATACTTGAAGTGGGTCCGTTGCTTGTTTGCCCATAACCTTAAATACTCTACACAGTTTTTACATACAGTATTAGGAATCCAGTACTTGTCACGGGTTTCCATGGTAAATCCGAAGTAGTCAAAATAAATTTTTTTAATAAAATCTGACACACTTTTTCTATTTTTTATAAACGTGTATTCGCCACATATGTTACAAAACTAGTTGGGATTGATTTTACAGGTGTTTCTTGACGTAGCCATTGCACAATTTTGAAGTATATATCAAAGTAACACAATTTTAAATAAATAACACACGGGAACAAAATTGAACTTTTTTGTGTTGACTGATTAAATGTTCAATGTAAAATGATTTATATTTTTTGTCGTTATACTTTTCGCTTTCGTAAAACCCTTGTTGAATGAGAAAAATTGGTTGAATGAACCCATAAAAATACTTAGTAGTTTTTTACTGAAGTACCAAAAAAAATTATATCCACAATTTTATTGACAGTCACTTATGAATGAACACATGTGTTCAGGGGAATTCCTTTAAAAAATCATCCGTTACCAACGGTAAACCACACATCAATAAAAACAAGTGGACTTTTCTTTTTTCTCTTTAATTGACTGTGAACTGACTAGGTGTCATAAAGGGACAATAAAATTTATAGGCGCTATGAGTTTGCTACCGCAACCATAAAAATGAAATAATCTTTTTTTATTACTTAATTTTTTTAATTCTTAGAATCATAAAAAACTAACTTATTACATACAAACACTTACACATTAGAAAATGTTATTTTTGTATGGAAATCGCGATTTATATCAATTCAGTAAATCGTGAACAAAATCAAAAGTTGTGCACCGATTGCAATGAAATAAAGCTCATTTTATTCGAAATATATTTAACTAACTGTTTGTAGACCAAAACTGTGATTTTTGTCCCATTTTTATTTTTTAGGAATTTTTAAAGAACAAAAAAAATGTTTTTTTTTTAAAAATTTTAATTTTTTTTTCAAAACTTGAACGATATCTCTAAAACTACTTGGAAAATTTAAAAACAAAGTAAGCACGGCTTTAAGAGAATATTGTTTGCGAGTTTCGGATTTTTTTTTAATTTATATCTCGAAAAGTCGAGCTGATAGAAAAAAACCATGGGCAGATTTGGATTCAGCGTCCCAAATAACCTTAAAAAAAATATTCAGTTCTTAATCAACAGAACCATTGTTCCCTTGTGTAATAAATGTAAACAAAATATTGGAAAAAGTAAACAATTTGTTAAACTTAATACCAAATTATTTCAGAAAATTCTTTGGGTTGGTTTTCATCTTTTCTATTATTTCGGATTTATTTCGGTGTTTGCTTTTTGGTCATCGTAGTTGCTGATCGGTATGCATTTAGGTTATATACCTATATGCATGCGTTTCCGGTTATATGACATAACTTCTCGTTTAATTTAGTTTCTGCTAATTAAATAGCTCGCCCTAACCTCCATTGCAAAGTTAATGGTTGTGTAGGGTGGCTATATGCATTAAATCGTGCTAATTGGAGATGGCTGTATCTCTTTTAACTGGCCAAATATTTCTTCATTGCGGCCATATAGGTCGGATGGAGTAACAAAATAATAACCAAAAAAAAGCTCTCTCAACTTTTTTATTAAAATATTGCCATATTTGGAAAACATAGAGTAAATTTATAATAAAAAATATTCAAATTAGGGATGCCAAACGCAAAAAACCAAATGTCCCAAACATTTTAAATAAAATAATTAGTTCTCTTTATTTTCTGAAAAACGTCATCCAAAAAAAATTGTGAAAATTTATATATAAATAATATTCTCATCAAATTGCGTTTATTTATGTAACAGTTTTTATGTTCGCAATTCTTAAATATCATTTGACGTTTTCTAAAATTCATTGAATTTAAATTAATGTTTTCTGTAGTGTGATTCTGTAAATTTCAACGATCCGACAATCGCAAACTATAGCCACAGCTATTGTTGTTTGCACTAAGGATTAAGTGATTCACTGAGTACATACATCTTAACGACAGTCGACAAATCTATTTTTCTATTTATTTAAATTGTAAACGAGTGGCATCTCTGTCAAAATAAGCGAAAAACACAAAGAAGAATAGAAAAAACAAATTACATCGTGTTTGACAGGATGATTTTATGTTTATGTTTATTTAATATCTCTATTTTTTTACTAATATTTCTATGTATTTATTTCAAAATGAAATAATGAATTGAATATGCTATTTAATTTTTTTATTTATATAAAAAAGTTTTTTTTAATAAAAGCAAAATATTTTCACTATTTTATGATTTTTATTTATATATGACGACATTTCAACCTAAAAATTTAAGTTTTTATCGATTGAATAAACAACACAAAAATGGTTGTCGTTTAGATAACAACAACAGCTGACTTTAACAATAGCGAATATCGTTTAAAAATTTTACTGATAATTTTGCAATTTTCTTTTATTAACGATTCGACTATCGTTAAAAAAAGTTACTGAATCGCGGTACTGAAAAGCTATTAATTTCTCCTGAATGTCAATATTTTTTTTTAAATGTAAAAATTTTTTAAATGTAAACATATTTGGTGTTTTTTTTTTTTTTTTGAATTTCAATTTGTGTTTAACGAATAAAATTTATATATTAAAGATGCAATTGATGTCTTCTAAACTTAAAATTATAAATTCCGACGTTTTGATATGATTTTCTGAAATTAAATTAATTGTAATTTATAATTGGAAATCTGAATTCCAGTTTTTAGAATTGATATTTTCTTAAATTTGAATGGAAAATTTAAAAAGTGCAATTTTGTATTTATGTGAATAATAATGCTTTAGTAATTATAAAAAATTTTTAAAAATTAGATGTAATAGCAATCAGATATTTTATAGGTAAAGCAGAATAATAATTCTATATAACTATGTAGAACTGTTTTGAAAGCAAAAAACTCATTGATGAACTCGGTAACTCTATTTTGTAAAGACAACAAAAAGTTAATATGCCAAACTTATGTTCATATTTGTAAAAGAATAATGAAAATACGTATGAAATAAAAGACAAGCCCGTGTATACTCTTAACATTGTTCTGTATGATTTCTAGTTGAAAATATTGACATTCATGTTAAAATAGAAATAACTATTGCAAAGCTAATTAGAACAAACAAAAATTGTGGCGCCATCTACTGTGGCATAGTCACGCTGAGCAAAATGAAGTGACACTCTGTTAATGCAAAAGAAATGTATTTTCCCCACAACAAAATATTGCAGAATTTTATGTAAATAAAATGATATACCGACTTATTTCTAACATGCAGTTGTTATGGATATACATGTATATTATTTGTATTATGTAATATGTTCATATAAATTTATAAATAAATTTATACATAAAATTTTTTTTTGCTATATTTACATTGTTTTTTTTTTTTTTATTAACAACTAGGTATTTTTGCATTATTTGCTTTAGATGTTGGTGAATTTTTGCTCTCTTTATATTAACTCGTAGAGTCTGCTTTTCGAAAAAATTTTGGATCGATTTTAACCAATTTCCCGTGAGCCATTCGATCTGAAATTTTTCAGGCAGGCTCGTGGTAATAACAGAAATGATCTAACAAACTTTTAGAGTGATGCCAAAACATTGGAAACTTTTAAATTTTTCTACCAGAGTTAATAAAAAAATGTACAAAGGGTTATTTTTTATTATATAATCATCACAACGACCACAAAAACAACAAGTCCAGCTATGACAACAACACAACATTTAGAATAACAACAAGAACAATATAGGAACATCATATTTTTCATTTTTCTTTTTTACTTTTTCAGAGATTTCATTTGACCTGTTCCACCTATTTTAATGTTTTTTGAAATAGAAATCTTCCCATGAATTTGGTGAATCATTCTCCCTAAAAAAGAACACTATAGCCGCACTCCTAAGGGCGTGATCGTGACAAGAACAACATAGAAAATTATATTTTTTCAAGACTTTTTTTAGTTCTTCATTCAAATCTCGGGCCCTAAGCGACCGATTAGGACGATTTTAAATAGCAAACTTTTCAGGATATCAATGAATCAGTTTTTATGTCAACGAGCATCCTATCTGCCCGATTGATGCCGTCATCGTAATTGCCACAGACGGACGGACGGACATCGCTATATCAACTTCGGTTGTTATAAGGATCACAAATATATATATTTTATGGGGTCCAAAATTTTTTTTCTAATTATTACAAACGGAATGACAAACTTATATATATCCTCTGCACACTGGAGTGGAGGGTATAAAAATTAAAAATGAAAAATAAAAAACTAAAAATGAGAAATGAAATATAAAAAATGAAAAATCAAAAATGGAAAATGACAAATGAAAAATGGAAAATGAGAAATAAAAAATGAAAATGAAAATTGAAAAATAAGAAATGAAAAATAGAAAATGAAAAATAAAAAATAAAAAATTAAAAATAAAAAATGAAAAATTAAAAATGAAAAATTTTAAATGAAAAACAAAAACTAAAAAATAAAAAATGGAAAATGAAAAATGGAAAATGAAAAATAAAAATTTAAAAATAAAAATGGAAATGAAAATTGAAAAATAAAAAATGAAAAATAAAAAATGGAAAATGAAAATTAAAAAAAAAAAAATTAAAAATAAAAAATGGAAAATGAAAAATAAAAAATGAAAAATAAAAAATAAAAAATGAACCATTTGAAATAATAATAAATATTTTTATATTAGCAGAGCCCCTGCAGCTGATACATAGATGACGCTTTCTGTTTGATTTTAAAAAAGTGCCACAAAAGCATCTTTAATTACAAGGTGTTTACACTTCTACCCTGTTATCGGACTCACATGATTTTTTTTATGTATGGAAGGTACCATGTGCACTTCGTTTATTAAAAAAAAAAAGCCTGTTTTACTTTTCCGATAGAAACTTACACACCTTAAAAATTTCAAAATGATCCGTCCTATGGTTTAGCCACATATTAATGTCAAACCCACAAACCCACAAACCCACAAATATACAAACAAATTTTCATTTTCATATATATATAGATGAATCAGCTCAAAAATGTCCAGGAAGACTAGGTATTTATGGATTTATTATTATTTCCACTATATATTCCTCACAATTAATTATGTTTCTGAAGCTAATCCTACTTAAAGAGGTGGCCTTGATCTGGGACGTGAAGGACCTGGTTGGGTTGCCCGCACTATGTGTGAAATGCGCTACGGGGGATTTGACGCCATCAACAACCGTTGGTGCACCAGATTATTGTGTGGGCAAAGATGCCGCGTTTAATATGAAAAGTCGTTAAAGGTTGTGTGGTTCGATAGGTTTTATCAATTTTTAAATTAGCACAATACTTTAAAACTTTTCAAAATGAAAATTTTTTCGCAGCTATAAAAATTAAATAAAAAATTTATTCCAAGTATTCGTTAATTATAGGAAATACACTTTATATTGATTTAGAACTTGGTTTTCCAGGATTCCCATGGATATTCTGTTTTCTTAAAGCAAAACGAAACATACTTTCGATAGCGTTAGCGAATTCCCACTGCTTAAACCTCGATGTTTAAATGAGATAGAGTTTCAAATGCAAAGGGCGGTTTAATTTTTAAGACTTTCTTTTGTTAGAAATTTATTTAAAATACTTTGAGAATTTCACTCGTTAAATTATTGTCAACGAATCAAAACCATTATATAAACAAGTAAGAAAACTATAGTCGGTCTAGACCGAATATACGATACCCTATACCATGCGTTTAGAGACCCTATCTCTTAGGCCCAACTAAATGGATATAGAAAATAGGCATAAACCAAATTTGAGTGGCTGAAGATATGAAAAAGTTCATATCGGATGCTATGTCTATATGGGGACTAGGTCCAAAAATAGACTGATCCTGACCATGGTTGTTGAAGTCTCTTGTATTTTGCGAAAATATATACAAACAAAATTTGAGATAAATCAGTGCAATATTTTTGTTTTTTGATAGATTTAAGTGAAGATCGAGAAGCAGCTCTATATGGGGCCTAAGATCGAGAGTTGTTCCATAGCGACCGTTTCTGGACTATTCATTAAGGGATGTAATAAACACATACAAACATAATTTGACTAAGATCTATACGACAATTTGGATCTTATGGCAATTTACGTCGATTTTATAGGGGTCATTTGTATGTGGGCTAGGTTTGAACATGGACCGATTCTCACCAATTTCAATAGCGATGGAAGCTTATAAACCAAATTTCATCAAAATATATTCATACTTGCAACCTGCAGTTTGATTACAAGGTTTACATGGACACACAGACGGACACACGGACGGACATCGTTAAATCGAATCAGCTAATGATTCTGATTCGATCGGTATAATTAAAGATGGGTCTAGGTCAAATATTTTTGGTAGTTACAAACAGCAGCTCAAAGTCAGTATACCCAAACCACATAGTGGTATAGGGTATAAAAATAATAATAAAAAAAACAATTCAGGAACTTAAATATAAATTTAAATAAAAAATAATATTTCCTAGAATTTGCACTCGAATTTCGAGTGCTGGGATACACTAGTAAATAATTATAAGATAAAATCATTAAAAAATACAACTGTATTTAAAAAACAGTTCAAATGCCAGAAACTTTAAATATTTAAATAACGGTTAAGATTTTACACATTTTATTTATTACCATCTTCTATTTTTGTTGTTTTAGTCAACTCTGGTACAGAAGTTTCCATTGTTTTGGCAGGCTTAAAAAATTTTTTGTCTCCTATTTTGTTGTTAAATGAATTTTTTTAAACAAATTTGTTATCTTTCGTTAGAGAACACAACAAAGAGTTATTTCGCAAGAAAATAAAATAATTTTAGGACTTAACGCGAAATTATTAAAAATCAATTTGCAAAATTAGAATTTAGTAAAAGTTTCCAATCTATAAAAAAAACAAAAATCTAAACTTTGCGAATTAAATTTTATCTGAACTATTTTCTAATGAAAACACAAAATCTTATCAATTTCGGAGTTGTGCAGGATATGATGGAAAAAATAGCAAATAATTTTTATATTGTTTTTTTTTTGCACATGTACAGATTAATTTTCATATTTAATACGAAAAATTGTTTTTACTTAAAATCTTTTTAAACACTCATTTCAATTTACTCATTTCTATGAACAACACTTTTTTTATAAATTATTTAAATATCAATTCTGATTAGAATTCAACGATATCTGAAAAAGACAAAACCAATTTCAAACTCTGCGATATAAAACTAAGAAATCTTAATATTTTCCAAGTTGACAGGATATACAAAATTACGGTAAATTGTTGAACATTATTAAAATTTTTGCAAAAATAAAAAACAAATTTTTTATGTTTTTTTTTATTGCATATTTTTATAGTATTAAGAAAAAATAATTTATAAATTTGTTTACCTTTTTAATAAGACCTTTAATTTAACATCTTTCAACACATTCATCACCAACCACCACACATTACGTTTTTAATAAATTTTTCTTCTTCTTTAAATTAATTCTTATTTTAAAAGAAAACAATCAACTAAATAAAATAAAATTTTCCCAAGGCAATCAATTTATCCATCTGTTTTTAGAAACCCCACCAAACTTATTGTTTCATTTTAATTCATTGTTTTTTATTATTTTTTTTTTTTCGTTTTGCACTACACTTTATTAAATACGTTTAATGTTCAAGCAAGAATCATATATTTTTTTATTACAAATTATAATATATAATATATGTATAGCTCTTTTTGAACAATTCCAGTTTCATATTTTCTCCTACTACATTTTTCCTTTATTCTGTTTTTAAACACTTCTTTGGCAACCCTCAAAATGGCTGCTCTCGCAACTCTTCTTCTTCATGAACATTTTGAGTTCTGCCACTCTTGTTCATAAATATGTTCAATGTTCACATGAACATTCTGAGAACCGCCACTTATGGTTAGTCAGTTTATGATGAACAAATTTCATTTTGCACATCCTCTTCTATATATTATTCTTGCTTAGACTCCTCTTCTAATCGCATGATATAGATAATGTATGGTCTATCTAGATCTAGACTATAATTTTCTTACTTGTTCGTTACATTTTCTATAATCTGGGGATTTATTCTGGCAGAAGTGCTAACTTTCGCGACTTTAAACATAAATTTATTTCATAAAAAATTACATATATTAAAATATTCGACCGTTATTTTAAAAATTAATTATATTATTTTTATACCCTCCACTCCAGTGTACAGAGGGTATATATAAGTTTGTCATTCCGTTTGTAATAATTAGAAAAAAAGAACCGGACCCCATAAAATATATACATTTGTGATCCTTATAACAAGAGGAGTTGATATAGCGATGTCCGTCTATGCGTCTGTCCGGCTGTCCGTCTGTGGAAATCACGATGACGGCTTCAATCGGGAAACTAGGTTGCTCGGTGGTATAAAAAATGATTCACTAACATCCTGAGAAGTTTGCTATTTAAAATCGTCCAAATCGGTTCATCTGTTCCCGAGAATTGAACGATGGAGTGAAAAAAGTCTTGAAAAAATATGATTTGCCTATGTTGTTCTTGTCACGATAACGTTCTCAATAGGACAGCTAGGGCGGTTGTTGTTAGTGAGAATGATACGTCAGCATCATGAGAAGGTTTTTATTTTTTAAATCGTGACAATAGGTTTCATAAGTGCCGAGAAATCACTGAAAAGTTTAAAAAAAAATATGATGTTTTCCTATAGCTGTACTTGTTGTTTTTATGGTCGTTGTGGTAATAATATAAAAATTCACCAATATCAATATTTTATGGTGTTATATTTAAGTTAGTTAATTAATAAAAGAAACTATAAAAAATTAATATTCTGCGATTTTTATAAGATCACAAATTATTACTGTTGAAAATATCAAAATACTATAAATAACATTCATATATTCTGTATATGTATATCGATAATAAGCGCATATTAAAAATAATATAAATATAAATTATTTTATTTATACAAAATACTGAAATTTGTAGGGTTGCAAAAAATAGTATGATTTTAAGGGTTGTACTTTTAGTACATACTTGCATTCAAAAGTAGTAGTGAAACCATAAAATTCTACCCGGTAAAAAATTGGTGTTTAAAAAAAATTTTTTGTGAGATGATAATATAATATAGATGTCAATAATATTTAATTATAATACAATTTTAAAATTTATTATTTAATGTTCGGCGCAGGCAAATACCATTCCCGGACTACCGAGAATTTAATGCACGAGTTATTCTCATTAGGAATAATCGCGGAGCTCAGCTCAATCAAAGTGCAATGATCGAGCCTCGCCCTGGGAAACATGTGTTCATGCTTCCCTTTGCACAAACGCCAACTACCAAAAATTGTAGGCACGACCTATCCACTACAAGAATAGTCGCGGAGCTCAACTCAATCAAAGTACAATGATTAAGCTTTGCACTGGGAAACATGTATTTATTCGTTTCTTAGCATAAACCGAACTTCTTATGGCACATTAAAAATAAACTAATTGAGAAGTACAATTCATCATTACGCTGTATTATAATACTATTTTCTTATTTTACTGGTAGCTAGTAAACAAAGTGATCGTATCATTGTGAACGAAATAGAATGGAAATTGTGTGCAGATTTGTTTTACTTAAAAAACTTTTCTACAGATAGTGAATAAAATCCCAGTAAACATTTTATGCAATAAGTGATCATGTGGAGTCATTTTTGACTCCTCTGTGCTATTAAAACAGTCATAAATGCGCTCTTTTGCTGATCACAAAATATTCTTTTGTTGGGAGGAAATATAACCTTACCCCCGGCTCTTCTTGAGAACCTTTTTTATCCAACTTTCTGATTAGTTTCGGCTTATTTTTGAGTCATATTTAATGTCATTTTTCTATAAATCACTTTTTAAGCGTAAGCAAAAATCATTTCTTAGTCTTTTTCTAATACCGCATGTGATTTATCAGTTTTTAATCATCAAAAGTGCTCGAAGAAGACACAGTAAGATGATTTTTGTTAAAACAATCTTCGAAATGATTACTGGGATATCGTATATTTTTGTTTACACACACATATACATAATGGCACCAGTAAGCCGAACTATCTCATGAAACACATAGACGACAGCGGCTACACGACTACAGCCTGTCAAAAATAATATACACACGTTTATATGAAAACGATTATTTTGACATAAACACAGCTACACGACTACATGACCACTTTTGCTGCTGTAGTCAACTTAGGCTAATTTCTATTTTTTTGATATGTTCCTAATGACCAGTGATTGTAATTACTTGTTGTGATATTAAGCTTCCTATGGTCGTCCTAAGCAGGAATAATTAAAACAAATATGCTGTAATTTTGTTTTCTGTCTGCGACGTTTCGACACTATGGTTGGTGTCCTCATCAGGCGTCTAATTTTATTTAATAATAATTAAGAATATACATTTATTATCACTTAACAAATTTATGTGAATTTTTTTTATAAAATAATTGTTACCTTAATAGTATTATTACACACTTAATCTAAATTTTACATTTTAATTTTATTTATTAAGTAACACCGAAAGAATAATTACAATAAAACGAGCAGAAATTAAATTTTTGCTTTCTTGTAAAGATTATGGCATTTACCCGAAACACATCACCAACATTACAAAGAAACTTGGTTACAACTTTAACAACAAAAACAACACAACAACAAAAGAATTAACGAATATAACCAACAATTTTCACTACAAAATCTTAAAACTAGAAATCTCTGACAGCAATAGAACTATTAACACAGAACTAAAACATATTAACTTACTTAGATCGAAAATAAAAAATATATTAACAGAAGAGGATTTTGCAGAATTCATGGATATACAGGTCGAAACACAACATAAAGTTAAAAGGATACGAGAAAATACACACAATAAAAAAATAGAACAACTATTGACTATATTGAAACAAAAAATCGGAATTAAATATAATAAAGAATGGTTCATTAATCTAACAAACATAAATATCCCAGAAGAATGTCAATGGATTCTTTCCATGGGGAAAAAATTTGCACTCCCAACACAAAAACATAACATAAACATCATAAACTTAATTGCTGATTTTGAATACTGTTTCTCCTTTGCTAAAACTGAAAAAGATAAAGAAAAAGCAAGAACCTTTTTAACACATCAACTACAATACAATCTTAGAAACCACAACATAAATCATATTGACAGATTTATATTAAAAACATATCAAGACACATTGAACTTATTAAAACGACACAAAAGCGATATAATAATTACTAAATCAGATAAAGGAAATAAAACAGTACTTATGTACAAAGAACATTATATGAAGCAGATGAACAAACTCCTAGAAGATAAAACCACATACAAAATAAGCCGAACAGATCCAACGGAAAAATTAACTAATAAAAACAATTCTATCATTACTGAACTACATAAAAATAACCACATAGAAACATTTACTAAATTTAAACTAAGATGCAATGCAGCTAACGCACCACAATTATATGGACAACCGAAAATTCACAAACAGGACATGCCAATGCGACCAATAGCAGCGTCATATGAACTCCCAGCCTATCAACTATCAAAATACATAGGTACAATACTAAAGAATTTAACTAACACCAAATATAACATTAAAAACTCAACACAACTTAAGAAAGATATACAAGAAATAGACATAGAACAAAATGATTTGATGATATCTCTCGACGTCGTATCACTATTTACAAATATCCCGATACATTTAGCCATTAAAATAATTATTAAAAAATGGGAAACAATAAAAGCTCACACCAGCATCCCAAAAAATACATTTATCAAAATACTTGACTTTTGTTTAAGAGACAATAATTATTTTATGTTTGACAACAATATTTACATACAAAATTATGGTATGCCTATGGGGAACCCACTTTCTCCAATAATAGCGGAAATAGTCTTAGATGACCTATTAGACTACACACTAGACAATCTAAAATCCAAAAACATCGAAATAAAATATATTACCAAATATGTAGATGACTTTTTTGCCATTATAAAACAGAAAGATAAACAAATAATATTACAAGAATTTAACTATTACCATAACAAATTAAAGTTCACGATAGAAGAGGAAACAAACCATAGCCTCAACTTTTTAGACATTACCATACATAAAACTAATAACAAACTCATAACAAACTGGTTTACTAAAGAAATTTCATCTGGTAGAATTATCAATTATTTTTCAAACCACGACCCTATACAGAAGAAAAACACAGCAAAAAATCTTATAAAAACAGCAATAAACATTAGTGATAACATTTTCCTAAAAGATAACATAAAGAAACTAAGAACAATTTTGACTAAAAATAATTATCCTATTAAATATATTAACAAATTAATTTCCACAGTAATAAATGAAACCCAAAATAATAACACACAAAATAACAACGCAATATCTAACTCAGTTAACGGACAAAAAACGACCTTTGCCACTATACCATATTTACCAACAATAACGAATAGGAAAAACATAACAAATCTGATCAACACTGAAACTATTAAAATAGCTTCGAAGCCAAATCAAACATTGAATAAGCTTTTTAACACCCAAAAAACGAAAACAGACTTACACAAACAACACAATGTAGTATACCAAATAAAATGCAATGGTAATGTCCACCAACAATGTAACAGAATATATATTGGACAAACGAAAAGACAATTAGAGATTAGGTTGAAAGAACATAAACGAACAGTTGAGAAAGGAATAACAACAACAGCTCTCTCTCAACATGCATTTGACAATAAACACAACTTTGATTTTGACAACATCAAAGTCTTGGAAAGAGAGACAAAAACAAATAAAAGAATAACACTTGAAAGTTTGCATATTAAGAAACATATTGACAAAACAGTAAACATTAAAGAAGACAGTGATCACATTAGTAACACGTACAATTTAGTACTTAATAAATAAAATTAAAATGTAAAATTTAGATTAAGTGTGTAATAATACTATTAAGGTAACAATTATTTTATAAAAAAAATTCACATAAATTTGTTAAGTGATAATAAATGTATATTCTTAATTATTATTAAATAAAATTAGACGCCTGATGAGGACACCAACCATAGTGTCGAAACGTCGCAGACAGAAAACAAAATTACAGCATATTTGTTTTAATTATTCCTGCTTAGGACGACCATAGGAAGCTTAATATCACAACAATTTCTATTTTTGTTGGCTACAAAATTAAAATAGTGTTGACAATATAACAAAATATGTAAAAGATATTAGTGCTAAGAAATATTTTAAAATAAAATGCTATAATAATTCTATTAATAAGTAAATTTATTTATTTACTTTTACGTTATAATAATGCATTATAAATAAGCACTATATTTAAGACAATTTTATAAAGAATCATACATGTTTTTCTATTTTAATAAAGTAAAAAAAAATATAATTGGCACTACTGAAATAAAAATGCTTTTGTATAAAAACAGCTGTTTATATTGGTGTTATATGTTGCTGCCGTTTTCAAAAAAATTAAGTAGTTGACAACACGTGTGTTCGTGTAGCCTCTGTCATCTATGTGTTTCATGCGTAAGTAACAATTTCATTTTGTCTTATGAAAGCTTTTGAACAAAGAAGATATACGTCACATTGTTTTGTGAAATCTTACATTGTTTTTTAATAGGTACCAGTGATGCCAGGAGATTTTTACAGAAATCTCTACGCTAATGAAAAAGTCGTCATCTTTGACCTGTTCTATCCCATTAGCTTCTCGTCTCTCAACTAACTTGAGTAAAACCTTTGTTTTCTGTATTTCTTTGATGTGTTTTCAGCATCATCGAAAAACGAAACGGACATTTTTCTAAAATTAATTATGTTTACATTTATAATATTTTAATATTCTTTTTATTTACAAACTTAATAAAATCGAAGAGATCTACAAAGATGGCGTACTTATGTACATACAGTGGTGTGATATGAAATAGAGTCACCTACTTCTCAAAACTTTCAGCGTTTTTTAGAAACACCGTCGCTGTGTTTCATGGCAACAATGGCTGTAATTTATCGATATGTTCTATAATGAATATAATCCCGTTATTTTCAATTGTTCAGTTGTTATTGTTCTTTCGGTCTTTGTCATTATATTTTTTATTTTATTTTATTTATTTATTTATTAGGTCAATGGAATAAATCCTTACAGACCTTTATAAATGATATAATTACATATGTACATATATTGAAACAATTAAATGATTTAAAAATAAAAACAAATAGTTAGGAATTTAAGAAAATAATTATATTATGCTTAATGACATCAGTGTTCAACGAAAAATTAATTAATTGATAAAGATTATTATAAACACAACAAATTCTTCTAAATGGATCAGCTAGAGCATAGTTGGTTTGAAAAAATTTAACAAAGAGTGGTTGGAATTGGCGTGATACTCGTTGAGGAACATTAAAAGTTATATTGTTGACAAGAAAATCAGAACAGATTTCACCATTAATTAGGTTGATCATAAATGTTACTTTTAGCATAGTCCTACGGCTTTCCAAAGTAGGTAATTTTATTAATTTAAGTCGATCAGCGTATGAAGGTAGATTAATTGCAGAATTCCAAGGTAAGCCACGTAAGCAAAAGAGTAGAAATTGTTTCTGTACAGAATCGATTCGTTAAATATGAATGTTATAGAAGGGATCCCATATTATTGACCCATATTCTAAAATAGGTCTTACAAGAGATGTAAAAAGTTGTTTGGTTATGTAAGGATCAATAAATTCTTTTGCCCATCTTTTAATAAAGGAGAGTGTACCTCTAGCTTTATTAACTGTCATGGTGACGTGAGATATAAAGTTTAATTTAGGATCAAGTAGAATCCCTAAATCCAGAAAAGTATCAACAAGTTCAAGCTGATATTCGCCCAAAAAGTAGTTAGCAGGAAAAACATTATTTCTAGAAAAACGCATATATTTACATTTTTTCAAATTTAGTTCCATTAGGTTACGGTTACACCACGAAATGAAATTGTTGAGATCTGATTGAAGATGAATATGATCATTATGTTGACAGTAACTTAAAAAAATTTTAACATCATCAGCGTACATTAAAACGTTGCAAAAATTTATCACTTTTGGAAGATCATTGATGAAAAGGGAGAAAAGAATTGGTCCAAGATGGCTGCCTTGAGGAACACCAGAAGTCACAGTAATATCTTTAGATGACATATTATTATATATTACACGTTGTGTTCTCTCAGAAAGATATGATTTTATCCATTTAAGGCTTAATGGTGTTAAACCTAATAAATCCAATTTGATCAGTAGAAGGTTATGGTTTACTTTATCGAAAGCCTTACTAAAATCGGTGTATACTGCATCTGTTTGTTTTTTCTTGACAAAACCATCGTTAATTATTGTCGTAAAATGAAGCACATTTGTAACGGTAGAGCATCCTTTCCGAAATCCGTGTTGAAATGGTGACAAAATTGACGATGAGTGCTAGCACAAAAAATCTGTAATAAATTTCTCGAAAAGCTTAGGGATTGCACTAAGTTTAGCAATACCACGGTAATTAGAAACATCCGATCTATTTCCAGATTTAAATAATGGAATGATGTAAGAAGCTCTCCAAAATTTTGGAAAATAACCGTTTTTTATTGACGCATTAAACAACAGAGTCAGTGGTGTTGCCAAGGAAGTAGCACAATAATTGAGAATAGAACTAGGTACTCCATCAGGTCCATGAGTAAATGAAACTTTAAGTTTCTTCAGGCTATTAACAAGTTCTGCCTTATCAATTAGGGGAAAAGATATAGTTTGATTTGTGTTTATTGGATATGAATAGCTGTTGGAACAATATTGAGCAACAGAATATGTACTAGCAAAAAAGTCTGCAAACATGTTACTTATTATAGTATCATCACTAGATTCGATATCGTTTAATTTCATTACAGATGGATAACCAGTAGTTTGTCTTTTTGAATTAACAAAGTTGTAAAATGCTTTAGGATCACGATTGAAATCTTCCTTCATTTTGTTTAGATAGTTTTTGTATAAATAATTGTTAAGAATATTATATTCGGCACGATGAATGGAGTATTTTCAAAAAATACAAGAGAACCAAAAATTTTATACTTTTTATAATACTTGTTCTATATTGATGGTTATTCAAAGAAGTGTGCAATAAAATAGAGTCAATTTTAAAAAAAAGAAAATTTAAACGCAAAAAACTAATTCGGTCTTAAATTCTAAACAAAAGGTAAGTTTTATTTATTTTTATTAATATTTTAAAGAATCCTATGTAAATAATTATTATTTAGACCCCAGAATGGGCAGATGTAAGCATTGCAGTCACGAGCGCCGGGAAATAATAAAACAGCTCTATAAAGAAGGTAAAAGCTACAGACAAATTGCTGAAGTTGTTAGATGCTCGAAGAAAATGGTAGAAAATGCTGTAAAATATAAATTCAAACCAGAAAAAAGAGGGGAAAAATCAAAAATTACGGATATTTTGCAAAGAAAGCTACTGCGACATGTAAAAAAGGGTCCTTTTGTTACATCTTCCGCCCTTAAAAAGGAGTATAAACTGGATGTCGATACCTCTACAACAAGAAAAATTTTAATAAAAAACAATTTGAAAGCAAAAAGTGCCCGAAAAGTTCCATACCTTTCAAAACGAAACATAAAAAAAAGATTGGAATTCGCCAGAGTACATGTGAATTGGCCGATAAGCAAGTGGCGGAATATTTTGTGGTCCGATGAAACAAAAGCGAATTTGTTTAACTCTGACAGAAGCGGCCTTCCTGTACGCAGACCCCCTAACACCGAATACCGTCGCCAATACACCATAAAAACTGTGAAACATGGTGGTGGGAACATAATGGTATGGGGCTGTTTTTCCTACTATGGTATAGGGCCTTTATTTCGGATTGAGAATACAATGGACGCTGTGTACTATACAAATAATTTAAATAACATCATGATGCCTTATGCTGAATTGGAAATGCCGCTTCGATGGGTGTTTCAACAAGACAACGACCCGAAACACACATCGAAGCGGGCAAAAGTTTGGTTTGAATACAATAGGGTCGAGGTTTTAAGCTGGCCTGCACAATCGCCAGACTTAAATCCTATTGAGAACTTGTGTCGAGAAGTTAAAATGGCTCTTAAAGGAAAGTATCCATCTAATAAAACGAGTTATGGGCATTGGTTAAGCTGCTTGGAAGAATATTCCAATAAAAACTTGTCAGAAGCTGGTGGATTCAATGCAAAGTCGTTGCTTAGCTGTTATTCAAAATAATGGTTATTCTACTAAATACTGAGGTACACTAAATGATAACTGACACGTATATTTTATTTAATACACATATTTATTTTATTTTTAGTTTATTTCATGTAACTAAATTTGATGGCTTGTTTTTGTTCACAGGCAAAACAAGTCAATTTGAAGTATATTTATGTAAATATTTTTTTTTTAAGTTTTGAATTTCCCCATTGATATTCCAATTTGTTAAGTTAATACTTATATTGAATAAAAATAACTTAAAGTTACACAAAAAATAAAATGTTTATAATTTTTTTTTTATTTGAAAATTTAGATTAGATCTGGCTCTATTTCATATCACACCACTGTATGTATTAAAAACAAGTAAACTGCACAAAAGTGTTTTTTACTTGTCATTCTTATTAAAGAAGCCACGTATTTACTTTCTCCATATTATAGAGTTATTACCAGATTTAAAAAAGATAGATATTTTTAATTTTAAAGTTTAAAATTGAAATATATATAATATTAAGTTGTTAAAAAAAATTTGCAAAAAATCCCTACAATTCGACAAAAGTAAGAAATCTTTTGCATTAAACACATACATAGACGCAAATCCATTTATCGATGCGTTACAAATGGAATGACAAACTGATGTAATAAGATCGAAAAAATAAAACTGATTAACGCGAGTGCTTTTAATATATAAGACATGGTCAAGTATTTCGAAAAAGATCCGAAATTTAAAAATATATTTTGTTTACTATCTTCTATTGACTTTAAAATTATTGAACGTAAATGCTGAAAATTCAGAGTATTTGTTGTAATAAATTACTAAATTGATCAAATTGTTTACATTTTCAAATATTTTATCTCAAATTGTTACAAATAGTGCAAGAAAATCTAGGTGGAGGGTATCAAAGATTCGGCATAGCCGAATTTAACACTCTTACTTGTTTAACATACAAAAGGGCAATTCCATGTTGCACTAAACCAAAGTAGATAACACTGTAAGTTGAAATTAACAAAATAATTAATAGAACATGTAGATTATTAAGAAGTAAAAAATTGTGCTCAATATTGGCATTTGGTGCCAAAATTTCCTTGATATGTAAAGGGCAGAAAAAACAAGTAATAAAATTATAGTCGGCTTAGCCCAACTATACGATACCCTATACCATGGTTTAGAGACCCTATCTCTTCGGTCCAACTAATTGGCTATAGCACATAAGCATAACGCAAATTTGAGTGGCATTTGTATTAATTTTTTTCGCTGCAGATATGAAAAAGTTCATATCGGATACTATATTTATATGGGGACTAGGTCGAAAAATGATCCGATCCTGACCATATTTGGTAAAGTCACTTATGTTTTCAAAAAATATAAACAAACCAAATTTGAGAAAAATCTGTGCAATATTTTTGTTTTTTGATAGATTTAAGTGAAGATCGCGAAGCTGCTCTATATGGGGCCTATGACTAAGAATTTTCCTATAGAGATTATTTTTGAACTACTGATTAATGGATATAATAAACACATACAAACCCAATTTGACTGAGATCTATATGATAATTTGGAACTTATGGCAATTTATGTCGATTTCATAGGGGTCATTTGTATGGGGACTAGGTCTGAACATGGACCGATTCCCACCAATTTCATTGTGGTTCATCCCATGGCCGATGAAAGCCTATATGCCAAATTTCATCAAAACAGATTTATATTTGCGACCTGTAGTTTGATTACAAGCTTTACATGGACACACAGACGGACGGACGGACGGACATTGCTATTTCGACTCAAAAAGTGATTCTGAGTCGATCGGTATAATTCAATATGGGTCTAGGACGAATATTTTTGGTTGTTACAAACAGCAGCACAAAGTCATTATACCCAAACCACATAGTGGTATAGGGTATAAATATATATAATACAGTAAATATGACCTTAATTCAATCTTTGATATGTAGAAGGCTAATGAGCTTACAACAATAGCTTACAATAATGAGCTTAGCCCAATTCTTAAGGTGTATTTAAAAAGTAACCAGAATATCTGCATGTGTTATTATATAATAAAGTGGATGACTTGAAAATACCATTACACACTGATACGTCCGTTACTTCTTGTGATACGTCCGTTACAACATGTATTTATATAAATAGATTTTTTTGTAATTCATAAAAATCTTGTAGTCATGCATAATTATCATTCTTTTGTTAGTTGAAATAAATTACAATTAAATTTTTTGCAGAAAACTTTTAATTTTTATGAAGGTATAAAAATAATTTCATTTGTAAGATACGTCCGTTACCGACAAAAAATTGTAATAATAAATATTGTTTGCATCATATAGAAATAGAGTCCTTGTTTTTCATAAAGTCCATGCAAGGAACCAATAAAATAACAATTTGGAATCATTGTAGGGTACTTTGTGTACCAATTGATACGTCTGTTACCGTGGAATTGCCCAAAAGTAACCTTATAAACATATTTTTATTTTTTTTTTTTTTTTTTTGACACAATTTTCTATAATGAAAATTGGGATCATGAATACGACCGATATAATTGGAATATAATAAAGAAACACAATTTCAAGTTGATTCAATAAAATGTTGATTGCTAAAAATTTCAGTTGGTAGTACTAAGTATTGTATTGTGTAAGTCACTCCATTGTGTTTTTCACAAATGTCTTTGTCTAAAGAGTTTTAAAATAGTATTTTTGTTTACGAAACAATACAGTTTTACTCAGTCATTGAAATTAAAAAATATATATCTTGTTAATTTTTCATATAAATATCGCCATAAAATCCAAACCAAATCATAAACAGTTCAACTACGATCATCATCGTACAATCAAATTCAAAATGAAATATTTCTTAATTTTCACTGTTTTGCTTGTGGCCTTTGTAGCCTATTCTTCAGGCCAAAGATGTGTAGGAAGACCTCGTAAGTTTTACATTAATTCTTTTTTAAGTATTTCAATAAAATAATGTTATTATTTCCTTTTCTAGGTAATCCTTCTTGTTCAGGAGCTCGTAACCAAGGTCGTCGTGGACGTGGTTGTACACCGCGAAATATGTGGTATTACGATGCCCGCGGTAGGGAGTGTCGTGAGTTTCGCTATCTTGGCTGTGCCGGTAATAATAACCGTCATTGTACCAAGGCTGCTTGTGAACAAGCATGTCGTCGTTAAATATTAATTTTTTGTCAAAAATATAATATTGCTTTTTGAATGCGGTACTAGGGGAATGTGAATAAATGATTAAACAGCAAAAAAATTAACTTTTTATTTATTGAAAGCGAAATTTTTGATGTGTAAACATCTATACGCGCAGGGGGGTAAATTTCTATTTCACAATACAATCACAAAAACAGCGTAACTTATATCGGTGTGAGCTGAAGGAGATAACGCTGTGTGACTTATGATTGTATTGGTGAAAAAATATTTTCAAGAGAAACTGTTCATGGACAATTACCCAATGCATTCGAAATTGGAATTGTGGTAGGAGAGACAAACCTAAGTAACTCGTGTTTTCAACACTTTTTTTAATTTTCAAATTAGCTCCATAGACCAAATATTTGATACCATTTTTTCTTTTTAAACATTTTCTTGAACACTACCTGACCAACTATTTGTCAAATAGTGTACACATTATTTATTTTACTAGCCGACTGCATTTTGTGGAATTTTTGATGTGTATTTTTATAAATACTTTATTCCTCAATAAACTATAATTAAGTTTATATTCACAAACCACAACGATTTGTAGAATTCCACCAAAATATTTCTGTATTTTCTTAAGTTTTATTTGAGTTCTAAAGAAATCTTTTTTTCTGTTTTTATTACGTACGAATGACGATGTAATAATAGAATGCAAGTAAAAATAATGCAAAAGCAGTGTTAACTGGCATGGTTGTCTTTGTTCGTACTTTTTTCAATATAGTTAGTTGGCAACGCCTCAGACCATATAAACAATTATATGTTAACAACTTTCATTAATAAACATTTTTAGTAATTATTACTATTAAGCATTAAATTGATTCTTACTAATCATTAAATTGATATAATTTTGGAATATTTTCCAATAACTAGGATATAAATAAATTTTGTTAGTTGAAATTTTAATTAAATTTAATTAGTTAATAATAGCTTTAAGTTCCATTGTACATCATAAATCAATTTAACACATGACGACATCTTAATATAAAATGCAATATATAATACCGTCAAACAAGTAAGGAGAAGCGTAGGAAAATCGTATCATAAAAAAATACACTCAAACCTGTTTTTGTGCGAGGGTTAGGGACCGCATTAAAAAAACTCATACAAAAAAATCGTAAAAAAATCATTTGAATTTTAGAAAACATCAATATAATTTAAGAAAACATCAATTGAATTTCAGAAAACATCAATAGAATTTCAGAAAACATTAATACAATTTCAGAAAACATCATTCTAGTTTCAGAAAACATCATTTTAATTTCAGAAAACGTAAATAGAATTTCAGAAAACATCAATATATTTTCAGAAAACATCATTCGAGTTTCAGAGAACATCAATTGAATTTCAGAAAACATCAATTGTATTTCAGAAAACATCATTTGAATTTCAGAAAACATAAATAGAATTTCAGAAAGCAATAATAGAATTTCAGAAAACATCAATTGTGTTTCAGAAACCATCAATATAATTTCAGAAAACATCATTTGAATTTCAGAAAACATAAATAGAATTTCAGAAAACATCATTTGAATTTCAGAAAGCATCAATAGAATTTCAGAAAATATCAATATAATTTCAGAAAACATCATTCGAGTTTCAGAAAACATCATTTGAATTTCAGAAAACATAAATAGAATTTCAAAAAACATCAATATAATTTCAGAAAACATCATTCGAGTTTCAGAAAACATCAATTGAATTTCAGAAAACATCAATATAATTTCAGAAAACATCAATATAATTTCAGAAAACATCATTCGAGTTTCAGAAAACATCATTTGAATTTCAGAAAACATAAATAGAATTTCAGAAAGCATCAATAGAATTTCAGAAAACATCAATTGTATCTCAGAAAACATCAATTGTATTTCAGAAAACATCATTTGAATTTCAGAAAACATAAATAGAATTTCAGAAAGCATCAATAGAATTTCAGAAAACATCAATTGTGTTTCAGAAACCATCAATATAATTTCAGAAAACATCATTTGAATTTCAGAAAACATAAATAGAATTTCAGAAAACATCAATATAATTTCAGAAAACATCATTTGAATTTCAGAAAGCATCAATATAATTTCAGAAAACATCATTCGAGTTTCAGAAAACATCATTTGAATTTCAGAAAACATAAATAGAATTTCAGAAAACATCATTCGAGTTTCAGAAAACATCAATTGAATTTCAGAAAACATCAATATAATTTCAGAAAACATCAATATAATTTCAGAAAACATCATTCGAGTTTCAGAAAACATCATTTGAATTTCAGAAAATATAAATAGAATTTCAGAAAACATCAATATAATTTCAGAAAACATCATTCGAGTTTCAGAAAACTTCAATTGGATTTAAGAAAACATCAATAGAATTTCAGAAAACATCAATTGTATTTCAGAAAACATCAATTGTATTTCAGAAAACATCAATTGAATTTCAGAAAACATAAAAAGAATTTCAGAAAACATCAATAGAATTTCAGAAAACAATTGTATTTCAGAAAACATCAATTGAATTTCAGAAAACATAAAAAGAATTTCAGAAAACATCAATATAATTTCAGAAAACATTCGAGTTTCAGAAAACATTATTTGAATTTCAGAAAACATAACTAGAATTTCAGAAAACATCAATATAATTTCAGAAAACATCAATTGTATCTCGGAAAACATCAATTGTATTTCAGAAAACATCATTTGAATTTCAGAAAACATCAATAGAATTTCAAAAAGCATCATTTGAATTGCTGAAAACATTAACTGTATTTCAGAAAACATCGATTGAATTTCAGAAAACATCAATTGCATTTCAGAAAATAACAATTGAATTTCAGAAAACAGCATAATCGACTTATTTTTTATGCACTGGAATATATGATGTTGATGTTTTCTTTAATTATTAGATGTTTACACATCTCCCTTGTGATCGGACTCACATGATTTTTTTTTATACGTTAACACTAATAACACAAGGCAACAAAAAAGAAAAAATTTTATGACGAACAAAAACCACTATACAATTTTGATGTATTTGTGGTTTTCAGTAGTACAAATATTGTCCAAATTTTAAATTCTAGGAGAAGTTTCTTTTTAAAAATTTTTTAAGTAAAATTAAAATTTTTTTTAAAAGTTTCTCCACATAACTAATGATAACTTCAAAAGGGTTAGTCCGATAATATTAAAATAAATTTAGGAAAATTCAGACTTACATAGCCTTTAATCCGTATATATATTTAGTTTCAATCGGCTCAGTAGTTTCGGAGTTATAATAAATAATTGAAGCAAAAAATATTTTTTTTACGTGAAAATATGAAATTTTTTTGTTTTAAAAAAATCATAAAAAATCGAAAACTGCAAAAATTATCCTGATTTATAGCTTTTTCGCAAAACCACATGTAATAGGAACAAAATGAGATATCGATCGTGAAAATCGATTGGTTCTTTTCGAATTTAATCACAATTAAGTGAATTCGCTCATTTTCACAAAGTTTTTATTTTTTGTTTGATATTCATAAAAATGAGCTGTTAATGTTCCTCTTTCGGTAGATTGAATTTTAAAAACACTTTATATTTTACTAAAATTTACATTTTATTATTTAAATTTATTATATTATATAACACTTATTATTAAAAGATTTATAATTATAAACTACTAACTCTGGAATTTTCTTTTATACGATTTTCTATTATTGTTGAATGACGAAGTGTTACTCTGAATACTCCAGCAAAAATCAGCCATTATGTGTGCATCCCAGCGACCCTGGTATCGTTCCTCCATTGTTCGCATATCTTGGTGAAATCGTTCGCCCTGTTCCTCGCTCAACTCTCCTAGGTATTCAGGAAAACGATTTAAGTGACTGTGTAGATAGTGTACTTTGATGCTCATGTTGCATTCAAGTCGATGGAAGTGAGATAACATCTCTTCAACGTGCGCAACGTAATCATCACCCTTGTTATTTCCTAAGAAATTTTGAATAGCCCATACAAACGAATCCCATGCATTCTTCTTAATTTCTGACAATGAACTGCCAAAATCAGTATCGTTCACCAATTTGCGAATTTGTGGGCCGTCAAATATGCCTGTTGTTAGCTTTCCCATACTCAGATTTGGAAACTTCCTTGAAATATACTGGAAACATTCACTATCTTTGTTAAGTGCTTTAATAAATCGTTTCATCAGACCAAGGTTAATGTGAAGAGGGGGTAATATGATGCGATTTCGGGGCACTAGAGCCACATTTAAAGGGTTTTTCAATAAGAGCGCTACAAAAGTTTTTTTAAATAAAACAAAAACGGTTTTGGATATCAGTGAAATTCTTTATTCCTGTGAAAGTACGTTCGATGCCATTATGTATGGAAATCGATCTCTTTTGCATGGCCACCACGGGCACGCTTGCAGAAGTCCAGATGCTGAACCCAATTTTCGACGGTTTTCAAGCATAAATCGGCCGATACTGCTGCAATTTCACGTTCGATATTCGTACAAAGTTCATCAATCGTCGCTGTCTTGTTGGCATAGACTATAGACTTGACGTAGCCCCACAGGAAATAGTCCAACGACGTCAAATCGCACGACCGAGGCGGCCAATCGACTAGACCATTTCGTGAGATGAAACGTTCTCCAAACTTGGTTTCCAATAAATTGATTGTGACATTCGCTGTGTGGCTTGTGGCGCCGTCCTGTTGGAACCACATGTCCTCCAAGTCCATATCATCCAATTGGGGCCAAAAATATTCGATTATCATTGAAAGGTAGCGATTCCCATTCACAGTAACGTGCCGGCCTTGATCATTACGGAAGAAGTACGGCCCAATGACGCCGCCGGCCCATAAACCGCACCAAACCGTTATTTGTGGATTGCTGTCTGACCAATAATGCATATTTTGTTTATTGACGAAGCCATTCAGCCAGAAATGAGCCTCATCGCTGAAGACTATTTTTCGATGAAAATCCGAATCATTATCAAGTTGTTGCTCAGCCCAATTCACAAACATACGACGCTTCTGGTGGTCAAGCGGCTTCAGTTATTGCGTCAATTTGATCTTCCTCTCCAGCAAAATAATGAAGTAAGGCTTTTTCTCAAGTACGGTAATACGAAACTCTAGTTTCTTCAGTTATGAGACATTTTTCTTTCATCCGGGACGCAAGTAATTCAGAAAATCTTTTCAACAATCCAAGGTCTCTAATTACATCATTAAGTTGGTCTTGATTCCATGGTCTCGGCGAGAAATGTTTGTGTGGGATGAACTCGTCATTTTCAGATGTAGATGGTAGTGATGGATCTGAACTATCTGATTGGTAACAAATACTTGAGGTTGAGTGTCCTGGTGATGATGAATGCACTTGACTACAGCTTGCACCCTGATCTTTAGCATATGCAACCTCTTGTGAATGTAGAACTGCAAGTTCAAACCCATCAGCAGACCTCGTGGGGTAAGACCATCGCATGTGTTTTCCGAAACCGCTTTTTGTACTTAAACAAAAATTACAATCGGATTCGTGGCTCGCTGTTTTTCTCCATATCATAGGCGTCGAAATTTCCAAGTCTCGTCTGAAAAAAATTTGAAATAAGGAATAAGAAGAATTCAAAATATAATTAAGAATTACTGCAAGTATAAAATATTCGAAATCTATTAACCTATACTTACTTTACGTTAGCCGACGTCACAGATAAATTCATTCAACATGAAAGGCATATAGTGCTCGGTGTCAAATGCTGGTTTAAATTGTGCGGATGAAATAACTTTAGCAATGAAGGATAGAATTTCACTTTTTTCCCGGTGATATATTGTCCGCACACACAACAAAATAAAACGGGATTGTTTTTACAAACAAATGTTCTGGCTTTCTTGCTCATTTTTATTAATACGTGAAAATTATTTTTAACTTGTAAGCTGAATGACTCTGATCTTTATGTAGGGATAAATGATGTTTCCGTTATCGCAAACACTTCTTGAATGAAATGAAACGGCTCAGTCAGTTCTTATTAATACTGAGCGCGATTTCCAAGTGTGCCATGTCTATGGACCCGTTTTATGATACGATGCTATAATTTGGGATAACCCTATTTATGGGTACAGTTTATGTGTGCAAAATTCCGTTTCAGGTAGCCAACGGAAAACCACACATCAATAAAAAAGTGCACTTTACTTTTTTACGATTAATTGACTTTAAACGGATTAGGTACCATAAATGAACAGAAACAGCAATTCAGCGTCCACGAAAAATTAGGAGCGTTTATTTCTTTACTACCGCAATCATAACAAGTGAGACAATTATAGTCGGTCTAGACCGACTATACGATACCCTATACCATGCGGTTAGAAACCCTATCTCTTAGGCCCAACTAACTGGACATAGAAAATAAGCAAAAACCAAATTTGAGTGGGATTTTTATTAATCTTTTTGGCTGCAGAAATGAAAACGTTCATATCGGATGATATATCTATATGGGGACTAGGTCCAAAAATGGACCGATCCTGATCATGTTTGGTAAACTCTCTTGTGTTTTGCAAAAATATATACAAGCAAAATTAGAGAAGAATCAGTGCAATATTTATACCCTATACCACTATGTGGTTTGGGTATAATGACTTTGTGCTGCTGTTTGTAACAACCAAAAATATTTGACCTAGACCCATCTTTAATTATACCGATCGAATCAGAATCACTTTCTGAGTTGATTTAACAATGTCCGTCCGTCTGTGTGTCCATGTAAAGCTTGTAATCAAACTGCAGGTCGCAAATATGAATATATTTGATGAAATTTGGTGTATAAGCTTTTATGGGCCATGGGATGAACGCTATTGAAATTGGTGAGAATCGGTCCATGTTCAGACCTAGCCCCCATACAAATTACCCCTATGAATTCGGAATAAATTGCCATAAGATCCAAATTGTCATATAGATCTTACTCAAATTGGGTTTGTATGCGTTCATTACATCCATTAATGAGTAGTCCAAAAATGATCCCTTTGGCCCAATATAGAGTTGCTTCCCGATCTTCACTTAAATCTATTAAAAAACAAAAATATTGCACTGATTCTTCTCAAATATTGTTTGTATATATTTTCGCAAAATACAAGAGACTTTACCAACCATGGTCAGGATCGGTCCATTTTTGGACCTAGTCCCCATATAGATATATCATCCGATATGAACGTTTTCATTTCTGCAGCCAAAAAAATTAATAAAAATCCCACTAAAATTTGGTTTTTGCTTATTTTCTATGTCGGGCCTAAGAGATAGGGTTTCTAAACGCATGGTATAGGGTATCGTATAGTCGGTCTAGACCGACTATAATTTTCTTACTTGTTTTGTTTTTTAATAGATTTAAGTGAAGATCGGGAAGCAGCTCTATATGGGGCCAAAAGGATAATTTTTGGACCACTCATTAATAGATGTAATGAACGCATATAAACCTAATTTTAGTAAGATCTATATGACAATTTGGATCATATGGGAATTTATGTCGATTTCATAGGGGTAATTTGTATGGGGGCTAGGTCTGAACATGGACCGCTTCTCATCAATTTCAATAGCGTTTATCCCATGGCCGATAAAAGCTTATATACCAAATTTCATCAAAATATGTTCATATTTGCGACCTGCTGTTTGATTACAAGCTTTACATGGACACACAGACGGACGGACGGACATTGTTAAATCAACTCAGAAAGTGATTCGATTGGTATAATTAAAGATGGATCTAGGTCAAATATTTTTGGTTGTTACAAACAGCAGCACAAAGTCATTATACCCAAACCACATAGTGGTATAGGGTATAAAAAGTGCACTTTACTTTTTTACGTTTAATGGACTTTAAACGGATTAGGTACCATAAATGAACAGAAACAGCAATTCAGCGTCCACGAAAAATTAGGAGCGTTTATTTCTTTGCTACCGCAATCATAAAAATCAAATAACCTTTTGTTTATTACTTATTTTTTTTTAGTTCTGAGAATCATAAAAATGTCATAAACGTTTTTTCCAAATAATTTTATACATGAAAAGGGGGTTTGCCAAAATTCGTGTGGTAAAATGCACCTACTTTCCATGTTCTGCATTTTTATTATACCATTTTATACAGAATATCGACGAAGAGTTTTTAAATTCATTCAATAACAAAATATTATTTAGTCATTATTATGTAAACCAAAGAAATAATGACAGTGTTTATTCACAATTAATTGTGAATAAAAAATTTTTTATGAAAATGAGCGAGTTCACTTAATTGTGAATAAATTCGAAAAGAACCAATCGATTTTCACGATCGATATCTCATTTTGTTGCTATTACATGTGGTTTTGCGAAAAAGCAATAAATCAGAACAATTTTTGCAGTTTTCGATTTTTTATGATTTTTTTTAAACAAAAAAATTTCATATTTTCACTTAAAAAATATATTTTTTGCTTAAATTATTAATTATAACTCCGAAACTACTAATCCGATTGAAACTAAATATATAGAGGGATTAAAGGTTATGTAAGTCTGCATTTTTCTAAATTTATTTTCATATTATCGGACTAAGCGTTTTGAAGTTATCATTAGTTATGTGAAGAAACGTCTAAAAAAAATTTAATTTTACTTAAAAATTTAAAAAAAAAACTTCTACATAGAATTTAAAATTTTGACCATTTTTGTACATAGGTAGCCCATGGTTCATCCAATCTATACAGTGGTTTTTGTTCGTCATTTTTGCTGTTAACCTGTTTAAATATTCGAATAGACTAACACGTATCTTAAACTAATTTTTTCTAAATCCGTAAATGAACCACCAAAAATTTCTTCAAAATTTTATATTTCGTTTTACTTTAAATGTAAATAACACAAAAAATTAAAATTTTTTTGGAAAATTAATTTAAATACCATATTTATTTAAAAAGTTTTTTTTTAAAGCTATTTAAGAAAATATAAGCCCCGTTAGTCGAATCGACAAAAATTAGTGTTCTTCGGTTAAATTTGTCAATGTGTTCGTTAATGAGTTTGTTATCTTCGTTCACAATAATAATAAACCAAAAAAGTGTTGGTTTGTGAATTGGCTAAGTTGAAAATTAAAGTTGCCTAGAAATTGCACTCGAATTTCGAGCCCTGGAATTTGCTAGTATAAATTTAATGGAGCTGAACCTCAAAAAGTGTAAATATATGCGTATTATGTGCCGGATGATTACTGTCTCGATAAAGTAGATAACATGATCTTGGCGTTTTATTGGATCATAAAATGAGTTTATTCCTCATATAACAAAGACAGAGGTGTACTTGGTTTCATAAAACGTTGGCATAAATAGTTCAATGCTCCTTATGTAACAAAAACTTTATATACGTCACTTGTGAAACCAATCTTGGAATATGCTTCTCTAATTTGGGACCGATTGGGTCCAAATTCATATCGGCAGTCTGAAATCGGTGCAAAACCAATTCCTGTTGTTTTGTTTACGGAGTTTAAATTTCATTCCAATTAATCATCCATCTTATATCAGCAGACTTGGTGATATTTGTTCTGGGGGCAAATCGTCGCATTCGATATCGAGTAAAATCAATCGAAATTCCATATTTTGGTTTACTATATAAAGTAGACGGACTACCGTCAGACCTCGTTTTACCTTAACTATTAACTATAGCTGTGACAAAGTAAAATTACTCTTAGTATTTTATTTTTGACAATAAAAAAATTATTCCGATCGAAAAATTTCGATAACGAATGCGACGAATCAACTGGTTTCCTGATTCACAATATATCGTTCAACATTCCTCAACCACCAAAACGTTACTTCTCACATTTATCTCTACAATTCTATAAAGCTAGTTATGCAAATGCAGAGAATTTGCATTCAACTTAAAGAACTTTATAGATTTATTGATTTCACAATTAATACTAATGTAATTAAAAGTAAAATAATATGTTTTTTAAATTCATGAATAGCTTTGTTAATAAAATTTTTTTTAAATGTTATTCTTTGTAAATAGTCTGTAAGGATTAATTCCATAGACCAATATACAAATAAATAAATCAAAAATGTTTCGTATAATAATTAACTTCTTATTCAAGGTTATTAAAAATTTCATCGAAGAGTGTTTTATTTTTTATTTAGGAAATTCTTTATTTGATCAAGGATTTCAATGTTACTATGAAAGAACAGGTCAAAAATTCTAGTGTTATGAAATTGTTGCCAATTATATACCTTCAGAACCAAATTATAATATCCCACTGGATATCTTTTATATATTTTTTTTTCAATTTATCTTTAAGTGTTATCTCACTTAAATTTGTTTAAAGCGATGTCCGTCTGTCCGTCTTTGGAAATCACTATCACGACCTGAGTAGATCAGTTGGGTTGCTCATTTTTAGTGAAAATGATTCATTGACACTCTGAGCACTTGCTAATTAAAATTATGAAAATCGGTTCAATAAGTCCCTAGATTTCAAAGAAAATGTGTGATTTTATTGTTATTATAAATTTTGAAATTATTGCAAGTGCATATTTTTTGCATATTTGCAGTTTTCAAACCTAAAGAAATGGATCATCGGCAAGAGATATAGAGATATGATTAAAAAAAATTCTCTTTTGAAGACCTTTAGAAATTCTATTTCTTGAAAGAGATAAGAAATATTAAAGTGTCATTCGACAGTGCACTGAGAAAGCCGAACACAATTTTGAGAAACAAAAATGTGTTTTTCTTTCAAAATGTCATGAATTTACTAAGCTGCCTACATAAGTAAAGTTTTAAAAAAAATAGCTTTTAGACAATTTAATTTCTTTCTTGCACGTTCATTTCTTCGAATCTTAATAGCCAGATGCTTTCAAATAAACAAAGAAATAACCACACGGGAATATATTTGAACAAAATATATTGGCTTAAATAAATAGTTGAAGCTATTTGTTTAATTTCTTGTCTTAAAATCGCACATCCTATATTTGAGAAATTTATAGAACTTATCTTTAAATCCCTAGTATTAATAGGCTAGGCGATTTCTTGTGACCGATGTTTTGTTCTACCGTTTTATCCCGATTTTGACCAAACGTATATTATTTGAAAGGTATTTCTTTTTAGGTGTTCACCACATTTACCGATTTTTAAATTTTTTTCTTTATTTTGAGTAATTGCATTTAAAATTGCTACTAACACATACATAGAATTTGACATATGCTATGTGTGTGTTTATTAAATTTATTAATGTGTTTGTTAATGAGTTTGTCATCTTCATTCACAATAATTATAAAGCAAAAAAGTGTTGGTTTGTAAATTGGCTAAGTTTAAAGGTGCCTAGAAATTGCACTCGAATTTCGAGCACTGGAATCTGCTAGTGAAATATTAAACAACCACGGCTGTTAACGAGTACAGCTTTGTTCACAAGCAGCCCTGGTACACCAACGATTACTGTTACCACCACATCCCAAATAACGCATTTGCTGACATAATCTAGTACCAGCATCATAATACCACATTCTTCGTTCTGAACAACGTCTACGGCGTCCGCGACGCCCCACGTCCCGTTCTCCAATACAAGATGGATTACCTGGAAAGTTGATAGGAAAAAGTCGCACCTTCAAAAAAAATATTTATATATTTTTATAACGTTGAAAATCTCACCTGGTCTTCCAACGCATCTGGCTGATGAAAAATCCACACAGATGACAAGTAATAATAAAAAAATTGAGATAGATTTCATATTGACTTTGCTTTAACTAGAACGCTTATCGTTGTTTTTACAGGTCTCACAGAAACAGTTTCGATACTGAAAAAGTTTTTATATAAATAAATAATTTCTTTTTTATTCAAGCTGATTTTCTTTAAAATTTAACAAAAAAAAAATATTAAAAAAAACATATGTAACTAAAACAAAAGAGTTATTCAAAATAAAACCTCTAAACAATATAAACGTGTTCTTAAAATAATAAAGCATTAAGAATTATTTAAATTTTGAAATATCCTAACCTGTTTAAATACAGCTGAAATTGTTTAGTCGAGATTCATAATTGAATCAATATTCAACATGAAATTTTCAATAATTTTTTTTATAATACTTGTCACATTTTTGGGTCATATATCAGCTCAAGACTGTGTGGGTAGACCACGTACGTATTCATTCATTTATATTTGTAAAATCTATACACCTCACAGTTTTTTTCTCCTAAGCTATTCCTACTTGTAGAGGTGACATCGACTTGGGCCGAGAAAGGCCTGGTTGTGTTGCCCGTATTATGTGGCATTATGATGTTGAATCGAGACGGTGTTCTAATTTTCAATATAGGGGATGTGACGGTAACAGTAATCGATGGTGTACCAGGGCGATATGTGAGCAACGATGTCGCGGGTTATAATTAAATTTTCAAATAAAAAAATATATAAATCAATATTTCAACGCTGAAGCGTTAATTATATCAGTGGTGTCGAGCTTATTAATTTATAGCCAAGGTTGTCAATACTAAGAGACAAACAAGGGTAATTTTTACACCAATAAATTTCGTACTTGTTAATTATGCAATGTATGCTCTTTGTATTACATCAGAATTATTTATTTTATTTCAAGTTATTTTTCGTGTTATGTTCAAAAAAATTCACCTACGTGAACCAAAAACTCAATAAGATTCAACAAAGAAGCTTCAACAAAGTGTCGTGATATACAAAACATGAAATATCGCTATCTGAGATAAACAGAATGGCAAAAGAAAAATATATTATTGGAAGATTTAATGCCTGAGGCAAGGATTAAAAAATGACATCTGGATTAAGCTTAATATTAAAAAAATACAAAAGCATATGACTGTGCCAAGTACAGTTTTAATTGCACCACTTTTGGACTTAGTTCCTATATAATGATTGAAATTGCTGGAAAATTACCGACTTTCAGAGGAGATACTATAAATATCTTAAACCACTGTGAGATTGTCATGTATTTCTGAAACAATTGTTAAGTGCAATACTAAAGGTTAAATTGTTTTAGAAAACTGATTAATATTGTCATTGTTCATTGCGAGGTCGATTAATAGAAGAGTTCTTTATTCTTAAGTATAGAATTTTTGAGTTTCCTTATACGTGGACAGTTTGAAAAAAGATGATTAATGCTGATCTGGTAAAATCCGCAGAAGGGACACTGGTTTGGAGATTTAGGCGCACCCAAGTGTTTGGCGTATTATTTTTATTTAGGCTTTTCTCGTAAGAACGTTGTTGTTGTTGGTTTGAAATATGTTGAAGGCAATCAGTTTGTTAATTTTAATTTTATTTTATTCTTATTTATTTTATTTCTATCTTTATATTGAGTTAATTCTTATATTATTTATTTTATTTTAAATCATTTATTTTCATTTTCATTTATTTTAGTTAATTTTATTTACATTTTAGTTTATTTTGTTTTAAATTATTTTATATTATTTTATTTTATTTTGTTTTATATTATCTAATTTTATTTTATTTCATTTTATTTTATATTATTTTATTTTAGTTAAATTTTGATTTATTTTATTTCATTTTATTTAATTTTTTTATTTTGTTTTGTTTTATTTAATTATTAATTTATTTTATTTTGTCTCATTTTACTCTATTTTATTTCATTTTATTTTATTTTATTTTACTTTATTTTATTTTATTTTATTTTATTTTATTTTATTTTATTATTTTAACTTATTTTATTTTATTTTATTTTATTTTATTTTATATTATTTTATTTTATTTTATTTTATTTTATTTTATTTTATTTTATATTAATTTTGTTCTATTTTATTTCATATTATTTTATTTTATTCTATTTTAATTTATTTTATTTTATTTTGTTTTATTTTATTTTATTTTATTTTATTTTATTTTATTTTATTTTATTTTATTTTATTTTATTGTATTTTATTTTATTTTATTTTATTTTATTTTATTTTATTTTATTTTATTTTATTTTATTTTATTTTATTTTATTTTATTTTATATTATTTTATTTTATATTATTTTATTTTATTTTATTTTATTTTATTTTATTTTATTTTATTTTATTTTATTTTATTTTACTTTATTTTATTTTATTTTATTTTATTTTATTTTATTTTATTTTGTTTTATTTTATTTTATTTTATTTTATTTTATTTTATTTTATTTTATTTTATTTTATTTTATTTTATATTATTTTATTTTATTTTATTTTATTTTATTTTATTTTATTTTATTTTATTTTATTTTATTTTATTTTACTTTATTTTATTTTATTTTATTTTATTTTATATTAATTTTGTTTTTTTTTTTATTTTATTTTATTTTAATATAATTTTATTTTATTTTGTCTTACTTTATTTTTTTTTATTTTATTTTATTTTTTTTTATTTTAAATTAATTTTGCTTTATTATACCCTATACCACTGGTTTGGGTATAATGACTTTGTGCTGCTGTTTGTAACTACCAAAAATATTTGACCTAAACCCATCTTTTATTATACCGATCGAATCAGAATCACTATCTGGTATGATTTAAAGATGTCCGTCCATCCGTCCGTCCGTCCGTCCGTCTGTGGGTCCATGTAAAGCTTGTAATCAAACTGCAGATCGCAAATATGAATATATTTTGAGGGAATTTGGAATATAAGCTTTTATGGGCCATAGGATGAACGTTACTGAAATAGGTGCAAATCGGTCCATGTTCAGACCTAGCTCTCATACAAATGACCCTATGAAATCAACATAAATTGCCATAAGATCCAAATTATCATACAAATCTTAGTCAAATTGGGTTTGTCTGTATTTATTACATCCATTAATCAGTAGTCCAAAAATGATCCCTATTGGACAGCAGTTAGTCATAGGCCCCATATAGAGCTGCTTCCCGATCTTCACTTAAATCTATCAAAAAACAAAAATATTGCACTGATTCATCTCAAATTTTTTTTGTATATATTTTTGCAAATTACAAGAGACTTTACCAAATATGGTCAGGGGCGGTCCATTTTTGGGCCTAGTCCCCATATAGATATAGCATCCGATATGAACTTTTTTATATCTGCAGCCAAAAAAAATTAATAAAAATCCCACTCAAATTTGGTTTATGCTTATTTTCTATTTCCAGTTAGTTGGGCCTGAGAGAGAGGATCTTTAAACGCATGGTATAGGGTATCGTATAGTCGGTCTAGACCGACTATAATTTTCTCACTTGTTTTATTGTATTTTATTTTATTTTATTTCGTTTTTTATAGTTTAATTTATTTTAATTTTTCTTCTTTTATTTTATTTTATTTTATTTTATTTCACTTTATTCTATTTTATGTTATTTTAATTTTGTTTAATTTTATTTAATTTTGTTTCATTCAATTTTATTTTATATTATTTTATTTTATTTTATTTTATTTCGTTTAATTTTATTTAATTTTTAATTTATTTTATTTAGTCTTATTTTATTTAATAATTAATTTATTTTGTTTTATTTTGTCTCATTTTTTTTTTTTTTTTTTTATTTATTTTGTTTTTGATATATTTTATTTTATTTTGTCTCTTATAACTAAATTATTAGTATAATAAAGAGAAGAGCTATGACAATGATGGTTTTAGGCTTTAAGTCATTTTGTATTATTTTATGTCATTTAATTTTATTTTATTTTGTTAGATTTATAGTCATTTTTCAGACATATTGCAATTAATACTGTATTTAGTATGGAAATTTTTAATTTTGTTTCAATGGTGCGTGGTAAAGAAGAAGAAGAAAGCATATATTATACCGAGGTCTGGCATTTCAGCCTTCATCAGCGATTTATTGAACATTGTAAGAATTGTTATGTTATAGTTGAATAGATTGTTTCTATATGAAATTTTTCTACTTAGGGCGGCCGTGAGGTTTGAACCATGAACCTTCACATACACTCGTACTTGCACTTTTTGGTTAGTGCTTTAACACACTCATATAAAGTCAGGCCTACGAGCAGTGTGGTTAGATTCAGTTTTCGTACCATACAGCTTTTAATTCGTATTAATTTCAGAAGATACAACTTTGTCCAAACAAACAATCGCTATTTTTGGGTTTTTAATACTTTTTGCATTTTTACTTCAAATTTCCACTATTCTCAGTTTTCGTAAGAGTCGTCATATGTGATGTGCGGTTTTGTACATACTACACTTTACATATATTTGAGATAACGCTTTGAAGCGAAAAATTTTTTGTTTTGTTAGATTTATAGTCATTTTGCAGACATATTACAATTAATACTGTAATTAATTATTTTATTTTATTTTATTTTGTTTTATTTTATTTTATATCACTTTACTTCATTTTATCTTTATTTTAATTTAATTTAATTTAATTTATTTTATTTTATTTGATTTATTTAATTATATTTTATTTTATATTATTTTGTCTTATTTTATTTTATTTTAATTTTGTTTTATTTTATTTAATTTAATTTTATTTTATTTTATTTAATTTTATTTTATTCTAAATCGTTTTATTTTATTTAGTTATTAATTTATTTTATTTTGTTTTTTTTTCTTTTTAATTTAATTATTAATATATTTTGTTTTATTTTGTCTCATTTTATTTTTTTTATTTTATTTTAATTTATTTGTTTTTTATTTTACTTTCTTTTATCTTTACTTTAATTATATTTATCTTATTTTATTTGATTTATATAATTATTTTTTATTTTATATTTTTTTTTGTCTTATTTTAATTTATTTTATTTTATTTTATTTTATTTTATTTTATTTTATTTTATTTTATTTGATTTAAATTTTGTTTTATTTTATTTAATTTAATTTTATTTTTTAAAGTTTATTTTATTCTAAATCGTTTTATTTAGTTATTAATTTATTTAATTTGGTTTTTTTTTCTTTTTAATTTAATTATTAATATATTTTGTTTTATTTTGTCTCATTTTATTTTTTTTATTTTATTTTAATTTAATTTTTTTAGTTTACTTTCTTTTATCTTTACTTTAATTATATTTATCTTATTTTATTTGATTTATATAATTATATTTTATTTTATATTTTTTTTTGTCTTATTTTATTTTATTTTATTTTATTTTATTTTATATCATTTTATTTTATTTTATTTTATTTTAGGAGGGATTCATATTCAGCGACATTATTAATATACAATTTTTGTTTCTTGACGAAAATCGATAAATGTATACCGCTGAGTGGGATAGGATATAAAAAGAACTACATTTGTTATTACACTTTAAGGAAATATTGCTATATAATATATAATGTCGAAAACGTAACGTCAAGTAAAGTTAATTAAAAAACCATCTTAAATTCTAACAAAACCTTATCCGACTTATCCTCACAAGCACTTAAAAATATTGCCTAGATGATGAGGATTAAAAAAATCTTAAAGATTTTCTTAATTTAGCAGTAATTTACTTTGTACTCTCTTTTCTCCAATGCGACTCATTAGCAGCCACAGAAATTGTTTATATATTAATACGAATTTAGGTCATATGCAAGAACACATACACAAGCAAAATACTAAAAATATTTTTAATTACATTTAAATCCATTTTAATTTATAAATAATAATCAGAATAAAAAGAACGCATTAAAAAACTGTCTATAATGGAAAAGAAATGGACAAGTTTAATGATCATGTATTAAACAAATTATTTTGGTGCTAGATAATTAATCATTATTAATTTTATGAAAATAAAGCAAAAGTATGTACATAAATTTAATGGCAAAACAAAACATTTAATTATATTTTTAAACACATACCTGCACGTTGATTTGATAGCCATCGACGTAATTACAAATGTACGTGAAAACTGCAGAATCATTCAGAGCATGAAACATCAAAAAAAAAAGTTCATTTTTCATAGGAAACAGAAAAGTTTTATTTCTTGATTTTCAATTTGTTTTACTTTTTTATTATTTTTCTTATTCTCCTTTGGCAAGGAATATAATTTATGGCATGTTTGTTTGTTTTTTTTTTTTTTTTTTTTTTTTTTGTAAGTATGCTGGGACAAGCTTACGGCTAGGCCAGAGTGGCAGGGGCATCAAGGAAATATAACAAGTCAAAATTCTAAGAAAGAAAAGTGTGTTTGTTGATGTTTTCGTTTGTGTGTGATTGTATTATGCATATATACATAGATATGTGTGCGTTCGTGCGTTCGTGCGTTCGTGTTAAAACTTCGTCATATCTTACACACTTATAAACACAAGGGCACATCCACAAACACTTATTGTACATTCAAGAATTCAAGTATATTAACAACATCTATATTTATAACAACTATTCTCAAGACGAAACAAAAAATCTCAAGCATAGAAAGTTAAACAAACCCAAAAATGAGAGAGCAAAAAATAAATAAAACTACGTCATTGATGTTAAAAGCATCATTTATTTGCTTTGTGCTGGAAAAGGCTAATCAAACTGTGGTTTTTAGATGAAAAAGCAACATGTGCCGAATTCATGCTTAAGAAAATTTTCAAAAAAAAAAAGTTATAAGTAAAGTCGGTCGTGGACGACTATAAGATAACTTATACCATAAGTTTTATCAACACATTTAGTCACTTACTGCCTGTCCATCCTGGACTCATACATGATCCAAAGGGGATTTTATTTGTCAATATTTTATAACCCGTTTAGAGAAACTAAGGAAATTTTCTGAAAGTTTTTTAGTTTTAGTTTTTTTCCTTTAGCAGCTATAAATAACTTAATAGTCTAGCACTACGGAATTTCGATCCCATCCAAGATTTATCTGTATTTTCATTTAAAATCATTTTTGTTACAAAAAAACATGAAAAACTTAAATATACTTAAATATATTGCACAAGCCCTACTTTACAAAATGCAAAATTTTTTTTGAATTTACAATTTATACCCAACACCACTAAGTGGTTTGGGTATAATGACTGTGTGCTGCTGTTCGTAACTGCCTAGACCCATCTTTTATTATACCGATGGACCAAGAATCACTTTCTGAGTCGATTTAGCGATGTCCATCCGTCTGTGTGTCCATGTAAATTGTATTCAAACTACAAGTCGCAAATATGAATATATTTTTATGAAATTTGGTATATAAGGATAAACGCTACTGAAATTGGTGAAATTCGGTCCATGTTCAGACCAAGTCCCCATACAAATGACCCCTATGAAATCGACATTGTCATAAGATCCAAATTATTATATAGATTTCAGTCAAATTGGGTTTGTGTATGTGTCTTATATCCATTAATCCATAGTTCAAAAATAATCCCTATAGGACAATTCTTAGTAATAGGCCCCATATAGAGCTGCTTCCCTGTCTTCACTTAAATCTGTCAAAAACAAAAATATTACACCGATTTTTCTCACATTTGGTTTTTATATCTTTTTTAAAAGTATAAGTGACTTTACAAAATATGGTCAGGATTGGTCCGCTTTTCAACCTAGTCCCCATATAAATATAGCACCCTGTATGAGCTTTTTCATATCTGCAGCCAAAAAATTAATAACGATACACTCAAATTTGGTTTATGCCTTTTGTATATCCAATTAGTGGGACCGAAGAGATAGGGTCTCTAAACCATCGTATAGGGTAGCATATAATTTTCTTATTCGTTTTTTTCATTCTCGAAAAATAACTGTAAATTTCATATGAATGAAAAAAATAACAAATTAAATTGTTCTTCGTATGATGGCGGCAGTAGTTTCAAAAAAATTACTTTCTAGAAAAGTGACAAACTTAAAAATTGTATGTTTTAAGTTTCAAGGAGTTACGTTCTTTAGTATTTTTGATGTGTAAACATCTATACGCGCAGGGGGGGGTACATTTCAAAAACAGAGTAACATGTAAGCGTAAAATGTAAACGTAACATGTGAGCGTAACATGTGAGTCGTACGACACACAGTTTGAAAATTTAAAATGAAAAATAAAAAATTCAAAAAAAATTAAAAAAAAATTAAAGATGAAAAAAAAAATTAAAAATTAAAAATGAAAAATAAAAAATAAAAAAAAAATAAAAAAAATAAAAATAAAAAATTAAAAATGAAAAATAAAAAATGAAACATGAAAAATAAAAAATGAAAAACGAAAAATTTTAAATTAATAACGAAAAATGAAAAATAAAAAATTAAAAATGAAAAATGAAAAATGAAAAATGAAAAATAAAAAATTAAAAATGAAAAATGAAAAATAAAAAATGAAAAAAGAAAAATGAAAAATGATAAATAAAAAATGAAAAATGAAATACGAAAAATTAAAAATGAAAAAAAAATTAAAATGAAAAATAAAAAATTCTGAACAAAAATGAAAAATAAAATGTGAAAAATAAAAAATGAAAAATGAAAAATAAAAAATTAAAAATGAAAAATGAAAAATAAAAAATAAAAAATGAAACATGAAAAATAAAAAATGAAAAAAAAATTAAAAACGAAAAATTTAAAATTAATAACGAAAAATGAAAAATAAAAAATTAAAAATTGAAAATGAAAAATGAAAAATTAAAAATTAAAAATGAAAAATAAAAAATGAAAAAAGAAAAAAGAAAAACGAAAAATTAAAAATTAAAGATAAAAAATGAAAACTGAAAAATGATAAATAAAAAATGAAAAACGAAAAATGAAAAAAAAAAATTAAAAAAAATTAAGAATAAAAAAAATTAAGAATAAAAATGAAAAATAAAAAATGAAAACTGAAAAATTAAAAAAAAAATAGGAAAAATGAAAAATAAAATTTGAATAATAAAAAATTAAAAATAAAATATGAAAAATAAAAAATGAAACATGAAAATAAGAAATGAAAAATGAAAAACTAAAATTAAAAATGAGTAATGAAAAATAAAAAATGAAAAATGGAAAATCAAAAATCAAAAATGAAAAATAAAAAATTAAATATAAAAAATGAAAAATAAAAAATTAAAAGTAAAAAATGAAAATTTAAAAATAAAAAAAGGAAAATTAAAAATGAAAAATGAAAAAAGAAAAATAAAAATTGGAAAATGGACAATGAAAAATGAAGAAAAAAATTAAAAATAAAAAATGAAAAATGAAAAAGAAAAATAAAAATTGGAAAATGAAAAATGAAAAATTAAAAATAAAAAATTAAAAATGAAAAATGAAAAACGAAAATTTAAAAATAAGAAATAAAAAACGAAAAATTAAAAATTAACCAGTTAAAATAATAAATAATAATAAATATTTTTATATTAAATATTTTTGTATAAAATCTATACGCGCAGGGTAAATTTCTATTTCATGTGAGCTCACATGTTACGCCATGACAAGTTGGTATGATTTCTGATTGTATTGGTGAAAAGATTATGATATAAAATTGTTTCAGCTAAGTCAACAACCCTTTGCTATAAAATGACAAAAATTTCACAATATAAACGTATAACATATACATAATTCAACAACCCCACAAGTATAACCAGAGTCCCTGCAGTTGTTTGCTATAAGTGATTCATAGATAATGCTTTCTGTTTGATTTTAAGAAAGTGCTATAAAAAAATCTTTAATTACTAAATGTTTACACATCTCCCCTGTGATCGGACTCACATGTTTTTTTTTCTTTTAAACGATCTCAGTGAACTTGTAAACATGAAAAAAGAATGATGTGAGTCCGATCACAAGGGAGATGTGTAAACATCTAGTAATTAAAGATTTTTTTATGTCACTTTTTTAAAATCAAACAGAAAGCATCATCTATGAATCACTTATAGCAAACAACTGCAGGGACTCTGGTTATACTTGTGGGGTTGTTGAATTATGTATATGTTATACGTTTATATTGTGAAATTTTTGTCGTTTTATAGCAAAGGGTTGTTGAATTAGCTGAAACAATTTTATATCATAATTTTTTCACCAATACAATCAGAAGTCACACCGATTTGTTACAGCGTAACATGTGAGCTCACATGAAATAGAAATTTACCCTGCGCGTATAGATGTTTATACATCAAAAATTGATCATCGTTATGAAATTCAATACTTTCATTTGAAAGGTCCTAGTCCAACCAATATTCAAGCCGAGCCAGATTCTAATCTGTGGGAGCGTGCTCTTATGTTTATGACTATAAAATATTCCGGAGCAGAGCCTAAACGAGGCCGTACGAGCTGCTAAAACAAACACCGTAATGGTTGACCAATTGAGGTGGCCACACGCGAAACAGTTAAGAAAATCCACAAAATGATATTGAAATGACATTTGAAAAAGTGTTATATATCGCATATTTAGCGAAAAATTGGAGACGAGATAGCCGTTCGCAGGTTGGATCTCTATTTTGCTAACAATAGAACAAATCCACCATTATCCATATTATCATATATAAATATATCGATAAATTTATGTGTATGGGTGTGTATTAAATCCACTAATCAGTAATTCAAAAATATACCCCATAGGCAGTGGTGTCAGACGTGACGATTTTACGTCATTTTGACGATTTTTCTTGAGGAAATTTATCCAAATGACGATTGACGATTTTTTGTACAGAACTCCTTCTGTTTTGACGATTTTTTGGCAGCACTAAATTTTACTTTAAAAACATAAATCTGGCAAGAATAATAACACAAATTTTATGTACGGCATCACTTTATTTAAAATATGTCAATGTAGCAATTATAGTTTTTCGTAATGAAAAGCAAAAGAAAATAGACTATAATAACAAATGATGTAGAAAAAAGGAGAAAAATGTACAGCATGCAAGTTTTTTGCCAATATAACTGTAAATTTTAAAAATATTACAACAAAAATATGAATTACATGGTAAAGAGTTCTATGAAAAATAAATTCGAGTTTTAAATAAAAAATAAATGAATTAAACACATTCTGTGAACAGAAACGAGACATGGAACGATATTTTAAATGAATATATAGTCGCTAATAATTTCAGTTTGAAACATTTTGAACTCTGTTCTAATCAAAATCTTTATGATAGTGATCAGGATGAAGAGGATACAGTTGATATTGATAAGGAGCAGAATGCTTTGGATAAGGTATATTCCCTTCTTATCTTATATTATGAATTTACTTTCATAATGGGCTACGTTTGATAGTTTTTGCCAAAAAGGAAAAGAAAAATTCGAGATGAGTGCACTAAAGAATTCCGTTGGGTTGAGATAAAGAATTCTCAGATTAAGTGCAATATTTGCCTAAATAGCTTCATCAGGAAGGTCGGATCTGTTGAGACACTCTGTTTGTAAAAAACATTTAGATGCCATGAAAGATCCATGCCAACCCACCATTTCGTTTGTGCTCACCGATACTAAAATAAAATTAAAAGAAGCCGAAATTAAAATTTCTTTGTTTCTGGCAGAACACAATATTGCATTTATGGCTGTGAATCACTAACAAAATTATTAAAAAGCTGTTTTTCTGACTCATCTGTGGCTCAAAATATAACCATGGGAAAAACAAAATCAACTCAAATAGTTAAAAAAAATGGTTGAAGCGGAGCAATTTAATATTTTTTGTGGATACATGCGTACAAACAAATTTTCTGTTTGCAGTGACGAGTCGACAGACATCAGCAACATAAAGCATTTATGTATAGTAGTCAGAGTTAGCATCGACTTCCAAGTAAATGATGAATTTTTTGGACTTATAAGTGTAACATAATTCTAACACAATATCGATTATAAAATAAATATGATAGATTTCGCTGCAGATGGGGCAAATAATATGACTGGAAAGAATCATTCTGTAGCTAAATTGTTTAAAGATGAAATACCCAATTTAATAGTTTTAAAATGTACTAGCAAATTCCAGCCCTCGAAATTCGAGTGCAAATTCTAGGAAATTTTATTTTGTAATGGTGCGGCGTTGGTGGAAGATCCGCTTCCGTTTCCCTGAGCCTTTGCTGGTCGCACGTGCTGGCGTAGGGGCCTAGCTCGCCGGATGGGTGGGGTCTTGCTCAGGCCCTGGGAAACCGCACTACAGATTTTCACGTGCGATTTAAAAAACTGTCAAAAAAGCGGATATTAAATGGGACGGATGGCCATACTTACCTTGGGATTGGGGACTAGGTGTTCTGCCCCTTTTGCCCTCCCAACCATGTTACCTCGACTCCATCTTACTTGGAGGTAACCCACTGCAATGATAAGATTTGGTTTGGTTTGGTTTTCTACATTGGTTATAACAAAAAGTTTATTTAACCTTCATTTTAAGGTTATTTAATTTTTAAATTAATTCTAGCAAACATTTTAATTTTAGAAACATTTTAAATTTTTAGGAAAATTTTTAAATTTAGCTTAATTTTAATTTTAGAAGAATTTTAAATTTTAGCAAAATTTGTTTTAGCAAAATTTTAAATTTAGGGAAATTTTAAATTTAGGGAATTTTTAAATTTAGGAAAATTTTAAATTTACGAAAATTTTTAATTTTAGCTTAATTTTAATTTCAGCTTAAGTGTGGAATTAGGAAAATTTTAATTTAAATCTTATAATTAGAAGACTTTTATGTAATTTTAGATAAATTTTGTATTTAGGTAAATTTTTATATTTAGAATATTTGATATTTAGCTAATTTTTACTTACAAAAATTTGCTTTAATTAGAAAAATTTCATATATAGAAAATTTTTAAAATCTAATTAGAAAAATCTTTAGAAAAAATTCTATTTATAGTTAGATAAATCTTAGAAAATTTTTGTTTTCCTTTTTTTTTCTTCTTTTAATTTTATACCATAATTAGCAAGATTTAGAAAAGTTTAATTATAGGACAATTTTTTTTTTTACTTTTAGGAAAGTTTTTTTTTTTTAAATTTTAGGAAAATCTTTAATAGTAGAAAAATTTTAATTTTAGCACAATTTTGATTTTTGCACAATTTTAATTTTAGCAAATTTCATATCTAAAAAAAATATTTATTTTAAATTTATAATTAGAAAAAATTTCTTAATGTAGTAAAGGTTTAGTTTAATTTTATATTTAGGAAAATTTATTTTAATTTAGGAAAATTTTAATTTTAACAAAATTTGAGCTTAGCATAATTTCTATTTTAACTTAAACTTATATTTCTTCAAGTAGTAAAATTTTTAGTTTAACTTTATGATTAGAATTTTCAATTCAATTATACATTCTTCCTTTATTTACATATTTTAACAAATTTGATATTTACATATGAGATCTTATCTTTATATAGATATTGCAACAAATAATATATAGGATCTAAAGACATTAAATAGTTTTTATTTTATTTTTTAATGATTTTTAAAGGAAAATGGGAGGAAAAAAACCTTTATATGATTTAATAAATTCAAATACTATCTGAAAATATTTATATGCTTATAGAAGGTTTATTAGAAATAATAGACCTCTAGAAGCATATAATTTTCAATTTGGTGATTTCTTTTTAATTTTACGTTATTTCTCTACATTCTCTTATCAATGGGTAAGAGGAATTTTCAATTTTGGCAAAGTAATTATTGTTAATCCTTGTTATGAAATCGATAATTTTTTCATAACCTGTTTCTTCATGAAGAAGATTTGTAGGATACCTCCAGGGCTTTTTATTTATCATTTTAAGACATTTGTTTTGTATAATTTGTAAGCGTTTTAGGTGACAGTTGGCAGCGTCACTCCAAATAGGACACGCGTATGTTAATATCGGCCTTATAACACTTTTGAAGAGTAGATTTTTGTTTTTGGGGTTTAGAAATGACCTTCTATTTAGTAGTGGCCATAATGCTTTAAATGACTTTATAGCTTTTTGACACGTAGCCATAATATGTTGTTTAAAAGTAAGCTTTTTGTCCAAGACAACTCCGAGATATTTGACATGATTAAGTACATTTATGGTATTATTTCCCATATGAAGATGACGTCTTGGCAGTCTTTTGGGAGATTTGTTGAACGGAAAAATAATTGCTTGGGTCTTGTTTGAATTAATTTTGATTTTCCATTTGTGAAAATATTTACTGCAATTAACAAGTCCCTTTTCCATTTTCTTCAGGAGTGCACTTGTAAGTTTGTTTGAAGAAATTAACGCAGTATCATCTGCGTAGTAAGCAACTTTCATATATTTCGGAACTTTGAAATCGGATATATATATAGTATAAAGCAATGGCGACAAGACTGATCCTTGAGGTAACCCTGTGGTAACTTTATGATTAGAAACATTTCTTAATGTAGGAAAAATTTTGTTTGATTTTATATATAAAAAGTTTTATATATAGCAAAGTTTTATTAATTTAGTAACATTCTTAAATTTAATAAGGAAAATTTTAAACATAGAAAATATTTATATGTGTGTAAAAATTTTAATTTGAAAATTATTTGTATTTTAAAAAAATTTACCGCCTTATTGCTGGTGTTGCATCCCGATGAGGTACCGATGAAGCTGCTGCCGCCAGACGCCGTGGTTGTGTGTATAAGCTTGATTGGTTTATGATGTAAACTTTAATTTTATTCCTTAATTTTGTTTTATCAAACAGGTACCCAATATTTTGTGGTTTTATTTATTTAAGTTAATTAATATAGTCTTAGAAAAGAAACAATTCATTTTGAAGGAATTTTGTAGTATTGCTTATTTGGATTGTGTCGATAATGTTTTTTTTTTTTTATTTAATTTTAATTATACTTTGAACTTTAATATTTTATATTTATAGCACTTTAGTTCTTAACTCAATTAAATTTTTAGTCTAGTTTTTTTTTTTTAATAATTATAAATTTTGTTTAATTGTTTTATTTTTACCAATTTCTTTTCACATTCAATACTCCACGAAATTTAATTTAAGAATTAAATGATAACTTTGCTATTTTAGTTTTGTCACTTATTAGTTAAAATTAAGTTTTCTTTATTCTAAATTTCTTTAGTTCTTAAGCATTCCTGACTTAAAATTAACTTTATTTTATTAACACTATGTCTTAATTTTTTAATTTTCTTAAACTTTAATTTTTAACTTAAATCTTTTTGGAGGTTTTTCCTCAACCTTTTACTTTCGCGACTACATTTCAACTCCCTGTTTAATTTTAAAATCTTGTTAATCAAGCTACACTTCTTCATTCATTCCTCTGCAGATAAAAACCTGTTTATTAAACAAACAAAATCACCAGCAATTCAGTGAGAACATTCATATGCATTCATAATATTCTCTAGTATTTATAACACTCACACTCATATATGACTATGAGAGCAAGTGAGATCAATACAAGAAAATACGTGGTTTGACCAGCATGATTGCATATGAATGTGTTCATGATTTACTTCAACACAATGAAGAGAAAAAATACGCCATAAAAAAAAATGCCATCAACCTATTACCATATAAGTTGTTGTTTATATGTACATACTTGAACTTGAAAATAATTTCAAGATCAAGGTTATTATTTTTTCTTCTTTCTTATTCTGCCTGTACCAGAAATTCTTCTGCTACAGTGCAGAGCAAAAAAGATCACCGTCACAATTTTTTCATTAAATAAAGACACTAAGGATATGCTAATCAATTATAGCCAATTCACAAATCAACACAAAGAAAAACTAATTTTTATTACAAACACATTAACAAATTTAATAAACACACACATAGCATTGTATAATTTTATGTATGTGTTAGTAGCAACTTTAAATGCAATATACTCAAAATAAAGGAAAAAATTTAAAAATCTGTAAATCTGCAAAACGGCTACAAAGAAATACCTTTCAAATAATATACGTTTGGTCAAAATCGGGATAAAATGGTAGAACAAAACTTCGGTCACAAGAAATCGCCTAGCCTATTAATATTATAGATTACATAACGATAAAAAATATAACATTGTTTAGAAACAATAAAAATTAATAATATTCACAACGAAATTAAATTGGACCATTAAAAAATCAATTTCAAGGTTTGGCTCAATATTTTTTTTAAATAAATATTTTTTAAGGTTTGTCCAAAAATGACGTTTAGTCATTTTGCTTAAAGCAGAGTTTGAAAAGTTTTTTACTTGCAGAAAAGCTTTCCACATTTTTTAATATTTTGAAATTCAAATACAATTTTTTTAACTGAAATTAAAAACTTTTTATTTGAAATTTTAGAAATTTAAATCTCTTACCAAATAAAACAAAGTGGCCAGTTAAAAATTCAATTTACAGTTAAAAAAAGATCTATGAAAGTTTGAAAATTTCAGTCGAAATTTACAAAACAACATTTACTGTCCAGAAAACTTCATTTGAAATTCAATAATTTACGTAGAAACTTACATTTAAAATTTCTGAATTAAATGGAATTTTCTCAATTTCAAAGGGAACTTTCTGAAACTTATATTACATTTTTAAGTGATAATTTTGCTATTTTTAGTAAAAGATTTTAGTTTCTGGAGCCCAATCACCGCATTCGTTATCGAAATTTTTCGATCGAAATCACTTTCTTATTTCCCAAAATAAAATGCTGAGAATAATTTTTCTTTTTCACAGTTAAAGAATTATGGCCTCTAATTAAGAAGAAAAGCGAATCGTGGTCGAGCGTTTGTCCGTCTTCTTCAAATAATGAACCAAAATATGGAATTTCGATTGATTTTACTCGATATCGAATGCAGTAATTTGGCCTCTGATCTTAAATGGCACCTTCTGCATTTCAAATAAAAACTTCTTAATTTTAAATGATAATTTAAATTAAAATTAAATGATAATTCAAATTAAAATCATGAATTTCAATTTATATTTTCTCAATTACAGTTGGGAATGTTGTTTTATATGTAAGTAGTTTCAACAAAATGAGGTTTCTGGGGCCAAATCACCGCATTCGTTAACGAAATTTTTCGATCGAAATTATTTTTTTTTTTCCAAAATAATATACTAAAAATAATTTTACTCTGTCACAGTTAACGAATTATGGCCCCTAGTTAAGAGTAAAAATTAAACGAGTGCTGATGTTGGTCTGCCTTTTCTAAGTAATAATTTCGATTGATTATATTCGATATCGAATGCGGTGATTTGGCCCTTGGTATAAAATGAAAGTCATATGGCGGTAAGAATACTGTATAAATATTTACTTTGTGGTTGCCCATCGATGAAAATTTGTTTAAAATAGCATCTGTAGATATTTCTTGCTTGTGGTGAATATTCATCATGGCTAAAGCACTTAGTCTTTCTTCATAGTTGATCTGAGCCATGTTTTAGTTCTCCGCAAAGTTGAGAAAGATCTTTCAGCTTTTGAGTTGCTTACCGGCAATGACATAGAAATTTTAATTATTATTCGAAGAGTAGGGTATATATATATGCGTCCCAGTGAGATAATGCATACATATTTGTTTTCATTTGGAACTTCTGTTGAAACTTTCCATTTGAGCTCCCTGAATAATTTCAGATTCCAGCTTTGCAAATTGAACTTCTTTTTTAGTTGGTGCAATCCACCAAAGTCCTCAAAAACTTGTGAAATTATCCCTTTCAATTCAGTATACGAAAGTTTTGTGATATTTTTCGGCACGAGCTCAGGTATGCTAAAAACATTTAAGCATTCTTCCATAAAATGAAAGGAAAATTCCTTTACCCTGTATCCGCGTTTGGCTATGTCCAGAATAATTTTTCAGTTCAAAACAATTAATATTGTGAACGAAAAAAATAAACTCTTTTTTTGCAAACCCATTAACAAATTAAATAAACACACACAAGGCATTTTAAAATTTTACGTATCTAAAAAATTTTAAATTCTGTAAGTCTGGTGGATAGCTAAAAAGAAATACCTTTCAAATAAGATACGTTTAGTCAAAATCGGGATAAAACTGTTGAACAAATCATCGGTCACAAGAAATCGCCTTACTTATTAATATTATAGATATCATTAAAATTTAGTTTAGGCTTATTTCCTACATCCAGTTATTGCCTCATCAAAGTTGGATCCGAGACCCTTTCTGGAAATATATGTTATGGGGTAAGACATAGTCGGTCTAGTCTGACTTTTATTATCATATTTGTCTTAATACAGACTGTAAATTTTTAAATCGTAACTATTATTTATTTAAAAAATATTCAAAAATGTTTAAAAAAAATATGCAGTGAAAAGAAAAAAAATTCAAAAATATGCATTAAAAAATATACACTTAAAGGCAAAATAGTCAAAACAATATGCACTAATAACAAAATATGCCAAAAATATACCGCAACAGCACGAGATC
>OY821521.1:31019070-31141570 GCA_963682025.1 Cordilura impudica
AAACGAAAAATGAAAAATAAAAATGAAAAATGAAAAATGAAAAATGAAAAATAAAAAATGAAAAATTAAAAATAAAAAATGAAAAAAAAATGAAAAATTAAAAATGAAAAATTAAAAATAAAAAATGAAAAAAAAAATAATAAGAAATGAAAAATTAAAAATAAAAAATTAAAAATTAAAAATGAGAAATAAAAATGAAAAATAAAAAACAAAAAAAAAATTAAAAACGAAAAATTAGAAATGAAAAATGAAAAATGGAAAATAAAAAATAAAAGATAAAAAATAAAAAATGAAAAATAAAAAATTAAAAATACAAAATGAAAAAGAAAAAACGAAAAAATTAAAATTAACCGGTTGAAGTAATAATAAATATTTTTATATTAGCAGAGCCCCTGCAGCTGATTGCTATGAGTGATAAATATAGATGACGTTCTCTGTTTGATTTTAAAACAGTGCCATAAAAAATCTTTAATTACACATCAGCCCTGTTTTCGTTTTTTCTTTTTTTTTCTCAAACGTATATTATTTCCAAAAAATATATATACATACTTAATAGACACTAGTTGACAATAACAATAATAATATACAAAAATACAACGTCTCATGATCGAGAACTCTAGTATTATTCGTATGATAATAATTGCTTCTAACAAATAAGTAAAACATATTCTTGTTTCAAATGAAAAATATATAATTAATTTTTAATGCAATGGAAAGTTTAAAAAAAACCATTGCTTTTATATTTAAGCAAGGTTAAAAGGTTATAAGCAAGAGTTAAAAAGACCAAAATTTTTTGGTTTTTGATTTTTTGTAAAAAAATTAAATCTTTTGTAGATATACTTGTATCAAATTTAATATCTAAATTTTCCAAATTGCAGTTCACTGCTTTTATATTGCCTCGTCTATAATTACGATAGAAAAAAATCGGAATGCCGAGTTCGTTCTGTATAAAATGCTCTTTATCAAGGTACACAAAAGCCTCTGGTGGTACAAAACCCTTTTGTAGGGAAACAATTATATATTCATCATTTGTATAATAAGGAGCCATTATAAAGCTATTTTCTATACATTGTGTGCATTTTAGAACATTATTTCTAATTAGGCTTATCATAAAGTTATCAATTCTTATTACATTAGCATTATTGTACAGTTTCTTATTGGCCACATTGTACAAAGTTTTTTATTCCAATTGCAATTAATATCAGAAGTAAGTTCATGTATAGCATTAATAGGCGAATGTCTATATTTAAAAACAAGTTTTTTTTCACTTTTAATATTTTTATCGTTACAAAACTTCATTATAATGTTATTAATACAAATTTCAAATACTTGGCTGATATTTGGTAATAAGCTTATAGGACGAAGATTTTTGAGATTATTCGGTACTTTATCTTTTTGGCAGGAGAACAACCTTTGCTGTTTTCCATTTATTTGGGAAATGTAAATTATTAATCATTTTATTAAATAGTTTACTAAAATCATTTATCAAATTTTGAGGATAAATGATAGGCTAGACGAAATTGCATTTTCATCCATACAATGCACGAGTTCACACGTGTATGGCTGTTTTGGTGAAGTTCCATGAATTGGGCTACGTGTTGTTATACATATTCTCCGCATTAAGTCCCCATATACAAATCATGAAATCATTTATCGAAGCTATTTCGAGAACCCTGAGAAATCTTTTTCTTTGGAATTTTGTTGCATTTAAAAATTAACTGATTTGTTGATCCGCCTTCGTATTTCAAAAAATTTTTCTCATTATATATTTTTTTTATTAAAGATGTTTATGTCACATATGGAAATGTTTCGGTTGAAGTATGTTGAATAATTAGTCAGTGTGTCAATGAGTCAAGCAAATATTTTGAATATTTTTTTTTCATACTTTAAACAAAAACTGTTTTTCTACAAAACGCAATTGTGTAAACAAGTTTGTAAAGTTAAATATATATTTCCAAGCAATAATTGAATTTCAATAATTAATAAACAACTAATTCTTATTTAATTCTTATTAGTAAACAACGTTTATGTTTAATTTTTATTTTTTTGTTGGTTTTTTATTTTTTTTTTTGTCAAAGCTTATCTAAATTATTATTGAGATCGAACACATCTTTGCTCACAGGCAGCCTTGGTGCACCAACGATTGTTGTTACCACCACAACCCAAATATTCCATTTGATAACATTGTCTAGACCGAGCATCATAATACCAAACATTACGCGATTCACAACCGATGCCAGGTTGACCTTGATTCCGAGGTGCGGCACAGGTAGGACTGCCTAGAAAGGAGTTGACAAATATTTTTAAATATGAAACACAATTTTTTGAAGTTTTAGTTTAAACTTACTGGGTCTTCCTACACATGGAGGTTGAGCCGCTGAATAGGCCACGTAAAAGATAAGGAATATTGTAATATTTAACAACAAAAATTTCATATTTCTGTTTCAGTCTTTATTGAAGATGATATTGAGGGTTATTATAATTAATGAGTAACTTAACGGAATTGGAGTTGAATTTATATGAGTTTTTTTTTTTTTTGTTTTGTTTAAAAAATCGTTTTATATTTGCTTAAATTCGTATTGTCTCATTATCTTAACTTAAATCAACTGTTTCATTATGCTAAACAAAAAATTATTGTTTTTAACGGAACACGTTGAATACGAAAGCATGCAAACATACGGAATACTCATATCAGACTGTGTTGAAATTAACAATTCAAAATTCTTTAAATAGAAAAAAAAAACATAAACCTATTTATGAAATTTTAACACCAGCAACTTTTATGAAAAGGTTTCGTTACAATATTTTCTTGGTTGTTTGTTTGCTAAAATATTCACATCCCATTCTATATTTAAATTATCTTACTTCCTTCGTCTTATCAGCACTTTTTTTATTATAAACAACAATATCAAGCAAGTAAGAAAGCAAGTTAAGGTTGGCCTATACCGACTACATGATGTCCTCTACCATAAGTTTAGATAAAGGGTTGTAGGTTCAACTAATTAGACATGAAAATGGCAAATGGGAGCTTTTTTTTACTAGCAGATTCCAGCACTCGAAATTCGAGTGCAATTTCTAGGCAACTTTATTTTTCAACTTAGCCAATTCACAAACCAACACTTTTTTGGTTTATTATTATTGTGAATGATGATAACAAACTTATTAACAACCACATTAACAAATTAACAAATTAAAAAACACACACACAGCATATGTATAGTTTTATGTATGTGTTAGTAGCAACTTTAAGTGCAATTTACTAAAAATAATGGAAAAATTTAAAAATATGTAAAGCTGGTGAACAGCTAAAAAGAATAACCTTTCAAATAATATACATTTGGTCAAAATCGGGATAAAACGGAAGGACAAAACATCGGTCACAAAAAATCGCCTAACCTATTAATATTTATTTTTGTATGGAGACTAGGTCGAAACGTGAACCGATCATGACCATGTTTTGCAAAAACATATTCAAACCAAATTTAAGAAAAATCTGTGAAATATTTTTGTTTTTAGACAGATTTAAGTGAAGATCGGGAATCAGCTTTATATGGCTACAAATATTTTATGTGGCTACAACAACGCCCATATAGAGGTTATTATACCCTATACCACTATGTGGTCAGGGTCGAATGAATTTGTGCTGATGTTTGTAACTACCAAAAATTTTTGACCATCTAGACTCAATGGACTTAGAATCATTTTCTGAGCCGATTTAGCGATGTCCTTCCGTTCGTCTGTCCGTCCGTCCATCTGTGTGACCATGTAAAACTTGTAACAAACTACAGGTCGCAAATATGATTGGTGAAAAGCGGTTCATTTTCAGAGCTAGTCCCCAAACAAATGACCCCTATGAAATCGATTTAAATTGCCATAATATCCACAGTATCTTATACATCCCTCTCAAATTGGGTTTGAGTATGTTTCTTAGATCTATTTATCAGTAGTCCAAAAATAAACCCTATAGGGCATTTCTTAGTCATATCCTACCATATGAAGCTGATTCTTAAATCTATCAAAATACAAAAATATTGCACAGGTTTTTCTTAAATTTGGCCTGTATACGTTTTTGCAAAAAAAAAATAAGTGACCTTACCAAACAAAGTCAGGATCGGTCCATTTTATGACCTAGTCCCCATATAAATGTAGCATCCGCTATGAACTTTTTCATATCCGAAGTCTAAAAAATTAATAACAATTTCACTCAAATTTGGTTTATGCTTATTTTCTGTATCCAATTAGTTGGACCTAAAAGATAGGGTCTCCAAGCTCATACTATAGGATATTGCATTGTCGGTCTGGAACGACTATAATACTCTTATTTGTTTTTTTTTTTTTTTCATTAACCAACACTCACGGGATACCCCCTACAATGCAGTGTATTGTGTTGATTTCAGGAAAATAGATTGTTGGAAAGGGGAAAGAGGGAGTAGTGTGTGTGGATATTTCCTCCAAATTTTATTAGATTGTAACTGTCCGGAAAGACTTGTGTGGGAAGTGTATTCGACTGATAAATGTGATCTCCTGATGGATGTGATCTCCTAGAGGAGCGGATAGTGTGAACTTAAACTCGGGTACTTGGATTGAGTTCGCGTGTTAGTATCTATAGAACAGTATCACACAACTCAGATTTCGACGATGTCCTAACGAGTCGATAGAGTTGGTTACCCTACTGTCATTAATGAGCATAAGCGCCCTCCAAAATAGACTTTGAACCTCCTGTTCATATATGGAAGTCGAATTCTATTTTCGCTCGGGATGAAAGCGGTATAGATTTTAAGAAGATCGGATTGAGTGAAGAAATTTTTACACAGTTTTAGAAACCAAGGCTTCTTTCAACACTTTAAATGCATGTTCGTTCCAACGAACATCACATTGAATTCTCATGGCCATAACATCAAAAGTATCCGATTCCTTAATAGCTATTTCACCCATATATACAGATGACATTGTTGCATCCGTGGCCCTATGAGTCAACAGACAACTTTATGTCTTCAGCGCATTAAAATCACACCTATTCGCTTAACCCCACTCGGAAATTGTTAACAGGTCTTGATTGAGTGTGTCATTCATTGTCCGCCTTTTCCCCCCAAACTCCAAAAGGCTTGGCCTACAACTTAAGGAAAATGAATGACAAATATTGATGTTATCTACGAAAGAGAATATAGAATTGAAGGTTTGACCTAGAGAGATAAGGAAAAGAGAGCGAGAAAGAACATCCCCTTGAGGTACCCCTGAATTAAGCTGAAACTCATTGTATAAGACCTCACCAAAAACAACACGTATCGTGCGGTCTCTGACAAAACTCGATGTAAAACGAGAGAAGTCAACACCGACCTCAAATTAATAAGCTTTCATCTCAATGCAGCTTGCCGCAGGCGATCGAACGCCTTGAAAATGTCTAGAACAGTTTATTTTCACCAAAATTGTGAATGGATAGACTCAAGCGCTCAGAAAGTATATGTAACAGACACCCCGTAGAACGATTTCTACGGAAGCCATACTGACGATCATTAAGAAGTGAGTTGGTCTCTAAATAGTTGGCAAGATGGTAATTGATCATGCTCTCCATCACATTTGAGAGCACAGAACAGATTGCAGTTGGACGATAATTTTTAGGGTTGTTAGCCGCATCCTTTTTTTAGGTATCGGTTGGGTTATGGATAGGGTCAGTGACTAAATGGTCATTCATTATAAGAATTAAGATATCAGAACTAGCATTATTCCTTACTATTTCAACAAATGACTTAAAGCTCTCACTGCCTCGTACTTTGAAACACTCACTTCTCGCTTATTTGTATAGCAGGTCAGGAATGGAATTTTTCATTTACACGCCAATACCTGAATGCTTTCTCCATGGATCTGACTGTATAATTTTGGTTAAACAAAGATTTTTGATTAGGCCGAAACCTGCTTTGATGGAATGACTGGTCTCATGTTATTTATTTATTTATTTATTTATTAGGTCAATGGAATAAATCCTTACAGACCTGTATAAATGATATAATTACATATGTACATACTTATATTGAAACAATTAAATGATTTAAAAGTAAAAACAAATAGTTAGGAATTTAAGAAAATAATTATATTATGCTTAATGACATCAGTGTTCAACGAAAAATCAATTAATTGATAAAGATTATTATAAACACAACAAATTCTTCTAAAAGGATCAGCTAGAGCATAGTTGGTTTGAAAAGATTTAACAAAGAGTGGTTGGAATTGGCGTGATACTCGTTGAGGAACATTAAAAGTTATATTGTTGACAAGAAAGTCAGAACATATTTCACCATTAATTAGGTTGATCATAAATGTTACTTTTAGCATAGTCCTACGGCTTTCCAAAGTAGGTAATTTTATTAATTTAAGTCGATCAGCGTATGAAGGTAGATTAATTGCAGAATTCCAAGGTAAGCCACGTAAGCAAAAGAGTAGAAATTGTTTCTGTACAGACTCGATTCGTTGAATATGAATATTATAGAAGGGATCCCATATTATTGACCCATATTCTAAAATAGGTCTTACAAGAGATGTAAAAAGTTATTTGGTTATGTAAGGATCAATAAATCCTTTTGCCCATCTTTTAATAAAGGCAAGTGTACCTCTAGCTTTATTAACTGTCATGGTGACGTGAGATACAAAGTTTAATTTAGGATCAAGTAGAATCCCTAAATCCAGAAAAGTATCAACAAGTTCAAGCTGATATCCGCCCAAAAAGTAGTTAGCAGGAAAAACATTATTTCTAGAAAAACGCATACATTTACATTTTTTCAAATTTAGTTCCATTAGGTTACGGTTACACCACGAAAAGAAATTGTTGAGATCTGATTGAAGATGAATATGATCATTATGTTGACAGTAACTTAAAAAAATTTTAACATCATCAGCGTACATTAAAACGTTGCAAAAATTTATCACTTTTGGAAGATCATTGATGAAAAGGGAGAAAAGAATTGGTCCAAGATGGCTGCCTGGAGGAACACCAGAAGTCACAGTAATATCTTTAGATGACATATTATTATACACTACACGTTGTGTTCTCTCAGAAAGATATGATTTTATCCATTTAAGGCTTAATGGTGTTAAACCTAATAAATCCAATTTGATCAGTAGAAGGTTATGGTTTACTTTATCGAAAGCCTTACTAAAATCGGTGTATACTGCATCTGTTTGTTTTTTCTTGACAAAACCATCGTTAATTATTGTCGTAAAATGAAGCACATTTGTAACGGTAGAGCATCCTTTCCGAAATCCGTGTTGAAATGGTGACAAAATTCACGATGAGTGATAGCACAAAAAATCTGTAATAAATTTCTCGAAAAGCTTAGGGATTGCACTAAGTTTAGCAATACCACGGTAATTAGAAACATCCGATCTATTTCCAGATTTAAATAATGTAATGATGTAAGAAGCTCTCCAAAATTTTGGAAAATAACCGTTTTTTATTGACGCATTAAACAACAGAGTCAGTGGTGTTGGCAAGGAAGTAGGACAATAATTGAGAATAGAACTAGGTACTCCATCAGGTCCATGAGTAAATGAAACTTTAAGTTTCTTCAGGCTGTTAACAAGTTCTGCCTTATCAATTAGGGGAAAAGATATAGTTTGATTTGTGTTTATTGGATATGAATAGCTGTTGGAACAATATTGAGCAACAGAATATGTACTAGCAAAAAAGTCTGCAAACATGTTACTTATTATAGTATCATCACTAGATTCGATATCGTTTAATTTCATTACAGATGGATAACCAGTAGTTTTTCTTTTTGAATTAACAAAGCTTTAAATGCTTTAGGATCACGATTGAAATCTTCCTTCATTTTGTTTAGATAGTTTTTGTATAAATAATTGTTAAGAATATTATATTCGGCACGATGAATGGAATATTTTTCAAAAAATACAAGAGAACCAAAAATTTTATACTTTTTATAATACTTGTTCTTCAAATTTTTTAATCTTGATAGTTGTTTTGAGTTCCAAGGCGGGCCAGTTCGTTTGTAGACAGAACGCTTTGGGATGCATTCATCCATAAAAGAATGCATAGTTCTATAAAAGACCTCCACCATTAAATCAATAGAAGTATGGCACAACAAATCATTCCAGTTAGTGTTAGAAATTAGACCAATCAATTTGCTATAGTTGGTTTGTTTAAAACAAAAAACTTTATCTTTTATAATACGAATATTGGATCCACCAAAAGTAGGCAAAACACAGCTAATTTCAATAGTTGGATGAAAGCGATCTTCCGGCAAGGTGATAGGATCAGAGCGAGTTATTATACAATCTTCTGGATTATTTGTAAATACCAGATCTAGCAGTTTACCGTATTCATTAAATACGCCACTCATCTGGTAAAGACTAAGATCAACTATCTCATTCAATATTAAATCATCACAGTTATTAGATTTAATTGGAATAAAATCCGGAGCATCAGGCGAATTTTTCCATATTATAGATGGTAAATTAAAATCTCCAACAACAAAAATTAAATCCTCAGGTTTAGCACGTTGAGCAACTGATTTGATGGCCTGAACGTGTTCAACGTATATTTCTTCAGGAGAATTAGGAGGTATATACGAACAGGTTATGAAAATGATTTTATAATTAAGCTTTATCATTACACTGACAAACTCAATATTTGGAGAAGATTCAGATTGAAGAGATTCGGAAGCAAACAGGCATGATACAGCAATTAAAACACCACCACCATTACGATCGTTTCTGTTATATCTATATATTTGATAATTGTTACATAGTAACTCAGAATTAAAAACATTATCTTTCAGCCATGTCTCAGTAAAGATGATAACATAAAAATTAAAGTCGTAACTGTTAACTAGTAGATTAGACATTTTAGTATTTAAACCACGAACATTCTGATATATAATGATTAGTCGTTCAACGGGTAAAAAATCTAGTTTTTTGAATTAATGTTGAAATTCGTATTTTCATTTATTCGATGTCGGGGCGGAAGCTCAGCAATGTTGTTTCTCCGTGGATTTTCTTTAAATTCATATTCACGAACTAAAGTATTCACAGGCCAGAAACCAGGGTTAACGATTTGCTCATAAAGATCGAACGGAACGATTATTTTAAAATATGTAATCCTTCTTGGTATGGAATAGGAAAATTTATATATCATAACATCAGCTTTATAACTTAGTTTAGAGTTTATATAAAAATTAATGTCATCAGTGGAGGTATCCGAAGAAAGACGCGAAGTAAAAATAGATTTTTTTGGCGGTATTACTTTTAGTTGTTTCATATCAAGCAATATTATTTTTTCTACCATTTTCGCAGCAGAATCCAGGAAACATGGTTTCCAAATGAAATACTTAAATAAATCGTTGAGCTCAGCCCAACGAATCTTTTCGCAAATAAAAACTGAGCGTTTCACGGCTGGTGCTAAAACACTTTGTAGTACAGAATACGAAAAAGACACGAATTGCGGAGAGGTGCAAATATTTATACTTCATACTTGTCCAGAGGACTTGTCGTTGCCCTTCAGTGCACGGAATATGCGTTGGTTCATTCACTAGTTGCGCTACGAAATAATGGGTGTAGTAAGCACACACAAACACTAGGTCTGAACACGCTCTGATTTCCATTAATTTTATTAGCTATCATCCTATACACCAAATTTCGTCATTATGTAGGGGGTGCGCACCATTTTTGCGACAATGAGAAATTTAAATAACTTTTTTTTAATTAATGTATTTGATTCATTTTTTTATTTTATAGAAAATTTAAAATAAGAAATTAAATATTTGAGCTCGAGGTCTCAAATATTTAATTTCTTATTTACAATTGGAAAGGTCGAATAAAAACATCTTTAAATAGAAAATTTAATTTATTTTTGTATAACTAATTATACTCTAGGAAATTTTATTTTTTCATTTAGTAAAGACCCTAAAGGTATGCTAATCAATTTTAGCCAATTCTTAACTCATCACTTTTAAAATATTATTACTTATTGGTTTATGTCCAAGATTATTTTTAAATTCAACACAATTATTATTGTGAATGAGGAAAACAAACTCGTTTTTTTGGCAAATATATTACCATATACTAGAGGACCCCTGCTGCTCCGCAGCATTATATTATATTATATTATATTAATTTTTATATTATAATACCAAAATTTGCCAAGAGAAGTTAACGTAAAGTAATGCCAAAATATGCCAAGAGAAGTTAACGTACAGTAAAAGTAAAGTTGATTGTCCACGCATAACTTTCCTCAAACCCAACGAATTTGTCAAGAGAAGTTAACGTACAGTAATGCCAAAATATGCCAAGAGCAGTTAACGTACAGTAAAAGTAAAGTTGATTGTCCACGCATAACTTTCCTCAAACCCATCGAAGTTAATAGCTCATAAGAAGGAGCTTGATCCACTGAGTGTTCTTAGACCTATGTCAATAGCCTACGTTAATTAGAACTCTAGTTATGTATAGAGGTTTGAGAGAAGAAAAATATTTAAAAAAAAAAAAATCTTGAATGCAAAGTTTATTCCTAAATTCTTTTAATATATAAGATAATAAACACACACACAGCATTCTATAATTTTATGTATGTGTTAGTAGCAACTTTAAATGCATTTTGCTTCACCTGGTGGTTAGCTAAAAAGAAACACCTTTCAAATAATATACATTTGGTCAAAATCGGGATAAAACGGTTTAACAAAACATCGGTCACAATATATCGCCTTACCTGTTAATATTATAGATCCCAGGGTATAATGACTTTGTGCTGATATTTGTAACTACCAAAAATATTTGACATAGACATACTGATCGACTCAGAATCACTTTCTAAGTCGATTTAGCGTTATCTGTCCGTCCGTCCGTCTGACTGTGTGTCCATGTAAACCTTGTAATCAAACTACAGGACGCAAATGTAAACATATTTTGATGACATTCGGTATAACCTTCTATCGGCCATAGCATGAACACTCTTGAAATTGGTGCAAAACTGTACATGTTCAGACCTAGTCTCCATACAAATGCCCCCTATGAAAGCTGCTCAAATTCTCATAAAATCCAAATTATCTTATAGATCTGGGTCAAATTGGGTTTGTGTGCATGTTTATTACTCCCATTAATCAGTAGTCCAAAAAATAAACCCTTTGGTTTGTATATGTTTTTACAAAAAAAAAATTGTTTTCCGACTTAGTCCCCCATATAAACATAGCACCCGATTTGAACTTTTTCATATCTGTAGCCAAAAAAAATGAATAACAATGCCACTCAAATTTGGTTTATGCTTATTTTCTATATCCAATTAGTTGGGCCTAAGAGATAGGGTCTCTAAACGCATTGTATTGGGTATCGTCCAGTCGGTTTAAACCGATTAAAATTTAAATATTGTTTTTTTTTTTTTTGCAAAATTCCACCCTAATAGGCAAATCCTGAGGATTTAACTTGCTTTTAGTTTGGAATTTTTACAGAAAAAAGTTAAAGTCATCATGAATTATGAATGTTATTACGTTTTGTTTTTGTAGCATAATTCGTGATTTATGTTTCTGGGGGATGAGAACTTCGAAGTCAGAATGAAATTACTAGGCTTGTGTAGTAAAAGCTGAAAAGCATTTAACGTACTCATGCTAAACTTTCTCTACATGAATTTCTTTTTATAACTCAAAAAACGTTGAAAATTTCTCATTTGATTCTTCAGCAAAATTGTAGCTAAGTCTTAAATAAATAATTTTTTTTTCTTAAATTATAAAGTGGGTCTAATTTTATCGAATAAAATCTTCCATTTTCTAAATACGTAATTTTTATATTGAAAAAAAAAACCTTTTCTCTTTGAAAAATAATGTCTTTACTCCACTTCTATGAATTATAACTATAGCGAGTTAACAATTTTTAAAATATTTGCCTATTCATAATTATTTCTTTCGTTGCTCTACTATACGCGTTCTGTACCGAAAGTTTTGCATTGATATTATTGCCGAACAATTGCCTTAAACTGCATACTTATTTTCTGCGGTTTATACTTGAAAAACTAAACAAGCAAACATACTGTACTGGTCTAGTACTATCACCATGACTTGGAATTTCTCACCCCCCAAAAAATTACCAATAAAATATTCTGCAAATAAATTTTTCCGGTACAGAATACTGTGCCCAAATGAAAGGTTGACTTTTCAATTTAGAGTTTACGAGTTCATCTATTTAACAAAATGATTTTTTTCAGAGTGGTCATGTTAACATCTCTATTGGTTCAATAGTGACGTTCGTTTTTGTAAGCAACTAAACGAACACCCCGGTAGGTGAGTAGGTAGCGTGCTCGCCTATCATGCAGGGGTCGTGGGTTCGATTCCCACCAGAGGCTTTGGTCTGTCGCTGCAAAAAAAAAAATTAACACACTACTCCCTCTTTCCTCCTTAACCTATTTTCCTGAGATCAACACAATGCACTGCATCTGTAGGGGGCATCTCCTGAGTGTTTATTAATTTAAAAAAAAAAAAAAATTGGATTTACGAATTTTAATAATGTCTGATTTTGCTGAACAAAAAAGTTTCACTAATTTCTGTTTATCATAACGTTTATTGACGGAGGTCTTCGGTAACAAAAAAAAAAAAAATAGTGCATATCGTGCCAATAAGGCTGAGAAAGCTTTGAAGACAAATATTTATTTGTCTGGAAAAATGCTTTTTGACTACTAGAATGAAATCAGACACATAAGTAAGGTTAGTCAAACTTAGATCTGCGCCAACGTACTAGACTCGATCGACAATTAAGCGAATATCGTGTAATAGGTGAAGCTCACGCCAAAGTCGTTCAAAATTAAAGGTTATGTTAACGGTTTTCTTTGATTACCGTGCTGTGATGTATTCGGAATTCTTTCCGTGAAGCTATTCGCAATAAAAGGTTCGAATTAATTGCAAGCAAATCTTATAGTCTTACCACGATTATATGCCGTCTCGCACCGCACTGTTTCTTCGACACTATGTTGCACGAAATTCGGCTCATATCGTTTCATAACCGCCAACGTTTACGTGATTCAGCATCGTGCTATTTCTGGCTATTCAATAAACTCAAATGACCAATCCGGAGATACGGTTTTGAATCGATTATGGCCCTACAAGGTGAATTGCTGCTCCTTTTGAAGAAAATTCTGGAAATCGACTTTAAAAGTTGTTTCGAGGATTGGCAGAAAACGTTATCATAAGTTCATAAGTATATATTATATGGGAAGGTGATAACTTTAAAAGGGATGTAATTGATTTGTTAAAATAAATAAAAAATTTTTTTTTTTTTTTAATAATTTTGACCAATTTCAATAGGGTGGAAATTTTATCAAAGCCAGTCAAACAAATTAATAGACTACATACCAAATTTCATCCATGGCTAATTATAATTGGGAAGCGTTACAAACTTTCCATGGATACACCGACAAACTGTGGCTGAAATTTTGATTTCATTGACCAAAAAATTTTTTCTGTCACCGATTTTTAAATTTTAATGTCATTTTGGAGCTAGATTTAGGTAGCCAAAAAATTGCGTTAAACTATTGCTAATTATGGGTGTGGCACACTGTCAAACTCAGCTATTTTTTTAATCTCAGAAAAAGCAAAAATAAATGGTTACTACTCCCAAGCTATCATCGATAATAATCTGCGGTCCTTTTTACAAGGTTTTTAGGACTATAGTGTTTAGCAGTTGTTAGTGGCCACAGCCCTACCATTTAATATAAGGGGCTTTATGGAATCTATAATATTAATAGGCTAGGCGATTTCTTGTGACCGAATTTTTGTTCTACCGTTTTAACCCAATTTTGACCAAACGTACATTATTTGAAAGGTATTTATTTTTAGCCGTTTTGCAGATTTACAGATTTTTAAATTTTTTCCTTTATTTTGAGTAAATTGCATTTAGAGTTGCTACTAACACATACATAAAATTATACAATTCTATGTGTGTGTTCATTAAATTTGTTAAAGTGTTTGTAATAAAAATGAGTTTGTTTTTTGTGTTGATTTGTGAATTGGCTATAATTGATTAGCATACTTTTAGGGTCTTTATTTAATGAAAAAATAAAATTTCCTGGAATTTGCACTCGAATTTCGAGGGCTGGAATCGGCTAGTATTTATTAAACTACTATATTTGTGTCAAATTTCAAATTTAGTGGAATAGAACTTCTAGGGAACAAAAGGGAACAAAAAACGTGTAACACAAAGAGAAAGGTGAAAGTTTCCTCTTTAACCCTATATATACTCTTGCACCCGTGACGACCCGTGTAATGAAATTACTCAAAACAAGTAAGAAAATTATAGTCGGTCTAAACCTACTATACGATACCCTATACCATGCGTTTAGAGACTCTATCTCTTAGGGCCAACTAATTGGATATAGAAAATAAGCATAAACCAAATTTGAGTGAAATTTTTATTAAATTTTTAGACTTCGGATATGAAAAAGTTCATATCGGCTGCTATATTTATATGGGGACTAGCTCGAAAAATGGACCGATCCTGACCATATTTGGTAAGGCCACCAATTTTTTGCAAAAATATATGAATACCAAATTTGAGAAAATTTTGTGCCATATTTTCGTTTTTGATAGGTTTAAGTGGAAATCGGGAGGCAACTTTATATGGGGGCTATGACTAAGAATTGTCCTGTAGGTATTATTTTTTGACTACTGATAAATGGATGCAATAAATATACACAAACCCAATTTAACCAAGATCTATATGATAATTTGGATATTTTGACATTTTAAGTCGATCTCATAGGGGTCATTTGTGTAGGAACTAGGTCTGAACATGAATAGATTTTCACCAGTTTCAATAGCGTTCATACTATGGCTGGTAGAGGCTGACATACCAAATTTCATCAAAATGTGTTCGCATTTACGACCTGTAGTTTGATTACAAGGTTTACATGGACACAGACGGTATAATAAAAGCTGGGTCTAGGTCAAATATTTTTGGTACCCTGACCACACAGGGAATAAAAATTTCAAATTACAGCAATTTAAACAGTCCTATAAGTATAAAATGGTGTGTTAAAGTTCTGTGGTTTTCTGGAATAACCGCGTATGTCCATTTTTGTCAGTTTTGAGTTAGCGATGCCAACCATATTAATTTTTAACGCTCTTTACATGTGTTCAATTTAAAAAAAAAAATATTGACCATTTCTGAGTTTTTTCTTTAAATAACGACGTAACTTAAATGATTATTAAATTAATTTGCAGCACTAATGACGTATGTCAACCTACGTTTGATCGCTGACAAATTATTTTCTCAGAAAACGACACATAGCGACATACGTTGTTATTAATGAAAAAAAATGCAAAATAATTTTGGATTATTTTTCAGTTTATAACCACTTCTAAAAACTTGTGTGTTTATTTCTGTTATTTTTTGTCACTATTATGCTCGATACGTTGTTATATTCTCATCCTAAGTCCCGTTAACTTTTTTGTTGACGAACAAAAAAAATCAATTTTTCAAGCAACAACAACTTATGCCTACATGGGTGGTTGCATTTTTAGTATTCTTTTTCAAAGAAAGCGACGTTTGTCGACATAAGTTGTTTTATCTGCACACATTTTAAGTGTAATTTACATATTGTTTTTTTCGCCCTTCTCTAGGATCTATTCCTCTGAAGATTTTTGACTCAAAGTTTTATATAAAATATTTATTACCCATATCTAAAGGACTGTTAAATAAAAAGCTCTAAAATCTTTATATCGAATCCATAATTTCAAATATAACGTTTTCTAGCTCCCCTGAACATTTTGATTTTATGACATACGCGGTTATTCTAGAAAACCACAGAGTTGTGCTTTAGGTATTTTATAGCTTATAAAAGTCATTATTTGTTTTATTACCAGTAATGATATCTGCTTACAAAATACATTACCCTTTTGATATATTTATAAGTAATTATAGACAAGGGTAGATGGGAAAGAAAGCCAGCCTTTGACTAACACGCAGGCTTTATCCAGCTGTATTATATACCAAATAACATCAAGCCAATTAAACTAGGTCCCGACAAAATCAATACCGATGCATATGAATTTGGATTATCACCACTACATGCAAGAATACGACTTATGGAACACATGCTAAAAATTAATTACGGTTTGGATTTCAGGTCTTCAGGATCAATAATAAACAACGAAACCAACAAAGAGTTAAGAAGTTCAAAAAAAAAGAAACATGTTCAAGATGAATATCGCAAATTTGGATTGATTATAGATCAGCCAGAAAAAGGGTCAGGCAATACAAATGAGGCAATACCGCACGAGGATTCTTTTCAGATCCAGAGCCAGCATCTGATACAACAGGAGTGGATTTAAATCTTGCTTTTAAATTTAAAATAATCCAAGAAGTACTTGCGTGCAATGAAGAAATTGACTCTAGAAAATTTTGAGATTATGCTGAGGAAACTGCAAAAATATATACAACCAAGTACCCATGGAGAAATATGTCTGCAACAGTTCACAAAATTCTTTATCATGCAGAAGATGTCATCAAATTTCATTTGGTGCGACTTGGAGATCTATCAGAGGAAGCTCTGGAAAAAGGGAATAAGGATTACACATTTTATAGAAAGCTAAATACTAGAAAAATTTCACGAAACTCCATTAATGAAGATCTATTTTATATATTATTGGCAACGTCAGATCCATTCATCTCCAGTATTCGAAATCAATGGAAAGTGGATCATCAGGATTTAGATGAAATCAAAAACTACTCAAAAACAGAAGTAATTTAGAATGAAAAATGTGATATTTGCAATCAAGTGAATAACCTCTAATATTAATACGCAAGGCGATTTCTTGTGACCGATGTAAGTTTCACAGTTTTACCCCGATTTTGCCAAAAAATTTATCATTTGAAAGGTATTTCTTTGTAGCTATTACCCAGATTTACAGATTTTCATCGTCTCGAATATTTTTTTGGAGTTATGATCGTTTAAAGTTGCTACTAACAGATACATAAAATTATACAATGATATGTGTGTGCTTATTAAATTTGTTAATGGGTTTGTTTTAATGTGTTGAGTTTGTTTTCTTCATTTAAAATGAGTTGAATTGTGAAGCATACCTTTAGGGTCCTCATTAAATAAAAAAAATAAATAAAATTTCCTAGAATTTGCACTCGAATTTCGAGTGATGGAATCTGCTAGTAATTATAATTGCATTTCATTGTTATTTAAGCACGGAAAATAGAAAATTAGTAAAAAAAAAATAATAACACTGTCCAACAAATTAAGACTTTTTGAATGGAACAGAATAGCGACCCCATAATTCTGAAAGGGTATGTTGAGTAGATCATTTTTGTAGAACAAACTTATGGTCCTGCACGTCTTAGTATTTTTTTACAGTGGGTCAAAGTTTTAATTTTTTGGTCGAAGGGAGCATTATACTTTATGAAAAAAATACTGTAAGTTTATGTCTGAGAGAATTCTCATGGTCAGAGTTGTATTGTGGAATTGTATGAGGATTATTTTTGTGGAAGATCTTAACCCTGTAACTGGTCTCTTTATGGTTCACTTTGACCCTTTTTTCGAGAAAATCAAAAAATATCCTTTAAAAAAGGACATTTAAGGATTAAAATATTCTACGAAAATGTTTGCCGAAAAATTTCAGTGGGGATCACCAAAGACACCGTTGTTGTAAATAAAGCTCTTTATTCTTAATTAGTAAAATTATACACCAACATATACAAAACAGGTAAAAACGGCGTCAAGTTCGGCCGGGCCAAACACTGAGTTCTCGCGTCTAGTCAGCTGTGACTTACAAATCGGGTGTGATATTTATTAAAATTAATAATAAAAAATAAAAGAAAAAATTCAAGCAAAATTGAGCTACTAAGCAGTACATATCGGGTGCGATTTTTACTAAAATTAATATAAAAAAACAAAAATTAAAGCTTAGATAAGCATGGCGGATTCTGTTTGCAAATTAAGAGATTGGTTTTGTTTTATTTGTGGACATTTTACGCACCATCAAAGCAGAAGAAAGATATTGCCTACAATTGAAGAACCATATTTTCTTTTCTTTGGAATACGATTTTTATCTGAAGCTTGGATACCAAAAACCATATGTACTACTTGCGAAAGTGGTCTTTTGACCTGGTACAAAGGCGGTACTAAGGCGCTGCCATTTTCTGCGCCTATTACATGGATTAAACCTGAAGATCACAAATCAGATACATGCTATTTCTGCGTAAATTACAAATTTGGTAGAAGCCAAAGGCACTACGCGACAATGACATACGAAGCAACAAATAATGTCATTTTACCAGAAGTGCGCTGTGAAGGTGTTCCGGTGCCTCAACCGCCTACACATACATTTTCGGCCAATATGACAGTCGCCAATACAGAAATAACAGCGGCGGTTGAAAACATATCAGATATAAGTTACTTGCCTCTTGATGGTTTAAACATATGTCCTAATTTGGTAGACCAAACTTATTTTGAAGATCTTGTAAGAGATTTAGGACTAACAAAAGAGAAAGCTGAAATATTATGTTCCAGATTGAAAAACAGGAATTTGATAAAAGCCGATGTAAAAGTTACATTTCCAAGGAAAATACACGCCGATCTGGAAAGTTATTTTAAAAAATCAGAAGAACTTGTATACTGTTGCAGTATTGCAGAGGTTCTAAAATATCTAAAGCTTCCACTGGACCCTTCCGCTTGGCGACTATTTATAGATAGTTCAAAACACAGCTTAAAAGCAGTTTTACTGCACAATGGAAATCAGCATCCATCAATACCGGTTGCGTATTCCACAAAAAAGGAGGAAACATACGCAAATATTTAAAATCTCTTAAATAAAATTGAATACTATAAATATAAATGGGAAGTATGCGCAGACTTCAAAATGATTGCAATATTGACTGGAATGCAAACAGGATACACAAAATATATGTGCTTTCTTTGTAAATGGGATTCGCGTGCTACCAGCAGCCATTATCATATTAAATATTTCGAAGAACGTAAAGAAAATATTATTGGTGACTTAAATGTAATCCATGAATCCCTTGTCCCAAAAGATAAGGTCATACTTCCACCGCTGCATATTAAGTTGGGCGTGGTGAAAAATTTTATTAAAAGCTTAAATACACAAGGAAATGCTTTCAAACGTATTCAAACAATTTTCCCCAGATTATTTGCAGCAAAATTAAAAGAAGGTAACATACGGTTTTAAGAAATAATTTATTTCATTCAATGTAAATTACCTTTTCTAGGAATGCTCGTTGGACCCGTTATAACAAAATTATTACAAGATGAAGAATTTTATGGTCATCTGTCGGATATGCAAAAGACAGCATTTGACTTTATGCAGCTGGTTATATCAGAATTCCTTGGAAACTCAAAAGCACAAAACTATGCAGAAAATATTGAAAGCATGCTAATCAGTTTTAACAATTTTCTGCACTCTCATCTCAATTTTTTTAAAGAAAACCTTGGAGCGGTTTCAGATGAACACGGTGAAAGGTTTCATCAGGATATAAAGGTATTGGAAGAAAGATTCAAAGGGAAATCCCAAAGTGTAATGCTTGCTGAATACGTATGGGGCTTGTACAGAAACCTTGACCCATCGGAACATTCACGTCAAGCTAAATACAGGAAAGCGTATTAAGTTTAATCTTTAATCCATTGTCATACTACTGCTATTTCCCAATTCCCTTTTACTCGAAAATTTGAAGCAAAAAAATAAATATGTACATACTATAATAAACCAGTATTAAAACAAAATTATAATTTTTTTATAGAAGTTGGCATGTAATTTTGCCAATTAATCGTAAAGAGCTTTATTTACAACAATGGTGTCTTTGGTGACTCCCACTGAAATTTATCGGCAAACATTTTCGTAGAATATTTTAATCCATAAATGTCCTTTTTTAAAGGATATTTTTTGATTTTCTCGAAAAAAGGGTCAAATTGACCCATAAAGAGACCAGTTAGAGGGTTAAGATCTTCCATAAAAATAATCCTCATACAATTCCACAATACAACGCTGACCATAAGAATTCTCTCAGACATAAACTTACAGCATTTTTTTCATAAAGTATAATGCTCCCTTCGACCAAAAAATTAAAACTTTGACCCACTGTAAAAAAATACTCAGACGTGCAGCACCATAAGTTTGTTCTACAAAAATGATCTACTTAACATGCCCTTTCAGAATTATGGGGTCGCTATTCTGTTCCATTCAAAAAGTCTTAATTTGTTGGACAGTGTTATTAATAATTATGCCACTCAAATTTGGTTTATGCTTATTTTCTATATCCAATTAGTTGGGCCTGAGAGATAAGGTCTCTAAACGCATTGTATTGGGTATCGTCCAGTCGGTTTAAACCGATTATAATTTAAATACTTGTTTTTTTTTCAAAATTCCACCCTAATAGGCAAATCCAGTGGATTTAACTTGTTTTAGTTTGGAATTTGTACAGAAAAAAAGTTTAAGTCATCATGAATTATGAATGTTATTACGTTTTGTTTTTGTAGCATAATTCGTGATTTATGTTGCTGGGGGATGAGAACTTCCAAGTCAGAATGAAAGTACTAGGCTAGTATAGTAAAACCTCTAAAGCGTTTAACATACACATGCTAAACTTTCTTTATATGACTTTCTTTTTATAACTCAAAAACCGTTGAAAATTTCTCATTTGATTCTTCAGCAAAATTATAGCTAAGGCTTAAATAAATAATTTGTTTTCTTAAATTATAAAGTGGGACTAATTTTATCGAATAAAATCTTTAATTTTCTAAATACGTAATTTTTATATAGAAAAAAACGTTTTCTCTTTGAAAAGTAATGTCTTTACTCCACTTCTATGAATTGTAGCTATAGAGAGTTAAGAATTTTTTAAATATTTGCTTATTCATAATTATTTCTTTCGTTGCTCTACTATACGCGTTCTGTACCGAGGGTTTTCCATTGATATTATTGCAATAAAACTGCTTCAGACTGCATACTTCTTTTCTGCAGTTTAAATTAAATGTTTATACTTGAAAAACTAAACAAACAAACATACAGTACTGTCGTCGTACTTTCGAGCTGAATTTCTCACCCCCGAAAAATTACCTTTAAATTATTCTACAGTGATATGAAAAATCTTTCCGGTACAGAATATTGTACGCAAATGAAAGGGTGACTTTTCAATTTAAACTTTACGAGTTCATCTATTTAACAAAATAATTTTTTTTTCAGAGTGGACATGTTAACATCTCTATTGGTTCAATAAGACCAAAAGTCGTTCAAAACTCAAGGATATATTAACAGTTTTATTTGATTTTCGTGCAGCAATGTATTCCTTCCGTGAATGAATTCCTTTCGTGAAGCTATTCGCAATAAAAGGTTCGAATTAATTGCAAGCAAATCTTATAGTCTTACCACGATTATATGCCGTCTCGCACCGCACTGTTTCTTCGACACTATGTTGCACGAAATTCGGCTCATATCGTTTCATAACCGCCAACGTTTACGTGATTCAGCATCGTGCTATTTCTGGCTATTCAATAAACTCAAATGACCAATCCGGAGATACGGTTTGAATCGATTATGGCCCTACAAGGTGAATTGCTGCTCCTTTTGAAGAAAATTCTGGAAATCGACTTTAAAAGTTGTTTCGAGGATTGGCAGAAAACGTTATCATAAGTTCATAAGTATATATTATATGGGAAGGTGATAACTTTAAAAGGGATGTAATTGATTTGTTAAAATAAATAAAAATTTTTTTTTTTTTTCAATAATTTTGACCAATTTCAATAGGCTGGAAATTTTATCAAAGCCAGTCAAACAAAATAATAGACTACATACCAAATTTCATCCATGGCTAATTATAATTGGGAAGCGTTACAAACTTTCCATGGATACACTGACAAACTGTGGCTGAAATTTTGATTTCATTGACCAAAAAATTTTTTCTGTCACCAATTTTTAAATTTTAATGTCATTTTGGAGCTAGATTTAGGTAGCCAAAAAATTGCGTTAAACTATTGCTAATTATGGGTGTGGCATACTGTCAAACTCAGCTATTTTTTTAATCTCAGAAAAAGGTGATTTTTTTTTTTTTAGCAAAAATAAATGGTTACTACTCCCAAGCTATCATCGATAATAATCTGCGGTCCTTTTTACAAGGTTTTTAGGACTATAGTGTTTAGCAGTTGTTAGTGGCCACAGCCCTACCATTTAATATAAGGGGCTTTATGGAATCTATAATATTAATAGGCTAGGCGATTTCTTGTGACCGAAGTTTTGTTCTACCGTTTTAACACAATTTTGACCAAACATATATTATTTGAAAGGTATTTATTTTTAGCCGTTTTGCAGATTTACAGATTTTTAAATTTTTTCCTTTATTTTGAGTAAATTGCATTTAAAATTGCTACTAACACATACATAAAATTATACAATGCTATGTGTGTGTTTATTAAATTTGTTAAAATGTTTGTAATAAAAATGAGTTTGTTTTTTGTGTTGATTTGTGAATTGGCTATAATTGATTAGCATACCTTTAGGGTCTTTATTTAATGAAAAAATAAAATTTCCTACAATTTGCACTCCAATTTCGAGGGCTGGAATCTGGTAGTATTTATTAAACTACTATATTTGTGTCAAATTTCAAATTTAGTGGAATAGAACTTCTAGGGAACAAAAGGGAACAAGAAACGTGTACCACGCGGAGAAAGGTGAAAGTATCCTCTTTAACCCTATATACTTTTGCACCCATGACGACTCGTGTACGGCACTTTTTTATTATAATTAAATTACTCAAAACAAGTAAGAAAATTATAGTCGTTCTAAACCAACTACACGATGCCCTATACCATTCGTTTAGAGACTCTATCTCTTAGGCCCAACTAATTGGATATAGAAAATCAGCATAAACCAAATTTGAGTGAAATTGTTATTAATTTTTTAGACTTCGGATATGAAAAAGTTCTTATCGGCTATATTTATAAGGGGACTAGCTCGAAAAATGGACCGATCCTGACCATATTTGGTAAGGCCAATAATTTTTTGCAAAAATATATGAATACCAAATATGGGAAAAATTTGTGCGATATTATTGTTTTTTAAAGGTTTAAGTGAAGATCGGGAGGCAGCTTTATATTGGGGATATGACTAAGAATTTTCCTGTAGGGATTATTTTTGGACTACTGATAAATGGATGCAATAAATATACACAAACCCAATTTAACCAAGATCTGTATAATATTTGGATATTTTGACATTTTAAGGGGGGACATGACATTGGCCGATTTTTTGAAATCGACTTTTTTTTATAATTTTGTATTTTAGTAAATATTCTTAAGATTCTAAGAAAAAAATTTCATGGAAAAATTCTTACGGGTTCAAAAGTTGCAGCCGAATTAGTGAGAGCGCATTTTTAATTTTCCATAGGAGCTACAGCATTGAATTTTTGCAAAGGAAATGATGCAAATCGTTTGAAATGCGCCAGAGTGAAGGCATATGAAGCTTCAAAAGAAGCCCGAAGTGCTAAACGATTGCAAAAAACTATAAGAAACAGCACAACACAAGATAACGAAGGCATACAGTACGAAGCAGGCATGGCAGATTGAAGGTAACCTTTTTTTTCTGTGTTCACAAACTTTGAACGCGTTTATCTCGAAACCATGTTTTTCGTACTGGTTGCGGCACTAGCGGGTTCATTTTTTGACGAATTTTTTTTTTTTTTTGTATTTTTTTAAACTTGATTCGCTATCGTATGACACGAGCTTTTTTTTAATTTTTTTTCGAGTTTTTATGAATTTTTAAAGTCAATATTTTTTTTCGAAAAAACACACTTTTAAATTTGGAACATCACCAAAAATTAAAAAAAAATTTTAAAAAAAAAGCTCGTATCATACGATAACTAATTTTGTTAAGATTTAAAAAAGTCATTATTTTCCAGATCGGAAAATTTTTGCGACAGTGGTTACGGTAATTTATACAGTCCTATAAGTATAAAATGGTGTGTTAAAGTTGTGCTTTAGGTATTTTATAGCTTATAATACGGATAGTCATTATATGTTCTATTACCAGTAATGATATCTGCTTACAAAATACATTACCCTTTTGATATATTTATAAGTAATGATAGACAAGGGTAGATGGGAAAGAAGGCCAGCCTTTGACTAACACGGAGGCTGCATCCAGCTGTATTATATACCAAGTAACATCAAGCCATTTAAACTAGGTCCCGACAAAATCAATACCGATGCATATGAATTTGGATTATCACCACTACATGCAAAAAATTAGTTACGGTTTGGATTTCAGGTCTTCAGGATCAGTAAGAAACAACGAAACCAACAAAGAGTTAAGAAGTTCAAAAAAAAGAAACATGTTCAAGATGAATATCGCAAATTTATATTGATTATAGATCAGCCAAAACAAGGGTCAGGCAACACAAATGATGTCAATACCGCAAGAAGATTCCTTTCAGATCCAGAACCAGCATCTGATACAACAGGAGTGGATTTAAATCTTATTTTTAAATTTAAAATAGTCCTAGAAGTACTTGCGTGCAATGAAGAAATTGACTCTAGAAAATTTTTAGATTATGCTAAGGAAACTGTACAACCAAGTACCCGTGGAGATATATGTCTGCAACAGTTCACAAAATACTTTATCATGCAGAAGATGTCATCAAATTTCATTTGGTGCGACTTGGAGATCTATCAGAGGAAGCTCTGGAAAAAAAAGAATAAGGATTACAGATTTTATAGAAAGCACAAACTAGAAAAATTTCACGAAATTCCATAAATGAAGATCTATTTAATATATTGGCAACGTCAGATCCATTCATCTCCAGTATTCCAAATCAATGGAAAGTGGATCATCAGGATTTAGATGAAATGAAAAACTACTCAAAAACAGAAGTAATTTAGAACAAAAAATGTAATGTTTGCAATCAAGCGAATAATCTATAATATTAATACGCAAGGCGATTTCTTGCGACCGATGTAAGTTTCACAGTTTTACCCCGATTTTGACAAAAAATTTTTCATTTGAAAGGTATTTCTTTGTAGCTATTACCCAGATTTACAGATTTTCATCGTCTCGAATATTTTTTTGGAGTTATGATCGTTTAAAGTTGCTACTAACAGATACATAAAATTATACAATATGTGTGTGCTTATTAAATTTGTTAATGGGTTTGTTTTAATGTGTTGAGTTTGTTTTCTTCATTTAAAATGAGTTGAATTGTGAAGCATACCTTTAGGGTCTTTATTAAATGAAAAAATAAAATTTCTTAGAATTTGCACTCGAATTTCGAGTGATGGCATCTGCTAGTAATTATAATTGCATTTCATTGTTATTTAAGTACGGAAAACAGAAAATTAGTAAAAAAAAAAAATAATAACACTGTCCAACAAATTAAGACTTTTTGAATGGAAGAGAATAGCGACCCCATAATTCTGAAAGGGTATGTTGAGTAGATCATTTTTGTAGAACAAACTTATGGTCCTGCACGTCTGAGTATTTTTTTACAGTGGGTCAAAATTTTAATTTTTTGGTCGAAGGGAGCATTATACTTTATGAAAAAAATGCTGTAAGTTTATGTCTGAGAGAATTCTCATGGTCAGAGTTGTATTGTGGAATTGTATGAGGATTATTTTTGTGGAAGATCTTAACCCTCTAACTGGTCTCTTTATGGTTCAATTTGACCCTTTTTTCGAGAAAATCAAAAAATATCCTTTAAAAAAGGACATTTAAGGATTAAAATATTCTACGAAAATGTTTGCCGAAAAATTTCAGTGGGGATCACCAAAGACACCATTGTTGTAAATAAAGCTCTTTATTCTTAATTAGTAAAATTATACACCAACATATACAAAACAGGTAAAAACGGCGTCAAGTTCGGCCGGGCCAAACACTGAGTTCTCGCGTCTAGTCAGCTGTGACTTACAAATCGGGTGTGATATTTATTAAAATTAATAATAAAAAATAAAAGAAAAAATTCAAGCAAAATTGAGCTACTAAGCAGTACATATCGGGTGCGATTTTTACTAAAATTAATATAAAAAAACAAAAATTAAAGCTTAGATAAGCATGGCGGATTCTGTTTGCAAATTAAGAGATTGGTTTTGTTTTATTTGTGGACATTTTACGCACCATCAAAGCAGAAGAAAGATATTGCCTACAATTGAAGAACCATATTTTCTTTTCTTTGGAATACGATTTTTATCTGAAGCTTGGATACCAAAAACCATATGTACTACTTGCGAAAGTGGTCTTTTGACCTGGTACAAAGGCGGTACTAAGGCGCTGCCATTTTCTGCGCCTATTACATGGATTAAACCTGAAGATCACAAATCAGATACATGCTATTTCTGCGTAAATTACAAATTTGGTAGAAGCCAAAGGCACTACGCGACAATGACATACGAAGCAACAAATAATGTCATTTTACCAGAAGTGCGCTGTGAAGGTGTTCCGGTGCCTCAACCGCCTACACATACATTTTCGGCCAATATGACAGTCGCCAATACAGAAATAACAGCGGCGGTTGAAAACATATCAGATATAAGTTACTTGCCTCTTGATGGTTTAAACATATGTCCTAATTTGGTAGACCAAACTTATTTTGAAGATCTTGTAAGAGATTTAGGACTAACAAAAGAGAAAGCTGAAATATTATGTTCCAGATTGAAAAACAGGAATTTGATAAAAGCCGATGTAAAAGTTACATTTCCAAGGAAAATACACGCCGATCTGGAAAGTTATTTTAAAAAATCAGAAGAACTTGTATACTGTTGCAGTATTGCAGAGGTTCTAAAATATCTAAAGCTTCCACTGGACCCTTCCGCTTGGCGACTATTTATAGATAGTTCAAAACACAGCTTAAAAGCAGTTTTACTGCACAATGGAAATCAGCATCCATCAATACCGGTTGCGTATTCCACAAAAAAGGAGGAAACATACGCAAATATTTAAAATCTCTTAAATAAAATTGAATACTATAAATATAAATGGGAAGTATGCGCAGACTTCAAAATGATTGCAATATTGACTGGAATGCAAACAGGATACACAAAATATATGTGCTTTCTTTGTAAATGGGATTCGCGTGCTACCAGCAGCCATTATCATATTAAATATTTCGAAGAACGTAAAGAAAATATTATTGGTGACTTAAATGTAATCCATGAATCCCTTGTCCCAAAAGATAAGGTCATACTTCCACCGCTGCATATTAAGTTGGGCGTGGTGAAAAATTTTATTAAAAGCTTAAATACACAAGGAAATGCTTTCAAACGCATTCAAACAATTTTCTCCAGATTATCTGCAGCAAAATTAAAAGAAGGTAACATACGGTTTTAAGAAATAATTTATTTCATTCAATGTAAATTACCTTTTCTAGGAATGCTCGCTGGACCCGATATAAGAAAATTATTACAAGATGAAGAATTTTATGGTCATCTGTCGGATATGCAAAAGACAGCATTTGACATTATGCAGCTGGTTATATCAGAATTCCTTGGAAACTCAAAAGCACAAAACTATGCAGAAAATATTGAAAGCATGCTAATCGGTTTTAACAATATTGGCGTTAAGATGTCACTAAAGCTGCATTTTCTGCACTCTCATCTCAATTTTTTTAAAGAAAACCTTGGAGCGGTTTCAGATGAACACGGTGAAAGGTTTCATCAGGATATAAAGGTATTGGAAGAAAGATACAAAGGGAAATCCCAAAGAGTAATGCTTGCTGAATACGTATGGGGCTTGTACAGAAACCTTGACCCATCGGAACATTCACGTCAAGCTAAATACAGGAAAGCGTATTAAGTTTAATCTTTAATCCATTGTCATACTACTGCTATTTCCCAATTCCCTTTTACTCGAAAATTTGAAGCAAAAAATAAATATGTACATACTATAATAAACCAGTATTAAAACAAAATTATAATTTTTTTATAGAAGTTGGCATGTAATTTTGCCAATTAATCGTAAAGAGCTTTATTTACAACAATGGTGTCTTTGTTGACTCCCACTGAAATTTATCGGCAAACATTTTTGTAGAATATTTTAATCCTTAAATGTCCTTTTTTAAAGGCTATTTTTTGATTTTCTCGAAAAAAGCGTCAAATTAACCCATAAAGAGACCAGTTAGAGGGTTAAGATCTTCCACAAAAATAATCACCATACAATTCCACAATACAACTTTGACCATAAGAATTCTCTCAGACATTAACTTACAGCATTTTTTTCATAAAGTATAATGCTCCGTTCGACCAAAAAATGAAAACTTTGACCCACTGTAAAAAAATACTCAGACGTGCTGGACCATAAGTTTGTTCTACAAAAATGATCTACTCAGCATACCCTTTCAGAATTATAGGGTCGCTATTCTGTTCCAAAAATGCTGTTGGACAGTGTTATTACGAATGCTATTAAAATCTATTGCAGTTTTTATTTTTAAAAAGTTTTTTTTACCCACATATGTATGAAATGTTTTAATACATAAGAGAGATAGAAATCAAAATCAGAATCATTACGCTATTATTAAGCAGATTTATATTGTTAAAATTAACAAATTTGACAGCAAAATATGATAAATTTTTCCGTAGTAATAGCAAGACTTTTAGAAAATATTATTAACTTTTTTTTTTATGTATATATTTGAGTGTAAACAAAGACAGCAAAAAATTTTGAATTTTTCAGTAGTAATAGCAAAATTTTCGGTTAATTTTACTTTTTTCTTTTTTTTTGAGTGTAAAAATTTTTTTTAGTTCAAAAATTTAAAAAATCCCATTATTACAAAAAATGCTTATAAATATCATTAAAATCTAAATATGAAATTTTTTAATAAATAAAAAACAAAAAAAAACAATATTCAACGCTAAATGTTAAAAAAAAAATAACGAAAAGTTCAAATTTGACCTAGAAGTCCTTCAAAAGTATTCAATCAATTTGAATGAAATTAGAACTGACCTAAGTTCAACTTAATATCTGTCCATTAAAAAAAAATTACTAAAATATTTTGATCGGTCCAAAAGTTGAAATGAAAAATAATTTTCAGCCACTGTGCGACAGACGGATAGAAAATGATTTGCAGTCGATTGTTATAATAAATAATTGAGACCACTTCAAGTATTTTTTACCGTTATAAATATCAGCCCAAACTTATTATAACCTGTAGTATAGGGTGCAATTATTGATTAATAATATTTTACAAAAATTAAAAAAAAAAACAAATTTCCGAACAAGAAAACTTTTCAGCAAATATTTACTTGTAACTATATTGTACTCTTATTTGAAATTTATTTTTATCGCTTCAACTTCAATTTAGTTTGCTTTGTAAAAAGGACTTTTACCATTAACGTTTACAACCTTAAGAATTCTTGAATAACAGTAAATGAAAGCGAACAGCAAGCAAAATGTATACGGGTGTATATGAGTGCATGTTGTAAAACAAAATAAAAAACTAACAAAGTTATTTATTCAGCACAATATTTTTACGGGAATAGTTAATTTAACACAAAGAATGATAACTTAATAATGAATTATTAAAAAAATTTGGGGGAGTTTTTTTTATTAATAAAGACCGTATAAATGTCATGAGGGCCGTCTGGTTGTAGAAATAAGTTCACTCTGCCAGTAATGATCGAAATAATTTAAGATCTCCTTATGAATGAAAGGAGTGTGAAAGTTTGTAAAATTGTTAAGACCGTGGTTATCATAATAGTTGTAAGCTAAGGCTGCAAAAAGGAGACATATAAAATCAAAGATTATGTCTAGCTCATAGCAAGAGATCAGGCTATATACTTAAACTAGAGAGTCGATTTATGCTGTGCTCTAGAGTGGTCAGGTTCCTTCCCTGAGCATTAATCTAGCAAATTCCTAAATATTTGCAATCTTTATTCATAAAATCTTCAAAGGTGGCTAATATAGCATTCTTGCAAAGACCGGCCAATTGCAAAGGCACTATTCTAAAAAAACAACAGGAACTCCATACGACGGGATCGAAAAAATCTTAACATCAAATATAATAATAACGTAAACATTGATCTGGAGTTTTGATTCTTCTAAATTTTATTTAAACTATATTAAGGCTTTAAAAAAAAGACAAACTTTATACTTCCACATACTATTTATGAAACCTTTTGAACAAATAAAAATCAGAAAATAACTTTTATTTGAGCTCGAAAAAATTCAAATAAATATTCAGCCTTTTCTTCAAACGTTGTTATTTGAACTGGCAGATTCCAGCGCTCGAAGTTCGAGTGCAATTTCTAGGCAACTTTATTTTACAACTTAGCCAATTCACAAACCAACACTTTTTTGGTTTATTATTATTGTGAATGAAGATAACAAAGATAATAAACACATTAACAAATTTAATACACACACACATAGCATAATATGCTACATATTATGTGTAATTTTATGTATGTGCTAGTAGCAACTTTAAATGCAATTTACTCAAAATAAAGGACAAAATTTAAAAATCTGTAAATCTGAAAAACAGTTAAAAGGATATATCTTTCAAAAAATATACGCTTAGTCAAAATCGGGATAAAACGGTAGAACAAAACATAGGTCACAAGAAATCGCCTAGCCTATTAATATCTATACTAGCTGATTCCAGCCCTCGAAATTCGAGCGCAAATTCTAGGAACTTTTATTTTTTCATTAAATAAAGACCCTAAAAGTATGCTAATCAATTATAGCCAATTCACAAATAAACGCAAAAAACAAACTCATTTCTATTGCAAATACATTAACAAATTTAATAAACACACACATAGCCTTGTATAATTTTATGTATGGGTTAGTAGCAACTTTAAATGCAATTTACTCAAAATAAAGGAAAAAATTTAAAAATCTGTAAATCTGCAAATCGGCTAAAAAGAAATACTTTTTAAATAATGTACGTTTGGTCAAAATAGGGATAACTGGTAGAACAAAACATCAGTCACAAGAAATCGCCTAGCCTAATAATATTATAAAATATATAAAAATAAATAAAATATATAAAATAAATAAAATATGCTGACGAAATAAATGACGAAATTATGGAGTAGCTTTCAAACTATAAAATTAACAACAAACATGCGAGGACGATTACAAAATGGTCCAACGGCTGACCAGTTTTCAAAACAACTACTTGATCTGGGTAATGGTGAAATCAATATTAACCCAACCAGTCAAACTTTTAAAATATCCACAAGATTTTTGTTAATTTATTTGAAAATGTATTCCCCGGCATTCAAAATCACTATCGTAAACATGATTGGTTGAGTGAAAGATCTATTTAAGCCGCAAAAAATGTCGATGTCGATAATACATATTAATGTTGTTATTCAGGACATGATTGATTGCGAAACGTTTTCTTTCAACGCTCCGAGACTATGTAATGGAACCAGGTTAATTGTTGAGAGAATAATTCCCAATATTATTGAGGCCACAATTCTCAAAGGAAGATTTAAAAGAGAACATGTTTTGCTGCCAAGAATTCCTATGATAATAATAAATTTATAAATTAATAAATGTCAAGGGCAATCATTGCAAATATGTGGTTTGGAGCTCGAAAACAGTTGTTTTTCCCACGGGCAACTATATGTGGCATGTTCCCGTATCAGGAAGCCAGCAAATTTTTTCATTTTCTGCGAGAATATGGTACAATAAATATTTATTTTAATTTTCATAAATAAAACATGGTTCTTTAACAGTTTTCAATTAATATTAACAAATGCACAAACTTTTTTTTTTTATATAGGTATATACAGATTCTAACTAAAATGAAAAACTCATTGAGGGCAAAACAACGTTTGCCGGGTCCAGCTAGTTATAGATAAGAATTTGAATAAGAATGAAATTAAAATAACATGAAATTGAAATTTTGGGTTTCTTGAAAATACAGAATTAAAAATTAAAAATTAAATCAATAAATAAATAAATAAATTTTATATTTTCGAAGTATTTTCCGAAATCATTTTTATACCCTATACCACTATGTGGTTTGGGTATAATGACCTTGTGCTGCTGTTTGTAACTACTAAAAATATTTGACTTCCTGAGTCGATTTAGCGATGTCAGTCTGTCTGTGTGTCCACGTAAACCTAGTAATCAAACTACAGGTCGCATATATGAATATATTTTGATGAAAGCTGCTTCCCGATCTTCACTTAATCTATAAAACAAGTAAGAGTGTTAAATTCGGCTGTGCCGAATCTTTGATACCCTCCATGATGATAAATGTAAACAAAATATTGGAAAAATATGCATGCATTTCCTATATGCATGCGTTTCCGATTGTATGACATAACTTCTCGTTTAATTTAGTTTTTGCTAATTAAATAGCTCGCCCTAACCTCCATTACAAAGGTAATGGTTGTGTAGGATGGCTATATGCATTAAATCGTGCTACTTGGAGATGGCTGTATAGTTTCTTTTAACTGGCCAAATATTTCTTCATTGCGGCCATATAGGTCGGATGGAGTAACAAAATAATAACCGAAAAAAGCTCTCTCAACTTTTTTTTCAAAAAAATATTGCCATATTTGGAAAACATAGAGAATAAATTTATAATAATAAATAATTAAATTAGGGATGCCAAACGCAAAAAAGCAAATATCGCAAAAATTTTAAATAAAATAATTTGTTATCTTTATTTTCTGAAGAACTTCAAAAAATATTCATCCAAAAAAAATTGTGAAAATTTATATATAAAAAATAACATTCTCATCAAATTGCATTTATTTATGTAACAATTTTTATGTTCGCAATTCTTAAATATCATTTGAGGTTTTATAAAATTCATTGAATTTAAATTAATGTTTTCTGTAGTCCGATTCTGTAAATTTCAACGATCCGACAACCGCAGAATATATCGACAGCTATTGTTGTTTGCACTAAGGGTTAAGTGATTCACTAGGTACATACATCTTAACGACAGTCGACAAATCTATTTTTTTCTATTTATTTAAATTGTAAACGAGTGGCATTTCTGTCAAAATAAGCGAAAAACACAAAGAAGAATAGAAAAAACCAATTACTTCGTGTTTGACAGGATGATTTTATGTTTATGTTTAATATCTTTATTTTTTTACTAATATTTCTGTGTATTTATTTGAAAATGAAATAATGAATTGAATATGCTATTTAATTTTTTTATTTATATAAAAAAGTTTTTTAATTAAAGCAAAATATTTTCACTATTTTATGATTATTATTTATGTATGACGACATTCCAACCTAAAAACTGAAGTTTTTATCGATTGAATAAACAACACGAAAATTGTTGTCGTTTAGATAACAACAACAGCTGACTTTAACAATAGCGAATATCGTTTAAAAATTTTACTGATAATTTTGCTTTTCTTTTTTAACGATTCGACAATCGTTAAAAGAAGTTACTGAATCGCGGTACTGAAAAGCTATTAACTTCTCCTGAATGCCAATATTTTTTTTTAATGTAAACATATGTATTTGGTGTTTTTTTTTTTTTTGGGAATTTGATGCAATTGATGTCTTCTAAATTTAAAATTATTATTTCCGACGTTTTGATATGATTTTCTGAAATTCAGTTAATATTTTCTAATTTATAATTGGAAATTTTAATTCCAGTTTTTAGAATTGATATTTCTAAAATTTGAATGGAAAATTTAAAAAGTGCAATTTTGTATTTATGTGAATAATACTGCTTTAGTAATTATAAACAATTTTTAAAAATTAGATGTAATCGCAATCAGATATTTTGTAGGTAAAGCAGAATAACAATTCTATATAACTAAGTAGAACTTTTTTGAAAGCAAAAAACTCATTAATGAACTCGGTAACTCTATTTTGTAAAGACAACAAAAAGTTAGTATCCCAAACTTATGTTCATATTTGTAAAAGAATAATGAAAAACGTATGATATAATAAAAGACCATCCGGTGTATACTCTTAACATTGTGCTGTATGATATCTATTTGAAAATATTGACATTCATGTTAAAATAGAAATAACTATTGCAAAGCTAATTAGAACAAAAATTGTGGCGCCATCTATTGTGGCATAGTCACGCTGAGCAAAATGAAGTGACACTCTGTTAATGCAAAAGAAATGTATTTTCCCCACAACAAAATATTGCAGAATTTTATGTAAATAAAATAATATACCGATTTATTTCTAACATGCAGTTATTATGGATATACATATATAGAATATATGTATATTATTTGTATTATTTAATATGTGTATGTATGTATATGTAAATATTACACACAAAAAATACAACATCAAACGTTATTTTTGTGTTTTTCTCTTTAAATAAATTAATGTATAAAAATTTTTTTTGCTAAATTTACATTGTTTTTTTTTATTAACAACTAGGTACATATTTTAGCATTATTTGCTTTAGATGCTGGTGAATTTTTACTCCCTTTATATTAACTCGTACTGTCTGCTTGTTAAAAAAATTTTGGATCGATTTTAACCCCTTTCCCGTGACTCAATCGATCTGAAACTTTGCAGGCAGGCTCGTGGCAATGACAGAAATGATCTAGTGATTTTTTTTAGTGATGCCAAAACAATGGAAACTTTTAAATTTTTCTACCAAAGTTGATAAAAAAAAAAATGTACAAAAGGTTTAGTTTTTATTATATTATTACCCCAACGACCACAAAAACAACAAGTCCAGCTATGACAACAATACAACGTTTAGAATAACAACAAGAACACTATAGAAACATCATATTTTTCATTTTTTTTTTTAATTTTTCACAGATTTCCCTGGACCTGTTCCACCGATTTTAATGATTTTTGAAATAGAAATCTTTCCATGAATTTGCTGAATCATTCTCACTAAAAGTGATCACCTTAGCTATCCTATTGAGGACGTGATCGTGACAAGAACAACATAGAAAATTATATTTCTTCAAGACTTTTTTTAGTTCTTTATGCAAATCTCGGGTCCAAATTGATCGATTTGGACGATTTCAAACAGCAAACTTCCCAGGATATTACTGAATCATTTTTTATGTCAACGAGCATCCTAACTGCCCGATTGATGCCGTCATCGTGATTTCCACAGACGGACAGACGGACAGACGGACATCGCTATATCAACTCCGATTGTTATAAGGATCACAAATATATATATTTTATGGGATCCAAATTATTTTTTCTAATTATTACAAACGGAATGACAAACTTATATATACCCTCTGCACACTGGAGTGGAGGGTATATAAAACAAAAATACTGCACTGATTCATCTCAAATTTTGTTTGTATATATGTTTTTGCAAAATACAAGAGACTTTACCAACCATGGTCAGGATCGGTCCATTTTCGGACCTAGTCCCCATATAGAGATAGCATCCGATATGAACTTTTTCATATCTGCAGCCAAAAAAATTTATAAAAATGCCACTCAAATTTGGTTTATGCTTATTTTCTCTATCCAATTTGTTGCGCCTAAGAGATAGGGTCTCTAAACGCATGGTATAGGGGGGTTTCGTATAGTCGGTCAAGACCGACTATAATTTTCTTACTTGTTTTTAATCTGCTTTACATTTTTTTGAGAAAGGTTAAGTTAAGTTAATATACTAAATATGGTCATGATCGGACCATTTGCTATAGTCCCCTTATAAAAATAGCACCTGTTATGAACTCTTTCATATCTGCACTAAAATATAATTTATGCCTATTTTTCTATACCCTTTTATTGCCTCAATATAGATGCAAGACACACTTTTGAGAAGCATGGTAAATGGTATTTTATAGTCAATCCAGATTGACGAAACTTTTCATTCTTGTTTTTTTCAAAAAGAAAAAACTCTTGATGTTGAATACTATTCCAGGTTATGAAGTACTTCAATACTAGTCTCATTAAAGGTACAGTGTTGCTATGAATTTTGGAAATATATGCTTTCTTCTTCCCTACCACGCACCATTGAAACATTTTGCAGAACGTTTATACCCATTTGTCACACAAAGTGGCTATCTTTCATCACGACTATGACACAGTATATTCACCAGATTTAGCGCCAAATGATTTTTTTCCATATCCGAACTAAAAAAAAAGCCTTATTGGAAAAATATTTTGCTTGTATTTGCCTGGAGGCAATAAACAACAGACAATTCCACTTAAATCTGATTTGGACTTATTCATAATGCCCAGTATGTTTGGAATTTCGATACTGATTGTATAAATTATCATGCAAGTATAGTTCGCTAAGACATACTTAAAGTTTTCTTTTTTTACATACGTAATTCTCAATTCATCGAACTATCTTCAAAAGAAAGAAAATTTTTTACTTTATAATGATTCTACCTAACACTGTATTTAAATTAATATACATAAAATGACATGACAGAATAAGATGATATTTACACATACATACATACACACAAAAATTTCAGGATGAAATTTGAACAAAATCATTAAAAAGTTTAAAAAAGAAAAAATTAAGGGGATGAAATACCTAAAACAAAAAAAAGTGAAGAGAAAATAAACTAATCTGACAATGTAAGACAAGCTCCATATAATGTTGCTCTTTGTTTAAGATGTGAAATCTGAAACATTTTAAGGTCAGCTTTATTATTTTATTTGCAAAAAATTAGTTTTAAAAAATGTTAGTGAGTTTCATTTTCCTTTTTGGACTATGCCTACAAATATGTTGGTCAAGGTTGTCCATTAGGCTTATAACTTTTTGCAAATAGAAAAAATTACATAGCACAGTCGAATAGAGCATAAAAAATTAAGAAAAACTATTATATTTTTTTTTTTTTTGTGAAATTGCAAAAAAAAATGTCCTTAACAAAGGCAGAACTACTTAATAGATAGATATTTATATAACTAATAATCATCCTAATGTTCAAAAATTCTTTTAATGAAGCTAACGGAAGTACCCCAACAACATACTTACTACAGAAAATTTTAAAAAATTAAAAAAAAAAGTTACCAACTTATTCGAAAACTCGAATAGTTAAATAATAATATGATGGTATAGCCATTTGTTTTATTATTCAATTTAGAAATTGAAATAAACATTTTTTGTGTAAATTTTTTTTAGAAAAGTGCTAAAGGTGCGGAAAAATTATAATACGTGAAACGTTTTCTCAGACATTGGGTTAGAAAACCATCAGCTATTGAGGACGTTCAGCGGAGCAGAGCAATCAATTAAAATTATGCAAGATATTTTGCAATTAGGTAAATTACCACATGGTTTAAACTTAAAATTTAACATAAAAATATAAAAAAAAAATCTGACTATTTTAGAAATCGCGTTTGGTGCGGAACATTTTTGAACTGAAATCACCTAAAAACTAAGGTTCGGAAAGGTTCGTGTTCTTGCACGTGTACTGCAAAAAAAATCGAGAATGTTCTTGAACGCGTACATCTAAATTTTAAAACATTATCCATTCGCGATCGGAAAAATCTGATACACCCCTATAATAACGACAACAATTATTTCAACCAAATTTATTAAAAAAATCTAAAATAATTCATTAGCAGTTATAAAAAAAATAAAAATAAAAAATAAATAATAAAAAATAGTAATAAAATAGAAAACAGAGAAATTTTATATGTTGTTTACGACTTAATTTCGTTTTTTGTATTATTTTTTATTTTTTTTATTTTTATTATCTCCCCCGGTAGGTGAGTAGGTAGCATGCTCGCCTATCATGCGAGGGTCGTGGGTTCGATTCCCACCAGAGGCTTTGGTCTGTCGCTGCAAAAAAAAAAAAAAAAAAAACAAAAAAAAAATAAAAAACTAGCCATATTAGAATCTGCAGACAAGCCACTTGGCTTCGCGGAACTTGGCAAAAAAAAAAAAAATATCTTTTTTCATCTCTGTTATTATTATTTTTATTTTTATATGAATTTTTTTTTATGAATTTTATGAATTATTTTAGATTTTTTTAATAAATTTGGTTGAAACAATTGTTGTCGTTTTTGTAGGGATGTATCAGATTTTTCCGATCGCGGGTGGATAATGTTTTAATCTTTAGATTTACGCGTTCAAGAACATGTTCTGTTTTTTTTAGCAATACACGTGAAATAACACGAACTTAAAATAAAGCTACCTGTGTGGTTTATGTGTCTTCGAAGCAAAAAATACGTGATGGAAACGTGTTCGTGTACACAACGAAATATTAAAACGAAACACAGTCATGATTGTGTTCGGCACCGTACAAATTTTAGAAACACACATAATTGATATCAAAATAAAAATATGTATTCTTTGGTCTGGCTATGTCTGTTTAGATATATGTACGAGTTTTTTATTCAGTGTGTGTATTTTTCAGATCTCTTCTAAAAATGTCATTTTAATTACTTTTACAATATTTTCCATCACGCAATGTGGGATTTTGCTGGCAAAAAGTCCGTCTTTCGAGTGTAAAATATCAAAAATGTAATGCTGCAGTTTTGCAAGCATTTATTTAGTTAAGAGAAATGCACAAAAATTTTTTTATAAAAATTATTTTTTTTAAAGAGGCAAAGTCACCTAAGTCACTAAGCTCTGCAGAAACTGCCTTACATTTGCATGTATTTAAATGGTCCGAGTATATAATTTCTTTTTGTCATATCGACTTGATGTATTTCAACATTAATTTTGAAAAAAAAAAAAAATAATTGGATAAGAATCGTAACTAGTTTAAAAATATTCAGGTTTTTATGATGGCACGCTCAAGTTCATTTTTTTTAGTTTTTCTTGGACAAAAAAAATATGAGCTTTATCGACCTTCGTATTCTGGTTGCGAAAAAAAAAATTAAGTTAAGGGTAGTGAATTCTTTTGATTTTGATTTGATCCGGATAATATAGTATACTTTGAACAAAGTTATAAATTTTATAAAAAAGTCACACGAAATTTAATTTCTGTAATTCAAAGAAACACGATATAAAACAAGTCAGAAAATTATAGTTGGTCTAGACTGACTATACGATACCCTATACCATGGTTTAGAGACCCTATCTCTTGGGTCCAACTAATTGGCTATAGAAAATAAGCATAAATCAAATTTGAGTGGAATTGTTATTTATAATTTTATTACTTGTTTCATTGATAATTAATTTTATAAGAGCCGTAAGGTATGCTAATCAATTTTAGCCAATTCACAATTCAACAGCATTGCATACTTTTTTAGTTGAAGCTTAAATATGTGTTTGATGTATGTATTAATATCAACTTTAAATGAATTTTACTGAAAAAAAAATTACCGGATGCTGCACATCTGTACATATGGTGAACATCTGAAAAGAAATACTCTTCAAATTGTATATTTTTTGTGAAAATCAGTTGGTTATTGAAAGTGTAGAATATGTCACAAGAAATCGCTTTGTCTATTAATATAATATGTATTTTCTTCTCAACCAATATTTATTCGCCTAAACCCAACAAGAAAGTGGTCAGTGGCAGAAGAAAAGCCTGTAATTAAATTTTTAATGGAAAATCGGGAATTCGAGCTATATACAAATAAATGTGTGTTTTATTTTAGAAATCAATAGCTCCAGTGTATTACAAGCGCTTCTATAGGATGTGTCGAAATTCTGCTGGACGCAGCGCCTGGTTATATTATTTGTTATTAAAGTTCTTAAATACTTAAGTTGTCATATGTATGATTTAGACAATCCTAACTGATTGCTTCTACCGAACGTCAGAAGGTGAATCAATATTATCCCGAAATTGTCCTGAATTTCATCCTCTTCCTCATCACCTTAAAATTGATTTATTATAAAAACGAAAACCAAAAAATCATGTTCCACTTCGTTGAATAAACCGAACTTTTTCAACTTTTTCACATAAAGTTGTAAATTATTTGTCTTTTTACTCCCTTTTAGTTATATTAACTCATAGTGTCCGCTTGTCTGATTGTCGACAAAATTTTTAATCGATTTTTAACTTTTTTCCCGTGATCCAATCGAGCTGAAACCTTGCATGCAGACTCGCGGCGCACTGTGGCTGAGATTTTAACTTCATTGGCCAAAACTCTAACTTTTTTTTGTTACCTATTTTTAAACTTTTAACGCCATTTCGTAGCCACTATATCCAAATTAATGTAGCCAAAAAATTTGGTTAAACTATTGCTAATTGTGGGCGTGGCATGCTGTCAAACTCAACTGTTTCTTTTTAATTTCGAAAAAGGTGATTTTTTTTTGTTTTTTTATGAAAAATAAATGGTTACTACTCGCAAGTTATCGTCGATAATGACCTGCAATCTTCTTTATAAGGTTGGCAGGGTTGCAGTCTCTAGTTGTTGGAAGTGGTCACAACCCTACCATTTAATATTAGGGGTGTTCTGAAATATTTATTAGACTACTATATTTGTGTCAAATTTCAATTTTAGTGGCATAGAACTTCTAGGGAACAAAACGGAACAAGAAACGTATACTACCTGGAGAAAGGTAAGACTGTCCTCTTTAACTCTATGTATACTTTTGTACCCGTGACAATCCGCGGTTAGAAAACTTTTCTCATTTTAATGAAATTACTCCAAAAAGTTTCAAATGACGGTAATTTAAACAACACTATAACTACTCGTATAAAATGGTGTATTAAATTTGTTCTTTAGGTATTTTATAGCTTGTAATAGTCATTATTTGTTCCATTACCAGTAATGATATCTGCTTATAAAATACCATCCTTTTTGATATATATTTGTAAGTAAGAATATCAATACACAGAGGATGTAATTCATTTGTAACCTGGCTTTCTTTATAATCATACCTTTTTATACCTTTTTATTTTACCTAGCAATGCATTAATGCAAGTCGTAAAGAAAACACACAGGCATCTCATTTGTATAATGGGGTTTTGATACTATTTTAGGTAGTAATGCACTACTGTCATTTCCTTCCCATTTTATTTTACCAAGAAACATAGTATGATGGCTTATCAGAATACTTATAAGAAAGTTACACTTGAATACCAACACAATTGCTATAATATATTTCGCAAATTAAAACATTCAGAAAAACTCGTTTTAGGTCATTTTTATTTTAAAATATTTTAAAATCCAAAGCTGGCCTTGGCAAATAATGGGTTAATGTTCTCGGATTTATCCCAAATTTTTGGGACGAAACTTCTACATATTTGGTTATTATATTTTAAGCGTCGCATCTAAAAATTGGACAGCACTTACAAAATATTTTAATTTTTTGAATAAATTGTCTTTTATTAGTTTGGGGTCATATGTGACCCAAATTCCACAAGGGTTAATGGAGTCGTATTATTTTTTTCCGAAACCCTAGGCTATTAAGATAAAACATGACATTTAAAAGTAGAAAAATTATGAATTGTTGATACAAAGTATTTAGAAAGAGTACATTTACAGAATATTTCACAAAAATCCAATTTTTCTCGAAACCCGCGAAAATAAAATCCTTGTCAAAAAAATTCTGGCAGAGTGATTTACTTAAAAATTCAAGCAGTTAATCTGCAACATGTATTTCATAAAACCTTAAAGTGATAGATTAATTTTTTTAAATTTTGTTTAAGAAAATTTTTTCAAACTTGAAAAAGGAGTTTTAAAAATTTTATCAAAAAATTTCCAATTTTCGGCCTCAATGCGCAATAGGTTAACAACGCGGTAATAAAACAATACTTCATATCTGAGTACTTGTAAGTATAGAGCCCAAAAAAGAATGATGGCTTTAATCAATTTCTCAAAGTTGAAAAAAATGCCATCAAATTTCATGACCTAGTTTTTTTGGCATTTGCTATTTCTTGGCGAGGTTTTATTCGATTTTGAAATTTTATAGCCTTTTGAGGGGTAAGTTAATACTGATCCTGAATTATATAACAGCTTGTCGGAAAAATTAAACTATAGAACAAAATTTTCGTAAAATCTGAAAAAAAAAAGTCATATTTTCCCCATATAAACACACTTGAAATTTTCAATCGCTTTGCGCCACGACTAAACGTTTTCTGATTGGCCCAAAACTTTGTATTTCTCAGTTTTTTTGCTATTCGCATATTTCTAGGGGGTGAGACCGACAGTTTGAACACTTTTTTTATTAAGGGCCACCCTATGATACAACAAGTAACATCAAAAATCATTAGATAGTACCGATGCATATGAATTTAGATTACGGAACACATACTAAAAATCAGTTATGATTTGGATTTCGGGTCTTCAGGATCAATAAGAAACAACGAAACCAACAAAGAGTTAAAAAGTTCAAAAAAGAAATTTGGATTAATTATGGATCAGCCAAATGATGACAATACCGCAAGAAGATTCTTTTCACATCAAGAAACAGCATCTAAAATAACAGGAGTGGATTTAAAACTTATTTTCAGATTTAAAATAATCCTAGATGTACTTGCGTGCAATGAAGAAATTGACTCCAAAAAATTTGGAGATTATGCTAAAGAAACTGCAAAAATATATACAACCAAGTACCCATGGAGAAATATGTCTGCCACAGTTCACAAAATCCCCTTTATCATGCAGAAGATGTCATTAAAAATCATTTGGTGCCACTTGGAGACCCATCAGATGAGGCTAAGGCAAAAAGAATACGGATTACAGATTTTATAGAGAGCACAATACGAAATTCTACAAATAAAGATCTACTTAATATATTATTGACAACGTCAGACCCAGTATTCGAAATCAATGGAAAATGGAATTAGTTCGTGGGATTTAGATGAAGAAGTCAAAAAACTACTTAAGAATGAAATAATTATAACTAGCAGATTTCAGCCCTCGAAATTCGAGTGCAAATTCTAGAAAATTTTATTTTTTCATTAAATAAAGACCCTAAGGGTATTAAAAATTTAATAAACACACACATAATATTCTATAATTTTATGTATGTGTTAGTAGCAACTTCAAATGCAGTTTACTTAAAAAATAAAATTTAAATCTATAAATCTGGTGGACAGCTAAAAAGAAATTCCTTCAAATGAGGCATATGTGGCCTAAATAGGATTAAAACTGACACAGTAGTATCGGTAACAAGAAATCGCCTTCCCTATTAATATTATAAACATATTACTTACGTTTTTTTAAGTGGAAATATTCTTTGAGTGTGAACAAATTTGCAAATTTGACAGCAAAAAATATCTAATTTTTCAGTAGTAATAGCTCAAAACTTCCAGTTGATTTCCCTTTTTTTTTTGAGTGTAAAAATTTTTTGAGTGTAAGCATAAAAAAAATTCCATTATTACAAAAAATGCTTGCAATTATTATTAAAATCCCAATATGACATTTTAAATAAATCAAAAAAAAAAAAAACAACCCATATTTCACGCTAGAATTTTAACAAATTAAAAGTTCAACTTTGACCTAGAATTTCTTAAAAAGTACTCAATCAATTTTAATGATATTAAAATAGACTCAAGCTCAACTAAATATCTACCCAGAAAAAGAACTACTAAAATATTTTGATCAGAGCAATCAATTATTTAATAACGTGATGGTAAATTAATTTATAAATGAAGGGAGTATAATAAAAACTTGGTTTTTATGGGTTGGTTTTTTCACTTTTATTTCTATTTTTGCTCTTGAAAACTGGTTAAATAACATTTAAAATTTAATAATTTTGTTTCTATTTTTCTTGCGATTTTTGTAGAAATTATAATGTTTTTTTTTCTAATTTTACTCCATTAGACAAAAATATATAATTTTTGACCACCTGGGTAGGGGTTTCTTAAGCGAAAATGTTACCTTTTGGGAACGACAATTTATTGCAAAAACAATGCTAACCTTATTTAATTATCTAATTTAACAGTAAATCAATTTTTCTGTATCACATCAGGATTTTCCGGCATCTTCAAATGATAATGGCTTCGAACAACGATGACATTCATTAATTGGTTAAATATAATAAAAAGTACGAGAAATATTTAATGAAATTTGTTCGTGGGTAAACATTTTGTTTCGAATTTCCTTGTGGCAATTAACTTCGCATTTTATATCAGCTAATTTTGAAGGGAAAAGAAAAAAACAAGAATTTTCGAAACTCTTAGAAGACATTTCAATTTTTAAAAAAAACCTCTATTAAACATTTATAGATGTTTCTATTCATTTCTTTTTTATTAGTTTTTCCAATAGGAACAATGTCAGGTAAACAAAAAATAAAACGTGATTTTTGGATAAGTTAACCTATAGGATAAGTTTATATTGCTTGCCAACTTAGATTTATGTCAAATTCTTTACTGTCATAATTCATTTAATTTCGTTAAATTTTTATTAAAAACTTTATATTGTATTAAGAATTATCCATCAAAAACAACTCCCATTAAAATACCACAAAATAACAAGATCTGAAATACACACAATTAAAAATAAAGAAAATAAAGAAAGTATATTAAAAAAAAAATTCATTAAAATTCTCTTTAAGCCGAAAAAAAATAAACATTTTAAATGCATTCAACAAATTGTTGAATGTTTAAATGAAAGTGAAAACGTACCTGTTTCTTTGTTCAATAAAATCCTTAGAGAAAATAAAATATATCCAAAAGTACACTCACACACGCACACGTATACACTTGTTTTATATATAATGTAAGTGACGGGGGGGGGAAACAGAGCTCTAAGTTAACAGCGATTCAAAGCGAACCGAACCAAACCGAACCGAAATGAAAGTGAAACGAATAAAGCGAATTTAATGCCGTTTTCTTTTCTGACAAAAAATGTCGCCCATTTTCTGCCCTTTTTTAGAAAAGTGTAATATTTTATATATTCTGAATTAAGAGCAACCTTATATTAAGTATCAATCGAAAGGTCTCAAAGTGCTGTGTTCGTAAATGCGAAAAAAAATTTATTATTATCCTCTTGAAAGTCATAGGGTGAAAATATTCAAAAAAGGGGAACAATGGGGAAATATTCTCACACTATGACCTGAAAGAAGTCAATGGCTGGAATTTTTTCTGATTTACGAGGGCTCGACTTTGAGGCCTTTCGATTGATGTATAAGATAAGGTTGCTCTTAATTCAGAATATATAAAATATTACACCTTTCTAAAAAAGGGCAGAAAAAGGGCGACATTTTTTGTCAGAAAAGAAAACGGCATAAGTTAAACAACACGTATACGCACCGTTCAACCGTAGAAAATTTAAACGAAAACCACGTAAAACACAGCAACAAAAATGTTATATTTATGTATACAACAGCAACACCAATAGAGACCAACTTCAAAGTGAAAATTATAAAAACGTGTAACTTCTTTTTTGTGTATCGAAGTTAAAACAATAAAATTTTTCACTTAAACTTTTAATATTTAAAAAAAAAAAATTTTTTTTTTCTTAGTAATAATAAACACTTTTTGAAAATTTCTCAATTTTAATAAATTTAGTTTTATAAAAATTATTAATTTTTTTTATTACTTTTCTAGCATTTTTTTTTTTCTTTTAACTTATTTTACTAAAAATTCTTAAAGATGAAAATTTATTTTACTTTTCCTTAAGAAAATCTTTAAAATTGACTCTTTTCTAATTGAAAATTTATTTATTTTTAAAACTCTTGTATGTGATTTTAATTTTTATATTTTCAATAATTTTATTTAATATTTTAAAATTTCTTTTTTTTTTTAATTTCCATTTAGATTTGTTATTTTTTTTTTTTTTTTTTTTTCTTTTAAACACCAAAAAAAAATTCAAGTAAATTAATTATTCAAATAACACACAAATAGAGTAGAATATTTGCCTTTAAAATAAACATTTTGACATTTTTATTTCGATTTTGTTTTCATTTGTAATACCGGATACCACCAAGCACAGTGAATACTCGTTTCATACTGGATGGGCAACTCATCAAAGTGTTTGCCTTGGCAAATCATCTAGCTGCTGGATTTAACATACCACATTTTCTTTTCTACACATGAGAGATGGTTAAATTGCTACAAAAGTACACATATTTCAATAGAGAAAAAGGCACATAAAAATGGTTTTATAAACATTTTTTCATAGTCAATATATTCCAGCTAAAATATGCTCAATTGTTTAATATTTAATGTCATCAATCGTATTAAGAAAATCAATATCTTTATCATACAGAGTTCCATATATAATGTTAGAATAATCATTTTATTGAACAAGGGAGGCTTTTGAAAATTGTATGAAATTACTTGTGATGAATTTTAAAAACTTCAATTTTCTATTTATATGCATGGAAAAAGATGTTCGAAGATGACTAAGTTTTGAAGCGTATATTTTTTTAAAACACCATTTCCATAAATATTAATAAATTAGTTAGTTGTAATGTGCCTAAGGCACCCATTGAAAAATGTAAAAGACTTTAATTTGATATACATGAAATATTTGATAAGAATATTTTTTTTAACATTATGAATTGAGAATATGTATAAAATTATTCATAAACTCGAAGGTATTCCGATCTGAAAATGGTTAGATCTCAATTCGCTTGGTGTGTTTTAAGGAGTAGCAAAATTTCAAAATTTGCATTTTTAACAAATATGAATATTTGTTCGAGAGATTTTTAAAAATTTTAAGTTTATTTCTTTTCTAATGAAAATATATGAGGGGCTTAAAGCACAGGGGGTTCAAGTGTATTTTTATTTTAAATTGAGTTTTCATAAGGAATTAGTAGGTGAACTTCAAAAAAGTTCAGACCACAAGAGGTATATATGATATTCTCATCCAGTAGTGAGATATGGCAACCATCATATCACTAAAATACCTATTTCGCTTGGAGCACGAGGGATATATGATCACTTAAACCCCTTGTATGCCAAACAAATATTTAAATTCATTTTTCACATGGACTGAAAGGGTAAATTCAGAGAAGTTCTGAGCTAAAATCTATTTGTAACACTTCTTGTCAAATTCCAGAGATAACTCAAGTGGATGGTCAAAGTGAACAAGCTGAAGAAGCTCTTGCAGATTATGAAAGTAGTTTGGATGAGATGGAGTCCTCTAGGCAACGAGCAAGAAAGAAAATGAGAAAAGAGAATTCCTGGATAACAAACAAACGTCAAGTAAAATTAAACTCTGGATAGAAAGGGGAAACTTCAGCAGAAGAAATGCAGATTCAAGTGCAATAATAACATATCTGAGGAAATCCGGAATGAAATTTTTAGAGACTATTAGGACCTTGAAGATCACAACTTGCAATCTTCTTTTTTGAGCTCATCAATCGCTCTTTCTGCTCAATTTAAAGTGGGAACGCAAAGTTCAAAAAATAAAACTGTAAATGCCGCTTATGAACTGGTAGGATTTGGAGTCTGAAAAGATTTTTTCATGAAAACATTAGATGTGTCAACTAAGAGAGTGTAAAATATTGTTTAAAATAATCATGTGAGTCCGATCACAGGGGAAATGTGTAAACATCTAGTAATGAACGATTTTTATAGAACTATTTTAACATCAAACAGAAAGCGTCATCTATGTATCACTTATAGCAATCACCTTCTGGGCCTCTGCTAATATAAAAATATTCATTATTATTTATTATTTCAACCGGTTAATTTAATTTTTCATTTTATATTTTTTATGTTTCATTTTTTATTTTTCTTTTTTCGTTTTTTATTTTTAATTTTTTGTTTTTCATTTTAAATTTTTTTTTTTTTTCATTTTTCACTTTTTATTTTTTATTTTTCATTTTTTATTTTTCTTTCGTCGTTTTTTATTTTTTATTTTTCAATTTTCTTTTTTTTTTTTTAATTTGCCTTTTTTCCCTTTTCATTTTTCATTTTTTAATTTTTATTTCTCATTTTTATTTGTTTATTTTATATGTTTTATTTTTTATATTTTATTTTTTATTTTTATTTTTTCGTTTTTTATTTTTAATTTTTTGTTTTTAATTTTTTTTTTCATTTTTCACTTTTTATTTTTTATTTTTTCATTTTTTATTTTTCTTTTGTCGTTTATTATTTTTAATTTTTTATTTTTTTTTTTTCGTTTTTATTTTCAATTTTGCCTCTTTTCCTTCTTCATTTTTCATTTTTTATTTTTCATTTTTAGTTTTTTATATTTTATGTTTTATTTTTTATTTTTCTTTTTCATTTTTTATTTTTCTTTTTTCATTTTTAATTTTTTATTTTTAATTTTTCGTTTTTCATTTTTTATTTTTCATTTTTAATTTTTTATTTTAAATTTTTAATTTTTTATTATTCATTTTTTATTTTTCATTTTTCGTTTTCTATTTTTCATCTACCATTTTTTATTTTTATTTTTTTTCATTTTTATTTTGATGTTCCACTTTTCATTTTTTAATTTCTTTTTTTTTTTTTTTTATTTTTAATTTTTCATTCTTCATTTTTAATTTTTTTAATTTTTTATTTTTCTTTTTTCATTTCTAATTTTTTACTTTTATTTTTAGTTTTTATTTTTCATTTTCCATTTCTCATTTTTTATTTTTCATTTTTATTTTTCATCTTTTATTTTTAATTTTTATACCCTATACCACTAAGACTTTGTGCTGCTGTTTGTAACTACCAAAAATATTTGACCTAGACCCATCTTTTATTATACCGATCGACTCAGAATCACTTTCTGAGTCAATTTAGCGATGTCCGTCCGTCCGTCCGTCCGTTCGTCTGTGTGTCCATGTAAAGCTTTTAATCAAACTGCAGGTCGCAACTATGAATATATTTCGATGGAATTTTGCATATAAGCTTTTATCAGCCACAGGATGAACTCTCTTGAACTTGGTGAAATTCGGTCCATGTTCAGACCTAGTCTCCATACAAATCTCCATGAAATCAACATAAATTGCCATAAGATCCAAATTATCATATAAATCTTAGTCAAATTGGGTTTGTATGTATTTATTACATCCATTAATCAGTAGTCCGAAAATGATCCCTATTGGACAACTCTTAGTCATAGGCCCCATATAGAGCTGCTTTCCGATCTTCACTTAAATCTATCAAAAAACAAAAATATTGCACTGATTCATCTCAAATTTTGTTTGCATCTATTTTTGCAAAATACAAGAGACTTTACCAACCACGGTCAGGATCGGTCCATTTTTGGACCTAGTCCCCATATAGATATAGCATCCGATATGAACTTTTTCATATCTGCAACCAAACAATTAATAACAATGCCACTCAAATTTGGTTTATGCTTATTTTCTATATCCAATTAGTTGGAGCTAAGAGAGAGGGTCTCTAAACGCATGGTATAGGGTATCGTATAGTCGGTCTAGACCGACTATAATTTTCTTACTTGTTCATTTTTCATTTTTAATTTTATTTTTTGATTTTTTATTTTTTATTTTTTATATTTTATTTTTTACTTTTTATTTTTAATTTTTTTTTACTTTTAATTTGTTATTTTTCATTTTTTATTTTTCATTATGCATTTTTTTATTTCTCTTTTTTCATTTTTTATTTTTCATTTTTTATTTTTCATTTTTTATTTTTTATGTTTCGTTTTTCATTTTTTATTTTTCTTGTTTCGTTTTTTATTTTTCTTTTTTCGATTTTTATTTTTCACATTTTATTTTTCATTTATAATTTTTTCCATATTTTCATTTTTTTAATTTTAATTTTTTATTTTTTTTTTTTAATTTTTTATTTTTCATTTTTTTTCATCTGTTATTTTTCATTTTTTACTTTTTATGTATCATTTTTCATTTTTTATTTTTATTTTTTAGTTTTTAATTTTTCATATTTTATTTTTAATTTTTCATTTTTTGTTTTTAATTTTTTATTTTTCATTTTAATTTTTCATTTTTTATTTTTAATTTTTTTTATGTTTCATTTTTCATTTTCCTTTTTTCGTTTTTTATTTTAAATTTTTAATTTTTAATTTTTTATTTTTTTTTTAAATTTTTTATTTTTAATTTTTTATTTTTCATTTTTCATTTGTTATTTTCCATTTCGTATTTTTTATGTATCATTTTTCGTTTTTTATTTTTCGTTTTTCGTTTTTTATTTTTCATTTTCATTCTTAATTTTATTTTTAATTTTTTATTTTTATTTTTCACTTCTCGTTTTTTGTTTTTCATTATGCATTTTTTTATTTTTCTTTTTTCATTTTTCATTTTTAATTTTTCGTTTTTCATGTTTAAATTTTAATTTTTCGTTTTTCGTTTTCATTTTGTTTTTCGTTTTTTATTTTTTATTTTTTATTTTCCTTTTTTCGTTTTTTATTTTTCATTTTTCATTTCTGATTTTTAATTTTTTATTTTTTTTAATTTCTTATTTTTAATTTCTTATTTTTCATTTTTCATTTGTTATTTTCCATTTTTTTATGTATCATTTTTCGTTTTTTATTTTTCATTTTTCGTTTTTTATTTCATTTCATTTTTTATTCATTTTTCATTTTTAATTTTTTTTTAATTTTTTATTTTTTATTTTTCACTTTTAATTTTTTATTTTTAATTTTTCGTTTTTCATGTTTAAATTTTAATTTTTCGTTTTTCGTTTTTTATTTTTCATTTTTCATTTTTATTTTTCGTTTTTCATTTCTCATTTCGAGGGCTGCGATCTGTTAGTAATTATGTATTATAATTATAATTATGGAAATTTGAACTTCCATCTCCTTTCGAAATATACTTTCTGAGATATTGATTATATTTATACCCCATATGCGGTCAGGGTATATTGACTTTTTGCCGACGTTTGCAGATTTGCATTTTAACTTACTTACGTTTTAGCATTTTTGGATTTTTGCAATTATGCGATTCTACGCTTTTGCGGTTTTGCACTGTTACATTTTAGCATTTTTTGTATTTGTATTTTTGCGATTATACGATTTGCGCTTTTGAAATTCTACCGATTTAGCATATTTTGTGATTTTACCTTTTAGCGATTTTGCGATTTTGCGTCTTTGCGTTTTAGCATTTCTGTGTTTTATCTTTTTTGCATTTTTTTTTTATTAAGCGATTTTACGTTTTTTTCATTTTTCGATTTTACTTTTTGAATTTTACGGTTTCGTTATTAAGCATTTTTTGATTTTACATTTTTGGAATTTTGCCATTTTACGATTTTGCTTTTTGCGCTTTTACTTTCTCACGTTTTTCGATTTTAATTTCTTGTGTTTTGCGATTTTACCAATCTTTGTTTTAGCATGTTTATGTCTATGTGATTATGCGATTTAAAGTTTTTGGGATTTTTGTTTTTGCAATTCTTCGTTTTGGCAATCTTGGGATTTTGTGTGCTTGCGATTTAACGTTTTTGAATTTTTACGACATTATGTTTCAAGTTTTTGCATTATCTGATTTTATGTTTTTGTGATTTCGCGATTTTTCGTTTAAGTATGTTTACTTTTTTGCGATTTTATGTTTGGAGATTGTGCAAATTTTGTGTGTTTGCGATTTAATATTTTTGCATTTTTGCGACTTTACGTTTTCAAGTTTTTGCATTTCGCGATTTTATATTTTTGTGATATTGCGATTTTTCGTTTTATCAAGTTTACGTTTTTGTGATTCTACGTTTTGTAGGTTTTGCGTGTTTGCAATTTAGCATTTTTGCAATTTTTCGTATTTGCGATTTTTAATTTTTAAGATTCTGCGTTTTTACTTAAACTAAAAACAATAAAATTTCTGTACATATGAAGCTATAATTTAAAACTATAATTATAAATAATGTGTATTAAGATTTTCTTCCAACTTGAATCCCATTTCTTAGTTTTGAAAATAGGAAATTTAATGAGTATGCTTCTGTTCCCAATTGCATGTAACATATACAAAAACAAAGCCCTGTCAAATACCTAATATTCCACAATACCCAACTTTTTCTTTGTTCGCCTCTTTTAGTACCATAGAAAGTACCAATTCCAAAGTACTATTTCTGATAGAATTATGAATATCAATAACCATCCTCAATGCACACACACAAAGACACGAAATGTGCAACAGCTGGAGTAAATTAACAAGCAAAAAACAAGAAAAAAAAATATATATAAGAAGGAACCACAATTGCTACACCAAAAACATGCGTAAAACATTAAACTACTCTAACATTAACCAAAACACGAATATAATTTACAGTAACAGTTCTTTGACGGGGCAGCTCTTATACTCTGTTAATTTGCTAGAACAGTATTGAAGTCTCTTTGGCTGTGTCTCTCATTCTGTTAAGTTTACCTTAATTCCCGTTAACATTTTCATGTTTAAGTTTTCCTAGGTATGAAAAACAAATTCGGCTAATAGGTCAGTTTTTTTTTTTGTTGGTTGTTGTTAATCTGCTTCTTCTTCTTCACCTTTTTTCCTTTATGGTTTTATCATCTTTCGTTATGTTCTCATTTCGTATCCTTATTTACTTGTGTTTTCATGTTTGTGCATTTATTTGCAATTCACTTTCATCCATACTTATTTGTTGTTTTATTTTAACATTTTTTTAAAGTACGCTTTTAACACATACCAACATGTTTTTATGTGTTGTAGTCGTATTTGTTTGTGTTCTCAGCCATTCAGTCTGTTGCATGTTTGTTAATTATTTCATGCATTAAAGTGTCAAATCCTTTTTTTTTTTTTTTGTTGTTGCTGTTTTTATTGTTTTAATTCCTTTCAATTGTGCGTTTCATATAATGTGTGCTTGTTAGAAATAAAGAGTTAGATATTTTACTATTTTTTATAAACACTTAATTAAGTTATACATATTTAGTTTAAAGTTAGTTGCGATTTATTTTATTTTTTCATTGAGCCATACTAAGCGTATGAATTATAATTAATATATTAATAATGATAATACGCTTGATAGTTTTATGTTTGGTTTTGTATGCAACACTATGTATGCAACAAGCAAAAATTCCTTTGTTAACCACTATATTTTTTTGATCCGCTATAGTCACCTAACTGCAAAAAATCATCATTGTTTCAAATTCTATGATATGGTTTCTTTTTAAATGTTAAATTTGTGATTTTTGAAGAGGCTGCTCCATACATCTTGTAGTGGCTGAAATTTTGATTTCATTGGCCAAAAGTCTAATTTTTTTTGTACCCGATTTTTAAAATTTTAACGCCATTTTGTAGCTAATATATCCAGGTTATGGTAACCAAAAAATATGGTTAAACTATTGCTAATTATGGGCGTGGCATACTGTCAAACTCATTTGTTTTTCAATCTCAGAAAAAGGAGAGTTTTTTTGTTTTTTATCCAAAATAAATTATTAATACTCGCAAGTTATCATGGTCCTGCGGTCCTGTTTACAAGGTTGGTAGGATTGTAGTCTTTACTTGTTTTAAGTGGTCACAGCCCTACCGTTTAATATTAGGGGCGTTATGAGTATTTTATGAAATCAAAACCGACTCAAGTTCAACTAAATATCTGTTCATTAAAAAAAAATTATTAAAATATTTCGATCGGTTGAAAAGTTACAGAGTTCTGGCATGTGAAAACCGATTTTCAGCCACTTTGCGTCGTATTCGATTTTGTTATGGAATACGTCAAAAAAGCTATAAATTACGGCAGCTCTCAGTTTTCCTTTTAAACTCTTTCTTTTAACTCATACTCTCAGTCTGTCTGTTTGTCTGCCATGGGTGGACTCCATTCCCCTTATCCAATTGATCTGAAAATTGGCCCATAGTCTTGCCGTGACTACAGATTAATTTTGGAGTGATCACGGAGTGATCTAAATGTCATTTCCCCTCATCCGATCGTTCTCAAACTTGGTCCATACACTTGCTGTGGAAAAAGGATATACTTCGACTTAGTCAAGCACAGTCACGCGTGGTCACGCACAGTCACGGAGTGATCTAAATGTCATTTTTACTCATCCAATCGATCTCAGACTTGGTCTATACCCTTGCTGTGAAAAAAAGATTAACTTTGACTTAGTTACTTACAGTCACGCGTGGTCACGTACAGTCACGGAGTGATCTAAATGTCATATCCCCTCAGCCGATCGGTCTGAAACTTGGTCCATACACTTGCTGTGAAAAAAGGATATACTTCGACTAAGTCAAGCAGTCACGCGTGGTCACGCACAGTCACGGAGTGATCTAAATGTCATTTCCCCTCATCCGATCTATTTCAAACTTGGTCCGTACACTTGCTGTGAAAAAAGATTATATTTGACTTAGTCACGCACAGTCACGCATGGTCACGCACAGTCACGGAGTGATCTAAATGTCATTTCCCCTCAGCCGATCGATCTGAAACTTGATCCATACACTTGCTGTGAAAAAAATATTAACTTTGACTTAGTCACGCACAGTCACGCATGGTCACGCACAGTCACGGAGTGCTCTAAATGTAATTTCGCCTCATCTGATCGATCTTAAGCTCTGTCCATACACTTGCTATGAAAAAAAGATTAACTTTGACTTAGTCACGCATAGTCACGCATGGTCACGCATAGTCACGGAGTGATTTAAATGTCATTTCCCTTCATACGATCGATCTGAAACTTGGTCCATACACTTGCTGTGAAAAAAGTATTAACTTTGACTTAGTCACGCACAGTCACGGAGTGCTCTAAATGTAATTTCGCCTCATCCGATCGATCTTAAGCTCTGTCCATACACTTGCTATGAAAAAAAGATTAACTTTGACTTAGTCACGCATGGTCACGCACAGTCACGGAGTGATCTAAATGTCATTTACCGTCATCCGATCGATCTGAAACTTGGTCGATATACTTGCTGTAAAGAAAGACCAACTTCGACATAGTCACGCACAGTCACGGAGTGATTTAAAAATAATTTTCCCTCATCCGATCGATCTAAAACTTGGTCGATAGACTTGCTGTGAAAAAAGATTAACTCCGACATAGTCACGAACAGTCACGGAGAGATTAAAACACACTTACCCTCATCCGATGGATCTGAAACTTTGTCCATAGACGTGATGTGGCCAAAGATTAATTTTAAGATAGTCACACACAGTCACGCACAGTCATGGAGATATTCAAAACTCATATGCATAAGGAAAGAAAGAGTTTTAATAAAAACTTTGTTTTTATGGGTTAGATTATTCAGTTTTAATTTTTTCATATAGCCATCAGTTTTGGAATTATTGAGGCACAAGTGAAAATAATTTTTTTTTAATTATAAAATTTTTGTGTTCAAAAAATTCATCAAAAATAGAAAGCGACAAATTCTTACCCGTTTTAGTATTTAATCTTAAAGCTGCATTATATTAGGGTGGCCCTTCATTATAAGGAGGGGAAAAAAAGGGTTCGAATTTAAAGTCTCACCAACTAACAATATGCAAAAAGCCAAAAAACTAAGAAATACAAAGTTTTGAGTCATTCAAAAAAAATTTACAGGTGCCTCAACACGCCTGAAATTTCCAAGTGTGTTTATATGGGGAAAACATGACTTTTTTCAGATTTTAGAAAAATTTCGTCCTATAGTTTAATTGTTTCGACAAGTTGTTATAAGAATCGATTTCAGTATTAAATTATCTTTTCTAAAAGATATATATATTCAAAATCTAATAAAAACTCGCCAAGAAATAGCAAATACCCCAGACCACTTTTGCGCCAAAAAAAAAAAACACTAGGTCGTAAAATTTGACGGAAATTTTTTCAACTTTAAAAAATTAATTTAAGCCATTATTTTTTTGGTCTCTATATCTATGAGCACTCAGACATGAAGTATTGTTTTATTACCACGTTTTTAACCCATTGCGCAATGGGACCAAAGATGGACAATTTTTTTGATAAAATTTTTAAAACTCATTCTTAAGTTTTAAAAAATTTCCTTAAACAAAATTTCTAAAAATGGATCTGGAACTTTAAAATTTTATTTAGTATATATGATCGATTAACTGTGTGAATTTTTAAGTAAATCTCTTAGCCAGAATTCTTTTGACAAGGATTTTATTTTTACGGATTTCGAGAAAAATTGGATTTCTGTAAAATATTCTGTAAATGTACTCTTTCTAAATATTTTGTATCAAAATCTTATCAGTTTTCTACTTTTAAATGTTATATTTTATCTAAGTAGCCTAGGGTTTCTGAAAAAAATAATATAACCCCATTAACCCTATTAAACTTGGGGTCGCATATGACCCCAATCTAATGAAAGACAATTTATTCAAAAAAATCAAATATTTTGTAAGTGCTATTGAATTTTTAGATGAGGCGCTTAAAATCTAAAAACCAAATGTACAAGTCTTCGATGCTAAAAATATGTAGTAAATCGAACAACGATAACCCCCCATTACTTGCCGAGGCCAAAATTTGAATCTGGCATATTTAAAAAAACTAGCAGATTCCAGCACTCGAAATTCGAGCGCAAATTCTAGGCAATTAAATTTTTTCATTCAATAAAGATCCTAAAGGTATGCTTCACAATTCAACTCATTTTAAATGAAGAACAGAAACTCAACACATTAACACAAACACATTAACAAATTTAATAAACACACACATAGCATTGTATAATTTTATGTATGTGTTAGTAGCAACTTTAAACGATCATAACTCCAAAAAAATATTCCAGACGATGAAAATCTGTAAATCTGGGTAACAGATAAAAAGAAATACCTTTCAAATGATAGACTTTTTGTCAAAATCGGCGTAAAACTGCGAAACTTACATCGGTCACAAACAATCGCCTTGCCTATTAATATTATAGATTAATTGTTCTAGTAAACTAGATGGAACCCTTACTATGGGTTGGAAAATAAAATTGTGCCATATTTTACGAAAACCTACCCTTACCCAAATTTACCCAAATTGAGAAACTAAACAAAAAGTTATATTATTTAACTCCTTCCCATATGACAAACAAAAATAAAACACAATTTTCAAGTAATTTGTTTTTGTATGGGTACAGAATATGTAAAAAATCTCTATTTCCCTGGTGAAAACTCAAGAAATATGGAATGGGAAACCCGTTAAATATGACTTCATATTACCTTTCAATCTGTCGCTTTGTGGGAAATATTTCTAAAAATATAGAAACTAAAATAAAATTATTTTTTATCACATGGTTTACCCCCTAAATGTGAAATTTGTACCGAAATTTAATAAATTATAAATGGAGTTCAAATATAAGGTTTTTCGAAGGCCTATTTAAAGCATTTAAATTTATTTCCAAATAATGGAAATTTCACCAGAAATTGAGGTTTGAACTTGGAAAATATCTAATTTTTATTTTTAGGGTCATCACAGTAATCCTTAAACCTTTTTATTGGTATGGATCGTATATAGATCATATATAAAGATATTTTGATGATATATGACAAAAAAAATTCCCTCCCAATAATAAATAGAATTATTACTTGATTTTTGTTTTTCAATTTTGCTGTTTAATCATTTATTCACATTTCCGTAGTACCGAATTCCAAAATCAATATTATATTTTTGACAAAAATCAATATTTAACGACGACATGCTTGTTCACAAGCAGCCTTGGTACAATGACGGTTGTTATTACCGGCACAGCCAAGATAGCGAAACTCACGACACTGCCTACCGCGAGCATCGTAATACCACATATTTCGCGGTGTGCAACCACGTCCACGACGACCTTGGTTACGAGCTCCTGAACAAGAAGGATTACCTAGAAAAGGAAATAATAACATTATTTTATTGAAATACTTAAAAAAAAGATTCACAAAAAACTTACGAGGTCTTCCTACACATCTTTGACCTGAAGAGTAGGCAACAAAGACCACAAGTAATAAAGTGAAAATTAAGAAGTATTTCATTTTGAATTCGATTGTAACTATGATGATGATCGTAGTTGAACTGTTTATTACTTAGTTTGGATTTTGAGGCGATATTTATATGAAAAATTAACAAAATACATATTTTTTTATTTCAATGGCTGAGTAAAATTGTATTGTTTCGAAAACAAATGCCAACCTACAGCTCTTTTACAAAAAACACACCTGTAAGAAACACACGCGAGTGACTTAAACAAATAGTCGTTGTTGCTACTTTTACCAATAAAATACTTGTTACTACTTACTTAAATTTTATATGTATAATCAACATTTTATTGAACCAAAGGGATTTTCAATAAAATTTTAGAGCAGATAAAAACTTGTTGCCTAAAATTGTGTTTCTTTATTATATTCTAATTATTTCGGTTCAATTATCATTCAAGAAGACTGTGTTATAAAAAAAGCTAAAAAAAATAAATTCAAATTTTTATAAGGTTTTTTTTTTAATTAAAAAATTATAGTTTAATTTTGAGAATAACGGTCTAATATTTTAATGTACATATATAATTTTTTGTGAAATAAATTTATGTTCAAAGTCCACAGATTATAGAAAATATAACGAACAAGTAAGAACATTATAGTCTAGATCTAGATCGACTATACATTATATTATACCATGCGGTTAAAAGCGGAGTCTAAGATCCAACTATTTGGATATAGAAAATAAGCATAAACCAAATTTAAGTGACATGGTTATTTACTTTTTTTGGCAGCGAATATGAAAAAGTTCATATCTGATGTTATATTCATATTGGGGCTAGGTCAAAAATGTAACAACCTTGACCATATATGCTTAAGTTACTTATTATTTCCAAACATATATATAAAACAAATATGTGAAAAATATCTGCAATATTTTTCTTTTTTAAAGATTTAAGTGAAGATCAGGAAGCAGCTTCATATCGGGGCTATCAGATGAATTGCGTGAGGGGAAATGGGGTTGCCCCATGGCAGACAGACAGGTCAAAAGTCGGGACATCAGAATTCGTTTTAGAGCTATGGTTCCTTGGGCAAAGTTTCTTATTTTGATCCCTAGAATATACGATTTTCCTTGTCACTTTGGCGATTTTTAAATCGACCCGCCCTAATATATATATATGATAATTTGGGCTTTATGGTAATTTCAGTCATCTCAAAGGGGATATTTTTATGGGGACTATGTCTGAACATGCACTGTTTTTAACCCGTTTCTACAGCATTTGTTCCATAGCCGATAATAGCTTAAATACCCGTTTTCATCGAAATATATTCATATTTGTGACCTGTTGTTTAATTAAAAAGTTTAGGTGGACACACACGGATATCGATACATTGACTCTGATTCTAAAACTGATTCTGAGTTGATCGATATAATAAAAGAATAATAGTGGTATATAGCATAAATAATACTGGTATATAGCATAAATATTATGAAAATCATGCACATTTCTTCATACTAGCAGATTCCAGCACTCGAAATTCGACTGCAATTTCTAGGCAGCTTTATTTTTCATCTTAGCCAATTCACAAACCACCACTTTTATGGTTTATTATTATTGTGAATGAAGATAAAAAAACCACTAACAAACACATTAACAAATTTAATAAAACACACATAGCATATGTATAATTTTATGTATGTATTAGTAGCAACTTTAAATGCAATTTATTCAAAATAAAGGACAAAATTTAAAAATCTGTAAATCTGGAGAACAGCTAAAAAAAAATACCTTTGAAATAATATACGGTTGGTGAAAATCGGGATAAAACGGTAGAAGATACATCGGTCACAAGAAATCACCTAGCCTATTAATATTATAGATTTGTTCCACAATTTCGGGAAAGGTTGCCACTTTCTCTATTACATTTTATGAAAATGGATTCGCAAAATTTGTTCATGTTTTTTATGTTTTATATTTTTTATTATTATTAAATAGTGAGAGCTAATTTTTAAACCAAGCCAGCTTTTAAGCATTCTCCCGATATTACCGTCGGACAGTAATTATGTCAGTATTACAATCGAATTAGATGCCTTACGTCTGATACTAGAGACCAATTAGAGTAAGATAGCATTTTAGTTATTCATTTCTCGCTTTTGTGGTTTCTTAAGGACTTTAAGATCACATTTTTCCAAAAATATGTTCAAAAGCTTAGACTCGTCCTGCGGTCAGGACAGTTTGTGCTGATATTCATAATTACCAAAAATACTTGACCTAGGTCCATCTTTTTTATACCGATCGACTCAGAATCACTTTTTGAGACGATTTAGCGATTTCTGTCCGTCTATCCGTCCGTGTGCCTAGGTCTTGCAATACCGGGATCCCGAAAGCCGGATATTACTAACATTTTTTTAATACCGTTCAACACCGGTATTAATAACCACTTAATATCAGTATCCGGTATTCATTTTTTTGTTGTAAGTTAACATTCATATCATTTTCATTTAACTATTTTATTGATGTGTAAATATTTATACGCGCAGGGAGGTAATTTTTTATTTCACAATACAATCACAGAAACAGCGTAACATGTGAGCTGTAAGACAAACTCGGTGTGACTTATGATTGTATTGCTGAATACATTTTGATATGTAATAACCTGTTTGAAAATGAAAACTAAAAAATGAAAAATAAAAAATGAAAAATGAAAAATTAAAAATGAAAAATGAAAAATGAAAACTGAAAAATGAAAAATAAAATAATAAAAATTAAAAATTTAAAATTAAAAATTAAAAATTTAAAATTTAAAATTAACAATTAAAAATTAAAAATTAAAAATTAAAAATTAAAAACTAAAAACTAAAAATTAAAAATTAAAAATTAAAAATTAAAAATTAAAAATAAAAATTAAAAATTAAAAATTAAAAATTAAAAATTAAAAATTAAAAATTAAAAATTAAAAATTAAAAATTAAAAATTAAAAATTAAAAATTAAAAATTAAAAATTAAAAATTAAAAATTAAAAATTAAAAATTAAAAATTAAAAATTAAAAATTAAAAATTAAAAATTAAAAATTAAAAATTAAAAATTAAAAATTAAAAATTAAAAATTAAAAATTAAAAATTAAAAATTAAAAATTAAAAATTAAAAATTAAAAATTAAAAATTAAAAATTAAAAATTAAAAATTAAAAATTAAAAATTAAAAATTAAAAATTAAAAATTAAAAATTAAAAATTAAAAATTAAAAATTAAAAATTAAAAATTAAAAATTAAAAATTAAAAATTAAAAATTAAAAATTAAAAATTAAAAATTAAAAATTAAAAATTAAAAATTAAAAATTAAAAATTAAAAATTAAAAATTAAAAATTAAAAATTAAAAATTAAAAATTAAAAATTAAAAATTAAAAATTAAAAATTAAAAATTAAAAATTAAAAATTAAAAATTAAAAATTAAAAATTAAAAATTAAAAATTAAAAATTAAAAATTAAAAATTAAAAATTAAAAATTAAAAATTAAAAATTATAAATTAAAAATTAAAAATTAAAAATTAAAAATTAAAAATTAAAAATTAAAAATTAAAAATTAAAAATTAAAAATTAAAAATTAAAAATTAAAAATTAAAAAGTAAAAAGTAAAAATTAAAAATTAAAAATTAAAAATTAAAAATAAAAATTAAAAATTAAAAATTAAAAATTAAAAATTAAAAATAAAAAATTAAAAATAAAATATTAAAAATGAAAAATAAAAAATAAAAAATAAAAAAATAAAAAATGAAAAATGCAAAATGAAAAATGAAACATAAAAAATAAAAATGAACAAGTAAGAAAATTATAGTCGGTCTAGACCGACTATACGATACCCTATACCATGCGTTTAGAAACCCTATCTCTTAGGCCCAACTAACTGGACATTGAAAATAAGCAAAAACCAAATTTGAGTGGGATTTTTATTAATTTTTTTGGCTGCAGATATGAAAAAGATCATATCGGATGCTATATCTATAAAGGGACGAGGTCCAAAAATGGACCGATCCTGATCATGTTTGGTAAAGTCTCTTGTATTTTGCAGAAATATGTAGAAACAAAATTTGAGAAGAATCAGTGCAATATTTTTGTTTTTTAATAGATTTAAGTGAAGATCGGGAAGCAGCTCCATATGGGGTCAAAGGGCTCATTTTTGGAGTACTCATTAGTGGATGTAATGAACGCATACAAACCCAATTTGAGTAAGATCTATATGACAATTTGGATCTTATGGCAATTTATGTCGATTTCATATGGGTAATTTGTATGGGGGCTAGGTCTGAACATGGACCGATTCTCACCAATTTCAATAGCGTTCATCCCATGGCCGATAAAAGCTTATATACCAAATTTCATCAAAATATATTCATATTTGCGACCTGCAGTTTGATTACAAGCTTTACATGGACACACAGACGGACGGACGGACGGACGGACGGACGGACGGACATTGTTAAATCAACTCAGAAAGTGATTCTGATTCGATCGGTATAATTAAAGATGGGTCTAGGTCAAATATTTTTGGTTGTTACAAACAGCAGCACAAAGTCATTATACCCAAACCACATAGTGGTATAGGGTATAAAAATAAAAAATTAAAAATACAAAATGAAACATGAAAAACGAAAAATGGAAAATGAAAAACGAAAAATGAAAAATGAAAAAATTAAAAATAAAAGATGAATAATAAAAAAAGAAAAATAAAAAATTAAATGAAAAATGAAAAATTAAGAACATAAAAAATAAAAAACGAAAAATGAAAAATTAAAAAATTAAAAATAAAAGATGAAAAATAAAAAATGAAAAATCAAAATTAAAAATAAAAAATGAAAAATAAAAAATTTAAAATAAACAAGTAAGAAAATTATAGTCGGTCTAGACCGACTATAGGATACCCTATACCATGCGTTTAGAGACCCTACCCCATAGGCCCAGCTAACTGCACATAGAAAATAAGCATAAACCAAATTTGAGTGGGATTTTTATAAATTTTTTTGTCTGCAGATATGAAAAAGTTCATATCGGATGCTATATCTATATGGGGACTAGGCCCAAAAATGGACCGATAATGACCATGTTTGGTAAGGTCTCTTGTATTTTGCAAAAATATATACAAACTTAATTTGAGAAGAATCAATGCAATATTTTTGTTTTTTAATAGATTTAAGTGAAGATCGGGAAGCAGCTCTATATGGGGCCTATGACTAAGAGTTGTCCCACAGGGAACATTTTTGGACTACTGATTAATGGATGTAATAGACACATACAAACCCAATTTGACTAAGATTTATATAATAATTTGGATCTTATGGCAATTTAAGTCGATTTCATAGGGGTCATTTGTATGGGGGCTAGGTCTGAACATGGACCTATGCTCACCAATTTCAATAGCGTTCATCCTATGGCTAATAAAAGCTTATATACCAAATTTCATCAAAATATATTCATAGTTGCGACCTGCAGTTTGATTACAAGCTTTACATGGACACACAGACGGACGGACGGACGGACATCGTTAAATCGAATCAGATTCTGATTCGATCAGTTTAATTAAAGATGGGTCTACGTCAAATATTTTTGGTAGTTACAAACAGCAGCACAAAGTCATTATACCCAAACCACATAGTGGTATAGGGTATAAAAATGAAAAATTAAAAATAAAAACTTGAAAAATAAAAAATTGAAAAATGAAAAAAAATGAAAAAGTAATAAAAAAAAAATTGAAAAATGAAAATGAAAAATTAAGAATAAAACGAAAACGAAAATGAAAAATAAATAATGAGAAATGAAAATATTAATAATAAAAAATAAAAAATTAACAAATAAAAACAAGTAAGAAAATTATAGTCGGTCTAGACCGACTATATGATACCCTATACCATGCGTTTAGAAACCCTATCTCTTAGGCCCAACTAAGTGGACATTGAAAATAAGCAAAAACCAAATTTGAGTGGGATTTTTATTAATTTTTTTGGCTGCAGATATGAAAAAGTTCATATCGGATGCTATATCTATAAAGGGACTAGGTCCAAAAATGGACCGATCCTGATCATGTTTGGTAAAGTCTCTTGTATTTTGCAAAAATATGTACAAACAAAATTTGAGAAGAATCAGTGCAATATTTTTGTTTTTAATAGATTTAAGTGAAGATCGGGAAGCAGCTCTATATGGGGTCAAAGGGATCATTTTTGGACTACTCATTAGTAGATGTAATGAACGCATACAAACCCAATTTCAGTAAGATCTATATAACAATTTGGATCTTATGGCAATTTATGTCGATTTCATATGGGTAATTTGTATGGGGGCTGGGTCTGAACATGGACCGATTCTCACCAATTTCAATAGCGTTCATCCCATGGCCCATAAAAGCTTATATACCAAATTTCATCGCAATATATTCATATTTGCGACCTGCAGTTTGATTACAAGCTTTACATGGACACACAGACGGACGGACGGACGGACGGACGGACATTGTTAAATCAACTCAGAAAGTGATTCTGATTCAAACGGTATAATTAAAGATGGGTCTAGGTCAAATATTTTTGGTTGTTACAAACAGCAGCACAAAGTCATTATACCCAAACCACAGTGGTATAGGGTATAATTAACCGGTTAAAATAACAAATATTCTTATTTAGCAGAGCCCCTGCAAATGATTGCTGTAAGTGATACATAGATGACGCTTTCTGTTTGATTTCAAAAAAGTGCTATAAAAAATCTTTAATTACTAGATGTTTACACATCTCCCCTGTGATCGGACTCACATGATTTTTTTTTATAAGTAATTAACATATTTTTAGGTGCTGTCATGTTTAAAGATAACGTACAGGTGGAGTCGTCCTACTGAAGTAATTTGTTTTTTGTACATTAAGACCTTTTTTGTACGTTAATTTTCCCTCAGTTCAGAGGGCGCACAGTCTGGCGATTAACTGTTTTGTTCAAATTACTGTACACCTCATATAGTAACTGTTTGAACTGGGTTTTTTTCTTGAATTTGCCCATCGATCCCTCTTTTGAAATTTTTGATTTCAGCTTATATTTACCTGGAATTGTTCTCCAAAAATTGGTTTTTACGAAAAAAAAAATATGATTTTTGGCACAAATGTGACGCTACGGAGCACAAGAATGGGTTTTTTTTCAAAAATTTTCAGCTGAGAATCTTCGTTGCGATAAGTACTAAAAAAATGTTTGCGTGAAACTGCGGGGAAAAAATTTTACATTCTGAAAAAATTTTTGAGTATTCCATGAATAATTCTGAACACTTTTTACTAAAAAAAATTTTCTTCCGATAGTGCATAATCTTCTAGTAAAAACATCGCTTCTCCACGAAAAGTTTTGAAACATTATCGCCGTTTTTTGGAAAAATTAAAAATGTAAAATTTTTCCCCGCAGTTTCACGCACACAGTTTTTTTTTTGCATTTATCGCAACGAACATGTTCTCAATATCGTCATCATCGACGTCTGCGAGTCATCTACTTATTCTGAGCCAGTATCCGGTATTAATTTTTTTTTAATTTTGGTGACAATGAAAGAAAAATTATTTTGTTTTTATTTTTTTTTTTATTATTTTTTTTTTTCTTTTTTTTAATGTGTAGTTTCGCTTTTTGCGATTTCTTTTAATACTGATTTTGAAATATTAAAAAAAAATCTTATAAAAATATCAATATTTTGTTTTATATTTTTTTTTGTGGCACAATTTTCTTTAATCAAAATTGACCAAAATAATTGGAATTTAATAAAGAAACACATTTTTTGGTAACAAGTTTTTATCTGGTTTAAAATTTCATTGAAAAACCCTTTGAGTAACAACAAGTATTTTATTGTAGTAGCAAGAATAACGTTTTGTTTATGTCGCTCGCGTGTGTTTCTACAGGTGTGTTTTTTGTAAAAGATTTTAGGTTAGCATTTGTTTTCGAAACAATAAAATTTTACTCAGCCATTGAAATAAAAAAATATGTATTTTGTTAATTTTTCATATAAATATCGCCTCAAAATCCAAACTAAATAATAAACAGTTCAACTACGATCATCATCATACAATCGAATTCAAAATGAAATATTGCTTAATTTTCGCATTATTATTTGTGGCCTTTGTTGCCTACTCTTCAGCCCAAACATGTCCAGGACGACCTCGTAAGTTCCTGTACATATATAAAAAAAATTATTATTTCAATACAAATAATTCTACAATGATTATTTTCTTTTTTAGGTAATCCTTCTTGTAGAGGAAATCGTGACGTTGGCCGTGGTGGTCGTGGTTGCATACGCCGCAACATGTGGTATTACGATGCTAGAGGGAGACGGTGTGTTCAATTTACTTACTTGGGTTGTCGCGGTAATGATAACCGTCATTGTACCAGAGCTGCTTGTGAACAAAAATGTCGTCGTTAAATATTGATTTTTATCACAAATATATTATTGATTTTGGAATTCGGTACTACGGAAATGTGAATAAATGATTCAACAGCAAAATTGAAAAACAAAAATTAAGTAATTATTCTATTTATTATTGGAAAGGATTTTTTTTGTCATATATCATCAAAATATATTTATGCTATTTAAGATTGATAGTAATAGAAAGGTTTAAGGATTACTGTGGTGACCCTAAAAGTAAAAATTAAATATTTCCAAGTCCATACCTCAATTACTCGAGAAATTGCCAATATTTAGAAATAAATTTAAATGTGTTAAATAATCCTCTGAAATACCTTATATTTGGAATCCATTTAAAATTTATTACAAATTTCATATTTAGGTGGTATGCCATGTGATAAAAAGAATTTTGTTTTAGGTTCTCTATTTTTAAAAATATTTCCAACAAAGTGACAGATTTAAAGGTAATATGAAATCATATCTAACGGGTTTCATATTCCTTATTTCTCGAGTTTTGAACTGGGAAATAGAGATTTTTTACATATTCTTGAAAGTTATGTTTTATTTTGGTTTGTTATATGGGAAGGAGTTAAATATAACTTTTTGTTTAGATTCATTAGTTTGGTTTTAAGAAAGGTATTTTTAAAATTATATTTGTTTACCGAGATATGGCAGTATGAAAAACTGAAATTTATTTACAAACATTAAGTTTTAACCAAAATATGCATGAGGCCCTAAAATCCGAAGAGCAGCTAGACTAGCCAAACACAAATGGGGTTTTGCTATTTTCGATAAGAACTTCAAAAACCGCATACGCGAAGGCGTTTACACTCGATGACTTTAAAAATGTAGCACAGTATAACATAATCAATTCCAAACCGGTTAATATGGAAATCTCAAATGATCGTTTATAGTGCGTTTACAACTAAGGAAAATCTAATAGATTTTGGTTGAAATCTATTTCAAAATCTATACCGTTTATATCCAACTTTTTTTGACATTTTGTGAGATTTTGTTTCTACAACAATAAACAGCTGATAAAAATAAATCAATAAACTATAAATAACAAAAATATTCAAAACAATAGAAAATGGGGAATATGGATTTTATTATTGTACTAGCTGAGTCCGGTCCGCGTTGCTGGCCCGAAGAAAACATCTGGATTTTATATTGCATCGAAATTTTAATACCGAGTGTCGGGCAAAAGTAAAGCACGATTTAATAATATTATGAATATGACTGAAAAAAAATATACGTTTTCTTGAATATTTTAACACCAGCGCCACCTACACGTGAAAAACTTTGTCAGCAACTTTAGTTTTATGTCCATAATATATGTTGCGAATTTGAGCTAAATTGGACCGTAAATAAATTTTTTGGGAAAATCTCGACCCCAGCGCCACCTATCAGGCACAAAAAAAAGTTATGCAAATCGGAGAACCAAAGGAACATATGGTATGAATACGAAGTCGCTAGCATTAGTGGTTCAACAGTTATTAGAGTAACAGTTATTAGAGTACATACGCACCAACGTTTTTATATATTAAGATTATGGATTAAGAATGAAAAAAGCACAAGCTGAAATAGAAATTTTGCAAAAAAAAAAAAAAACAAGTAAGAAAATTATAGTCGGTCTAGACCGACTATACGATACCCTATACCATGCGTTTAGAAACCCTATCTCTTAGTCCCAACTAACTGGACATAGAAAATAAGCAAAAACCAAATTTGAGTGGGATTTTTATTAATTTTTTTGGCTGCAGATATGAAAAAGTTCATATCGGATGCTATATCTATAAAGGGACTAGGTCCAAAAATGGACCGATCCTGATCATGTTTGGTAAAGTCTCTTGTATTTTGCAAAAATATATACAAACAAAATTTGAGAAGAATCAGTGCAATATTTTTGTTTTTTAATAGATTTAAGTGAAGATCGGGAAGCAGCTCTATATGAAGTCAAAGGCATCATTTTTGGACTACTCATTAGTGGATGTAATGAACGCATACAAACCCAATTTGAGTAAGATCTATATGACAATTTGGATCTTATAGCAATTTATGTCGATTTCATATGGGTAATTTGTATGGGGGCTATGTCTGAACATGGACTGATTCTCACCAATTTCAATAGCGTTCATCCCATGGCCGATAAAAGCCCATATGCCAAATTTCATCAAAATATTTTCATATTTGCGACCTGCAGTTTGATTACAAACTTTACATGGACACACAGACGGACGGACGGACATTGTTAAATCAACTCAGAAAGTGATTCTGATTCGATCGGTATAATTAAAGATGGGTCTAGGTCAAATATTTTTGGTTGTTACAAACAGCAGCACAAAGTCATTATACCCAAACCACATAGTGGTATAGGGTATAAAAAAACATTGGCATTTGTTAAATGTATTGTTTGAACAAAAACAAATGAATTTTGCACAATTATTATATAGCAGATGGGAATGTGCCCACTCTAAGTATAAAATATTATAACTTTTCAATTACTTAATATTTTTTTTATTATAGACTCGTCATTTTTATTAATAATTAATATTTTATTTCCTTTTTTCAACTTGTTTGCTTTTGTTTTTGTTTTTAGATGTCAATTTTTTAGTCACTGCATTCTAATTCTCTACTACAATATTACAAAAAACACAGTAGTATCATTTGGTTGTGCCCAAGTTTGACAAGATTTTGTGAGATTTTGCTAAAATCTAGTAACGAGCTAGATTTTGTTTTGTATGGGAAGTCTTATAAAAAGAACTTGATTGTGCTCAAAATCTTGTATATAGTAGATTTTGGTTCGATGTAAACACATAATTACTTATTTTGTAATAATGAATCCAGCAAAAGAAAAGTTAAGTCATTTGAAAAACAAACACATTTTCATTGCTTTCAAAAACAGCTACACTTACAAATTTTTCCGATATCAAAGGGAAATTGATACTATCCAAATAAATGTAATAGCAAGAACCGATGTTAAGAAAAAGAAAATAATTATGGGAAAAGAAAATGAAACTATGTATGGAAAATTAGCCCTTATTAAAAAAATTAGATCAATCTCACTTAAAATAAACCCTATAAGATCGACTTGTATTGCCGTAATATCTAGATTGTTATGTAGGACCACTTTTATACCCCCCCCCCCCCCCCCCCCACAACCAGTATGCAGAAGGTATATATAAGTTTGTCATTCTGTTTGTAATAATTAGAAAAAAAATGCTGGACCCCATAAAATATATATATTTGTGATTCTTATAACAAGCGGAATTGATATAGCGATGTCCGTCTTTCCGTCTGTGGAAATCACGATGACAACTTCAATCGGGTAGTTAGGGTGCTTGTTCGCATAAGAAATGATTCATTGACTTTCTCAGAAGCTTGCTTTTAAAATCGTCCAAATCGGTTGAATAGGGCCCGAGATCTGAATACAGAACTAGAAAAAGTCTTGAAAAATATGATTTTTATACCCTATACCACTATGTGGTTTGGGTATAATGACTTTGTGCTGCTGTTTGTAACAACCAAAAATATTTGACCTACACCCATCTTTAATTATACCGATCGAATCAGAATCACTATCAGAATCACTATCTGATTCGATTTAACGATGTCCGTCCGTCCGTCCGTCCGTCCGTCTGTGTGTCCATGTAAAGCTTGTAATCAAACTGCAGGTCGCAAATATGAATATGTTTTGACGAAAATTGGTATTTGATCTTTTATCGGCCATGGGATGAACGCTGTTGAAATTGGTGAGAATCGGTCAATGGTCAGACCTAGCCCCCATACAAATGACCCCTATGAAATCAACATAAATTGCCATAAGATCCAAATTATCATATAGATCTTACTCAAATTGGGTTTGTATGCATTTATTACATCCATTAATCAGTAGTCCAAAAATGATCCCTATTGGACAACTCTTAGTCATATGCCCCATATAGAGCTGCTTCCCGATCTTCACTTAAATCTATAAAAAAAGAAAAATATTGCACTGATTCTTCTCAAATTTTGTTTGTATATATTTTTGCAAAATACAAGAGAGCTTACCAAACATGGTCAGGATCGGTCTATTTTTGGGCCTTTTCCTCATATAGATATAGCATCCAATATGAACTTTTTCATATCTGCAGCCGAAAAAATTAATAAAAATCCCACTCAAATTTGGATTATGCTTATTTTCTATATCCTGTTAGTTTGGCCTGAGAGATAGGGTCTCTAAACGCATGGTATAGGGTATCGCATAGTCGGTCTAGACCGACTATAATTTTCTTACTTGTCTATGTTGTTTTTGTCACGATCACGGCCTCAATAGGACAGCTAGGGTGATCATTTTAAGTGAGAATGATTCACCAAGACCATGGAAGGTTTTCAATTTCCAAAATCATTAAAATTGGTGGAATAGGTCCAGGGATATCTTTGAAAAACTAAAAAAAAAAATTAAAAAATGTTGTTATTCTAAATGTTGTATTGTTGTCATCGCTGGACTTGTTGTTTTTGTGGTCGCTGTTGTAATATTATAAAAACTAACTCTTTGTAAAATTTTTTTATCAACTCTAGTAGAAAAATTTTAAAGTTTCCATTGTTTTGGCATCACTAAAAAAAATTTATTAGATCATTCTTGTTATCGCCACGAGCCTGCCTACAAAGTTTAAGATCGATTGGGTCACGGGAAAGAGGTTAAAAATCAATCAAAAAATTTATCGACAAGCAGACTCTACGAGTTATAAAGGGTTAATATAAATAATGTTAAACTACTTAGTTGTTAATAGAAAAAAAAACAATGTAAATTTACCAAACACAATTTTATGTATTAATTTTTTTAAAGAAAAACACGAAAATAACTTTTGATGTATGTTTTGTGTGTATATACATACATATATTAAATAACAAAATAATATACATATATTCATACATGTACAAATATTCATAATAACCGCATGTGGGTTAAACCATCTGAACTCAACTTAAAATATGGCTGTTTTTTACATCACTATTTCCAAATTGGCTGAATTTTGGCAGGATTAAAGTGTATCCGAGAAATAAGAAAAATTCTAAATTTAAGTTCACTGACGCATCTGGATCCGGAAATATGAGGTCTTGAATATCGGGAAAACTATAAAAATGTACAAAGTTGTACTTACTTAATTATCATTTTCTTGATTAATATTATAGTGACGCAACTTATCAAGGTCGCATTTGAAAGGTTAATTAATTACCTTTAATTTGATATACAACATGATTTTTTTTTTGGAAAGGTCAAAGGTCACATCTCTTGACCTATAATTCGGGAAGCTATAGCTGTAAAAACGACAATTTTACAAATCTGAAAAAAATATATGTTTAAGATTGGTTCCTTCCCTAAAGTTCCAAAAAATTTCAGACTGGGGGTATGCTTGGATCCAGAAATATTTATCATAGAGTAAAGGTAGATATTTAACAAGTGAATTATTATTATTATGAATGCTGTTGTTGTTGGCGTTGTTGACATTATTATGATGAATGCTGTTGTTGTTGTTGTTGTTGGCGTTGTTGACATTATTGTGATGAATGCTGTTGTTGTTGTTGTTGGCGTTGTTAACATTATTATGATGAATGCTGTTATTGTTGTTGTTGTTGTTGTTGTTTACATTATTATGATGAATGCTGTTGTTGTTGTTTAGTTTTATTATAAATGTTTTCAATTACAAATTTGCTATCAGCGGAATAAATTTTAGCTTGTAATTGTGTTTTTGAAATTGGTATGAAGCTGTGCTGCTTTTGAGTTCCCGGAATTGTACGTAATCCTATAAATCTATCAGTTAGCAATTTCTCTTCTTCTTCATAATCTTTTTCCGTTAAATATGCAAAGTTGCAGTTCTGAAGAGTTTGCTGACACCAATTATACAAGTGGAGAGGAGTAGTTATCTGATCTTCGAATGGACGTTGCAAGCTGGCTCTTCGTGCTTCACGCTTTACCGTTCCCCCAAGACCATCACTAGGTCCTTTGCCGTGACTGGTAGCAAAGAAATGCCACTCAGCGGAACAATTAAAATCTTCGCTATGATGGCATAAATTGGCAAAGTTTTTTTTATTTTTAAATTGAGCGGAAGAACCGTCCGAAAAATAAAAAATTTTCTTTGGTATTTTCAAAAACTTGTTTTTTAAAAACTCATTTAGGTGGCGATGAAATAAATGAACTGCTATGGTATTATGTATTAGACAGTCTGATATTATTATAAAATTTGTAGTTTCTAATTTTCCATTTGATTTGTAATAAATTGCTATTGGGTATAGTGTGGCCTGGCTATTATTCCATAAAAAGCCTTACACAGAATCCTGAACCACAAAAGTTGCATTTTAGGAGAAGTCGCAAATTACTAAATACTCATTTTCTTCCAACGCAGACTTTTTGTGAGCCATAAATGCACCCTGCTCTTTAGATACGAATGAATGGGGTAGAAGAGTTTGCAGTTTTTCGCATAAAGAATCCAGAAAAGAATCAGTTTCTTTAATAATAGTTTCCAAAGAGTCTCTATCTACACTTATCCACTGTTTATATATGATTTCATCAATTTCATTTTCTAATAATAATTCACCAAGTTTCTCTTTAAAATTTTGTATATCTGGACACATGCTACATCTGCCAAGGTAGCAATTTGGTGATGGGGGATTGCATATAAGTCTTTATAAACAATCTTTATAAGTTTCCAGCACAAAATCCTGCACATTTTCTGTCAATTTTTTCAGGTTTATTGCGTGGAGCATTAGTTTTGTATTTTGATGTATTTTACAAACACATACATTATGGCTTCCTGACGCATCTGCTAGAACCACATTTTTTGGCCGAAGTTCACAAAATTTAGAAATTCCAATAGTTATCCCTTCATGTTTTTCTTTAAATAAAGCATAAACTTCTCGAAGATTTCCGAGTAAAAGTCTTTTATTTTTTTTTTACTTTTACACCATTTTCTGTTATTGACACGTAGTCTTTACATCCTGGTAGACATCTGCTGACATCATCAGTTTCATAAAAGCTTTTCACCACATCAACAATTTCTAATGGCAATCGTTTTCCAAGTTTTGGATTCGGTGTACTCAATACGCCTTCTGTCTCAACCAATTTTTTTACCTTTCGTGCCATGAAATTTGTTATTTGAAATTCCTCCTCCATTCTTTTCAATGTCCAGCTTTTAGGTAAAATAGTTAAAAGTTGAATTTTATCACTGTTTTTAGTTATTGATTTAAACTTTTCTTTTAGTTGTTCGATTATTTCCGATTCTGGGCATACGTGAGAGGTTGAAGGTGTTGAATTTGGGAAAATGTTGGTTTTAATTGATGTTGTTATTTTTTCTAACTTTCTAGTTGTATACCCTTTTAATGGAATTTTTCTCGAACATATTGGAGATTCTTGTAAATATGTTAAACTTTCGTTTAACTTAGAAATTCGAACATCTCCCGAAACTGATGCTTCACTTTCCGAGTCTGAAGTCTCGTTTTCTGGCTCGTTCATAGATTGAATATTATTGTTTACACTTCCTTTTAATTTATAAAGTTCTCTTCTGCATATATCACATATTTTATTTGATATTGAAATGTTATTACTAATTCCAGTCATCCATTGCTGAACTTTTCGAAGTCCTCTTGCATTCCGGACACGAGCAACTTTTTTAAATGGATTACAACAATATATTGTATTAAATGACATATTGTTTACAGAGGCAAAAAACAATTACTTTGAACACTTTTGGTTTTATTTAAAAATATTGATTTTATAGCAACACATGTGGTTTTTTAAAGCAACGTGCTTAGAATGGTTTTTTTTTTCGTGGTGTTTCCTTTGACTTCTCGTTTTTCAATAATTTCTCTATATCCAAGTTATTTGACAATACAAACCACACCCGACAACATTTATACTATTGTCTCGCTCTAACATAATTACCTGTCAAACCAACCCTAACACAGGTCTGTACTGAGTACAGTACAGAGCTAAAGAACCAGAAACAAATAGCGGCGTGCGTGCATAGCCCGCCGACGCTCACGAGCACAACCAACCACATTCATAAACAGTAACAGTAACAGCACCGACTTTTTAAATATCTACCTTTACTCTATGATAAATATTTCTGGATCCAAGCATACCCCCAGTCTGAAATTTTTTGGAACTTTAGGGAAGGAACCAATCTTAAACATATATTTTTTTCAGATTTTTAAAATTGTCGTTTTACAGCTATAGCCTCCCGAATTATAGGTCAAGAGATGTGACCTTGGACCTTTCCAAAAAAAAAATCATGTTGTATATCAAATTAAAGGTAATTAATTAACCTTTCAAATGCAACCTTGATGAGTTGCGTAACTATAATACTTTTCAAGAAAATTATAATTAAGTAAGTACAACTTTGTAAATTTTGACCTTTTTTTACGATTTTCAAGACCACATATTTCCGGATACAGAAGTGCCAGTGCCCTCAAACTTTGCACTTATTTTAGTTCTGTAATAATCTGTCTTCATAATCATACAATTTGGAGAAGGTAGTGTACACCCATTGGTTGATTTGACATAGAATTACCCATGTTAGAAATAAATCGGTATATTATTTTATTTATATAAAATTCTCCGATATGTATTTTGTCTTAGGGAAAATACATTTCTTTTGTATTAACAAACAGAGTGTAACTTCATTTTGCTCAGTGTTGCTATGGCACAGTAGATGGCTCTGCAATCGTTATTTCTATTTTAGCATGAATGTCAACATTTTCAATTAGATATCAAACACAACAATGTTAAAAGTATACACAGGGCTGGTCTTTTATTTCATACGATTTTCCATTATTCTTTTACAAATATGACCATAAGTTTAGCAATTAACTTTTTGTTGTGTTTACAAAATAGAGTTAACGAGTTCATCAATGGGGTTTTTTTTTTTTTTTTTTGCTTTCAAAACAGTTCTACATAGATATATAAAATTTTATTATTCTGCTTTATATTATATTTATTTTTATATTATATTTATATATTATATTTTATATTTCTGCTTTAAAAATTGTTTATAATTACTAAAGCATTACTATTGACATAAATACAAAATTTCACCTTTTAAATTTTCCATTCAAATTTAAGAAAATATCAATTCTAAAAATTGGAATTCAGATTTCAAATTATAAATTAGAAAATATCAATTGAATTTCAGAAAATCATATTAAAATGTCGGAAATAATAACTTGAAATTTAGAAGACATCAATTGAATTTTTAAAATATAAATTTTATTCTTTAAACACAAACTGAAATTCAGAAAACACCAAATATGTTTACATTTAATAAATCAACTGAAATTAAAAAAAAAAAAAAATATATTGCGCTTGAGGAGACATTAATCTCATTTCAGGATAAGAAAATATTAATTTAAATTCAATGAAGTTTAGAAAACCTCAAATGATATTTAAGAATTGCGAACATAAAATTTGTTCCATAAATAAAGCGCAATTTGATGAGAATATTATTTATATATTATTTTTCATAATTTTTTTGGATGAAAATTTGAAGTTTTTCAGAAAATAAAGATAACAAATTATTTTATTTAAAATTTTTGGGACATTTGGTTTTTTGCGTTTGGCATCCCCAATTTGAACCAGTGTTCATGTTGACTTCAATATTTGACTTCATGGTAGGCAAGGTAAAACCCAAAACATTGAAGTTCGATAATAATTCACAGGTAGTAGTATTTAGAGTCAATAAAAGAAAATATATTTTATTAACATAATTTAATTCAAAATCAAAAGTTGGCATCACTGGGTCAGATTTTGTATTGTATTGTGTAAATAGTGAAAACTTCCTTTTAGTACGTAAAAAAAAATTTATTTTCAAATATGGCAATATTTTAACAAAAAAAATTGAGAGAGCTTTTTTTTGGTTATTATTTTGTTACTCGATCCGGGTGAGGGTGAAAAAATCTAGGTCAGGCTAAAACTATTGGCTAGTAATGTAAAGCCTCCAAAGGTTTTGGCGCTCTCAGGCCACACCTTTTTTATTACCTCTTATATTTTTTTTCCTTATCTTGATGGTTGTTTGCTTAGTCCTTCAGCTTTAACCCAAAACCGTTGATGAATTCTCTTTGCATTCTTCAGCACACAGCTTCAGCAAATAAGGTGGACTAATTTTGTCAAATTAAATCTTGAAAAAATTCAATGTTTTCGCCTGTTCTTTATCAGAGCGTATGATTATAATATATTAGTAGAGTAGAGGAAGATTTTACCTATGAGCGATATATCTGTGTTTTTCTGGAATAACCGCGTATGTCATAAAATCAAAATGTTCAGGAGAGCCAAAAAACGTTATATTTGAAATTACGGGCTTAATATAAAGTTTTTAGGGCTTTTTATTCAACAGCCCTGTAGATATGGGCAATAAATACTTTATAAAAAATTTTGAGTCAAAAATCTTAAGAGGAATAGATCCTAGGGAAGGACGAAAAAAACTATATGTAAATTACACTTAAAGTGTGTGCAGATAAAACAACTTATGTCGACAAATGTCGTTTTCTTTGAAAAAGAAAACTGCTAGTGCAACTACACATTTAGACATAAGTTGTTGTTGCTTGAAAAATTGGTTTTTTTTTTCGTCAACATATGCGACCCCAAGTTCAAAAGGGTTTATGGGATAATATTAATTTTTTCAGAAATCCTAGGCTATTAAGATTAAATATAAGACTTAAAAGTAGAAATCTGATAAATTTTTGATACAAAGTATTTAGAAAGAGTACATTTACTGAATATTTCACAAAAAAGTCACAATTTTTCTCGGAATCCGCAAAAAAAAAAAGTTCTTTGTAAAAAAAATTCTGGCCGACGAATTTACTTAAAAACTTACACACTTCATCTATGACATATATTCAACAAAATTTTAAAGTGCCAGATCCATTTTTTGAAATTTTTTTAAAGAAAATTTTTTAAAACTTAAAAAAGGAGTTTTAAAATTTTATAAAAAAAATTTTACATTTTTTGTTTCATTTCGCAATAGGTTAACAAAGTGGTAATAAAACAATACTTCATATCTGAGCTTATATATGTATAGAGACCCAAAAAAAAAATTATGGCTTTAATCATTTTGTTAACGTTAAATAAATGTTCATCACATTTCATGACCAAGAGTTTTTTTGGCACAAAAATGGTTTGGGGCATTTGTTATATCTTGGCCAGTTTTGTTCGATTTTGAAGTTATATAGCTTTTTGAAAAGATAATTTATTACTGATATCGATTAATATAACAACTTGTTGAAAAAAATAAACTATAGAACGAAATTTTCGTAAAATCTGAAAAAAAAAAGTCATATTTTCCCCACATAAACACACTCGAAGTTTTCAGTCGCCTTGAGGCACCTCTAAATTTTTTTTATTGACCCAAAACTTTGTATTTATCAGTTTTTTTGCTATTCGCATTTTCCAGGTGGTGAGACTTTAAATTCCAACACTCTTTTTCCCCTCCATAGAATGAAGGGCCACCCTAATGTATTTATATATACTAGCAGATTCCAGCTCTCGAAATTCGAGCGCAAATTCTAGGAGATTTTATTTTTTTCATTTAATAAAGACCCTACAGGTATGCTTCACAATTCAACTCATTTAAAATGAAGAAAACAAACTCAACACATTAACACAAACACATTAACAAATTTAATAAACACACACATAGCATTGTATATTTATACCCTATACCACTATGTGGTTTGGGTATAATGACTTTGTGCTGCTGTTTGTAACAACCAAAAATATTTGACCTAGACCCATCTTTAATTATACCGATCGAATCAGAATCACTTTTTGAGTTGATTTAACAATGTCCGTCCGTCCGTCCGTCCGTCCGTCTGTGTGTCCATGTAAACCTTGTAATCAAACTGCAGTTCGCAAATATGAACATATTTTGATAAAATTTGGAATATAAGCTTTCATCGGCCATGAGATGAACGCTATTGAAATTGGTGAGAATCGGTCCATGTTCAGACCTAGCCCCCATACAAATTACCCCTATGAAATCGACATAAATTGGCATAAGATCCAAATTGTCATATAGATCTTACTCAAATTGGGTTTGTATGCGTTCATTACATCCATTAATGAGTAGTCCAAAAATGATCCCTTTGGCCCCATATAGACTGCTTCCCGATCTTCACTTAAATCTATTAAAAACAAAAATATTGCACTGATTCCTCTCAAAATTTGTTTGTATATATTTTTGCAAAATACAAGAGACTTTACCAAACATGATCAGGATTGGTCCATTTTTGGACCTAGTCCCCATATAGATATAGCATCCGATATGAACTTTTTCATATCTGCAGCCAAAAAAATTAATAAAAATCCCACTCAAATTTGGTTTTTGCTTATTTTCTATGTCCAGTTAGTTGAGCCTAAGAGATATGGTTTCTAAACGCATGGTATAGGGTATCGTATAGTCGGTCTAGACCGACTATAATTTTCTTACTTGTTTTATGTATGTGTTAGTAGCAACTTTAAATGCAATTTACTCAAAATATGGGAAAAAATTTAAAAATCTGTAAATCTGCAAAAAGACTAAAAAGAAAGAAATACCTTTCAAATCATAAATTTTATGTCAAAATCGGGGTAAAACTGTGAAATTTACATCGGTCACAAAAAATCGCCTTGCCTATTAATATTATAGATATATATATATATATTTGTTCCTTTTACTCCTGCTAGGAGCACAGGGCTGGACAATCATCTTCGCCCAGCCCAAATCCATCGACCCGGAAATTTGAGTTTGGACTGTAGGTTCCTCTCTATGTGCAAAGATCCACTATGAAGGGTTTTTTGAAATTCGTACATCAAACGGACAAAAAAAAGGGGGGGGGGATTTTACAGCAAATGAATCTAGGGTTGTGAAATTTGGCGTATAGACTTCATCCGAGAAACAAACATTGGCTCAAGAATATTTTTTTCGAAATTCAGCCATTTAAGGGGAAAAACGGCCAAAAAGGGTAAAAAATGTAATTGTAACTGAATTTTGATATACTTGGTATCAGTCAACGTATACTTGAGTATCAGTCAATAATGAATTTGTTGCTAATTATAATGACTAGGGCAGGAAAACCGACCAAAAAGGGGAACAAGTGTACATTTGGTATCTCCTAAACAAACAAATATAAAATATAATTTGTGGATTTCACTAGAGATAAAAACATAAGATGAAACGAAAGCTTTTGGAAATTCGTATGTTTAAGGGAATAAAAACGGCCCGTAAGTGTAAAGGTACCTTTTTTATCTTATTTAAATAATTTAGGAATATGAAATTTAATATGAAGATTCCACCAGAGACACAAATATTTAAAAGAAAATTTTTAAATCGAGCCATTGGGGGTAAAAACTTCCAAAAAAATTTAAAAACTGGTACTTTTCATATGGTAAATTTGCGGTCTATAGTCTAGACCGACTATACGATACCCTATACCATGCGTTTGGAAACCCTATCTCTTAGGCCCAACTAACTGGACATAGAAAATAAGCGAAAACCAAATTTGAGTGGGATTTTTATTAATTTTTTTGGCTGCAAATATGAAAAAGTTCATATCGGATGCTATATCTGTATGGGGACTAGGTCCAAAAATGGACCGATCCTGACCATGGTTGGTAATGTCTCTTGTATTTTGCAAAAACGTATACAAACAAAATTTGAGAAGAATCGGTGCAATATTTTTGTTTTTTAATAGATTTAAGTGAATATCGGGAAGCAGCTCTGTATGGGGCCAAAGGGATCATTTTTGGACTACTCATTAATGGATGTAATGAATGCATACAAACCCAATTTGAGTAAGATCTATATGACAATTTGGATCTTATGGCAATTTATGTCGATTTCATAGGGGTAATTTGTATGGGGGCTAGGTCTGAACATGGACCGAATTTCACCAATTTCAATAACGTTCATCCCATGGCCGATAAAAGCTTATACACCAAATTTCATCAAAATATATTCATATTTGCGACCTGCACTTTGATTACAAGCTTTACATGGACACACAGACGGACGGACGGACGGACGGACGGACATTGTTAAATCAACTCAAAAAGTGATTCTGATTCGATCGGTATAATTAAAGATGGGTCTGGGTCAAATATTTTTGGTATAGGGTATAAAAATTTTAGTCGGTCTAGACCGATCATTTATTTTTAAAAATAAATCTTATTTTTGATCTATATAATTTGAATAATTTTCAAATCTAATACGAAAAAAAAATTAGTACTTAAATGGAGTAGGTGGCAATACATTGGAGTCTTTTACAAAACTGTTAATTTGTCTATTTTGTGTCTTATGAATTTCGCGTTTAGCCCTAAAATTATGTTTTTTTTTAATAACAAATTTGTTACAAAAATACAAATTAAAAAAATATATAAACTAAAAAAGAAATATATTTTTAGTGATGCCAAAACAGTTGAATCTTTTAAACTTCCGTACCCGAGTTGATTAAAACCAAGGTTCAGAAAATACACACATGAAACACACAATGTTCTGTTCTAAAACAGCCAACACATATTTTTATTTTCATATCAATTATGTGTGTTCCTAAATTTTGTACGGTGCCGAACACATCATGACTGTGTTTCGTTTTAATATTTCATTATCTACACGAACATTTTTCTATCACGTATTTTTGTTTCGAACACACATAAACCACAAAGATTCGAGTGTAGCTTTATTTTAAGTTTGTTTTCTTACACGTGTACTGCTAAAAAAACAGAACATGTTCTTGAACGCGTACATCTAAAAATTAAGACATTACCCATCGTGATCGGAAAAAAACGAAATTAAGTCATAAACAACATATACAATTTCTCTGTTTTCTATTTTATTACTATCTTCTATTTTTATTTTTTTTTTTATTATCTTTTAATTTTTTTTACTTTTAACTTTTTAACTGCTAATGAATTATTTTAGACTTTTTTAAATAAATTTGGTTGAAACAATTGTTGTCGTTATTATAGGGGTGTTTGAGATTTTTCCGATCGCGAGTGGATATTGTTTTAATATTTAGATGTACGCGTTGAAGAACATGTTCTGTTTTTTTTTCAGCAGTACACGTGCAAGAAAACGAACTTAAAATAAAGCTACACTCGAATCTGTGCGGTTTATGTGTGTTCGAAACAAAAATACGTGATAGAAAAATGTTCGTGTAGATAATGAAATATTAAAAAAAAACACAGTCATGATTGTGTTGGGCACCGTACAAAATTTAGAAACATACATAATTGATATGAAAATAAAAATTCGTGTTTGTTGGTCTGAGCTATGTTTGTTTACATATATGTACGAGTTTTTTTATTTAGTGTGTGTTTTATTCTGAACTCTGATTACAACATTAAGAGTAGAAGAAGGTGTGAAAGAAAATATAAAAAAATCTTTGCCGTTATTTAAACATTTATAGATTCTGATGTTTTTCTTTAATTATTATAAAATAATGGCATGAATAAAGTTTTATGAAGAGCTAAAAACCAGAACAATAGATGATTTTAGTGCTCGTCATAAGCAAAAGAATATTTGTGAGAAATATTCTATGAATAAATCCATAATTTCATTTTGTGAAACAGGCCCCATTAAACGAGTCAAAGACAGGATAATTTAATAGCAAGATCGTTTAAAAATATCGAAAAATGCTATTTGAAGCTGATCTTGGTTGTTATCATCCTGAGATGAAACCACTGATATCAGAGAAAAATCGTCTGGCTCGCATTAATCTTGTTAAAAAATATGTGAACTGGAATACTGTTGAAGAATAGTGTTGGCGAAAAAATTAAATATTTAAATGGGCATAAAATTTAACAATACCCACAAAGGACCAAATAATCGTTCGTTTTATTTTATTCCACAGTATTATTGTATAGAAAAGAGTTCCATTGTTTTGTCGACAGCATAGAAATTAATACTTTTAAGTGCTGTTATGTTAATACTTCTTGTTTGTTTAATACATAAATTAAATTCACAAATGTTTTAATTAAAAAGAGAGTTTTTAATTTTATAATACAATTTTTTGGTTTTGACCGTCATAGTCGTCAAAAATATATTTTCCATCGTACTGTCACTCACACTATATATTTCTAACTATTTTCAACTATTATTATGGTTTATATAATTAATATAATAATTACGCTAACAATGTAGCGGGTATAATGCTAGTTTAACATATTACCACTCGTAATACTAATTGATTTACTTACTCATAAAATTAACTTTTTACCTCAAATATGTCTGCCAACTTATAAACTAATTTTATAATCTTTAATTAGGGTTCAAAAGAATAATATATGAATATTTGCTAAAGAACAATATTTAATTACCATCTGTCTCTATGTTGTTGTTCACAACCACACAAACCACAATTAGTCGATCGAACATTTTATCATCAATTTCATTTAGAAACCACCTTGAATACTACAAGTGCCACCTCAGTATGCATAGAAATTGAATTTCCGGTCAATTGTGTTAATGTTGCTGCTTCGTAAGCCAAAAAAAGAAAGTTCAAACCAGAATATTATTGTCGGATTAGGCTGACTAGACGATAACCTACACAGTGAGTTTTGGAAAATGAGTTTTGGGTGAACCAAAAATAGTTTGAAATAATTATATCTATAATATTAATAGGCTAGGCGATTTTTTGTGACCGAAGTTTTGTTCTACCGTTTTATCCCGATTTTGACCAAACGTATATTATTTGAAAGGAATTTCCTTTTAGCCGTTTTGCAGATTTTTAGATTTTTAAATTTTTTCCTTTATTTTGAGTAAATTGCATTTAATGTTGCTACTAACACATGCATAAAGTTATACATACGCTATGTGTGTTTTAATACATTTGCTAATGTGTTTGTTATCTTCATTCACAATAATAATAAACCATAAAAGTGTTGGTTTGTGAATTGGCTAAGTTGAAAAATAAAGCTACCTAGAAATGACCTCGAATTTCGAGCGCTGGATGACAGTCTCGCAATATTATTTCATGCACAGAGCTTTGATGTGTTCTAGCAAAATAAAAATAAATTAATTTGGAAGACCTTCAGTAAATTCGTCCTTTAGCCAAAGGCAGCCGTAAAAGATTTCAGAAAACCAGCAAACAACGGTGGCCTGATATGATGCGGTGCTTTATCAACTAAAGTCGAAGCAATTTCTTCAGGATATTGTTGCTAAGTTAATCCTTTTCGAAATTTCTAGTAAAACAGCGAATAAAAATGGATAACAATTTTACTAACTAATTGCATACAACAAGGATAAATCCAACTTTGATACTCAGTAACATCAGCCGAAACTCATAACTCTAACTATACACTGATGTAGGGTGTAAAAAGAGAATGAAATGAAAACATGTCCTACATAAACATTTGAAACAACTGCTGAACACACACATGGCATACATACATACACTGTGGTGCAATATTATAGCCGCACTCAGTTTGTCAGCAGTTTTTATCTAAAGATCACAAATTTAAGAAGCCAATATTAAAACAACAAGTCTCGAAGAAGTTTTCTTAAAATATTTTGATTTTATTTAAATTTTAACAAAAACTTATTTTTGCACATGGTGCAAAATTTTAGTCGCAATTCTAAAAAACATTAGGAATTAAAACAAAAAGACGATATTTAAACTAATAGTGAGTAGGACCTCGATTCCGGCAGATGAACTGAAAGATTCGTTGTGACTTAAAATTTAAAAGGTGTAAACCTGTCGCAATGCTTATTGCTACCAAATATTTTGCCTATTTTGATTCCCTAAATTTTTTCCATGGTATTCTAGTCAAGACAACAGACTGGCCATTGCAGTTGAGGTATATTGTGTGACTCTCATCACATGCGAGTCTGGTTACTGGTATGAACAGCGGCATTATCTTGCTGGAAAATCATATTTTTTTTCACATTTTTTTCACATTTTTTTTTCAAAACGCGTTTGAGACTTGTCTGTTGAAGAGTTGAGATTCTGTCGAATTCATTTTGGTTCTCGGGAAAGCTAACTCTATTATAGCATCGACACAGAATGCCCTGCAAACCATCAGAGACCATCCAGCAAAAGTATCATCCGGATACTACCAAAAATATTTGAACTAGACCCATCTTTTATTATACCGATTCGAATCAGAATCACTATCTGATTCGATTTAACGATGTCCGTCCGTCTGTGTGTCCATGTAAACCTTGTAATCAAACTGCAGGTCGCAAATATGAATATATTTTGATGAAATTTTGTACATAAGCTTTTATCGGCCACAGGATGAACGCTATTGAAACCGGTGAGAATCGGTCCATGGTCCATAAGATCCAAATTGTCATATAGATCTTACTCAAATTGGGTTTGTATGCGTTTATTACATCCACTAATAAGTAGTCCAAAAATGATCCCTATGGGACAACACTTAGTCGTAGGCCCCATATATAGCTGCTTCCCGATCTTCACTTAAATCTTACAAAAAACAAAAATATTGCACTGATTCTTCTCAAATTTTGTTTGTATATATTTTTGCAAAATACAAGAGACTTTACCAAACATGATCAGGATCGGTCCATTTTTGGACCAAGTCCCCATATATATATAGCATCCGATATGAACTTTTTCTTATCTGCAGCCAAAAAAATTAATAAAAATCCCACTCAAATTTGGTTTATGCTTATTTTTAATATCCAGTTAGTTGGGTCTAAGAGATAGGATCTCTAGGGTCTAGACCGACTATAATTTTCTTCCTTGTTTTTTGATGGCGAATTACTGAAGGCTACTGTAGTACGTGTTTTACTGTCCATCTGATACATTAAAACCACATTCTTGAACTACTTGTTTGGCAGTTTTCGTTAAATTGCTGGGGCTTGTGAATATCTTGTGTCTACTACGTATTGAAAGCTTAGATTTTCTTCTTGAACCTTTTTCTATTTTGTCCATAAGTAGAAGCGCACTTTAAAAAATGTATAACTACCTTGTCAGACCGGTTTAATCTCCGACCGGTTTAATCATGAAAACTAGCACCGTCTTCCCGAAAAGCAGTAATTTTGCTTTTTCAAAATATGATTATATAAGCAAATAATAAAACTGTGGCATATTTTTGGGGTCACTGTTTTAGGGGGGTGAGACATTCCAAGTCAGAGGTGAAACTAGCGGGGCATTATAGTAAAACGTCCAAGCGGTTTGTGGTTCTCAGGCCAAATTTGTTCTTTGACCTTTAATATTTGTTACCATATTACTACTATGTGATCAGGGACAGACGGACAGACCGACGGATATCGCTACAACGACTCAGAAAGTGATTCTGAAAGATGGGTCCAGTTCAAATATTTTTGATAGTTACAAACAGCAGCACAAAGTCATTATACCCAAACCACATAGTGGTACAGGGTATAACGAAAATATTGCACAGATTTATCTCAAATTGGGTTTGTATATATTTTTTCAAAATATAAGTGACTTTACTAAATATGGTCAGGATCGGTCCATTGAACTTTTTCATATCTGCAGCCAAAAAAATTTATAACAAGTCCACTCAAATTTGGTTTAAGCTTATTTTCTATATCCAATTAGTTGGACCGAAAAGACAAGGTCTCTAAACCATGATATAGGGTAGTATAGTCGGTCTACGATTATAATTTTCTCTCTTGTTCTACATGACCTTCTATGTCAAACTTCCAATCCTATTTACTCTTTTGCAGACGACAACATTTGTCATTCATATTCATTCGATCAAAAGCCAAGCCTTAGGAAGAATGGGGCATTAGGAAATATCTGAATGACACACTCAATAAAGACCTTTTGACAATATCTAAGTGGGGTCGATTTTAATGTTCGTAAGACCCAATATTGTTTACAGACCATAGAAAGGCCATGGACTCATCAATGTCGTCTGTATCCATGGGTGGTGTAGATATTGACAAATCAGACGCTCTTGATGTTCTGGGCATGAAAATTCAGTATGATATCCGTTGGAATAAACACATTTTTCAATTGTCAAAAGAAGCTTTCAAGTGCCCAGGTTTCTTAAATTGGTGTAAGAATTACTTTTCCCCATCTGATCTCCTACTTATACCACCTATATCCGAACAAAAATGGAATACAACTCCCATATATGGGCAGGGGGGTCTATTTGAAGCTTCTGGACCGTGTGCAAAGGAGGGCGTTGGTTCTTATCAGTAACAGCAGTAGAATCAACTTTATTGACCCATTGCAGCATCGTCGAAATGTTGGATGTGGGAAGTGTTCTGCTGAGATAAGTGAACTCATCCTTAGCTCACATCTAGTAGATCACATCTATTTGCAGTCTATTGTCCAGTGGATCGCATAACGCATTACCGTGAAAATTCGTTCATTAGCCGCACAATGTGGAATAAAGTTCCCGCTGAGTTCTTTACTGCCACTTAAAATAGAGATAAATTTATGTCAAATATCCACAAATACTACTCCTTCTTTCCTCATTTTCCATAACATATTTTCCTGATATCAAGACAGTTCACTGCATTAATAGGGGACATCCCCTGAGTGTTGTTGTATAAAAAAATCCTTTTGCCAGACATTTATCTTCTGTATATATAAAAGCGAAAGTATGTATGATTGTTTGTTTGTAGTTTAAAGGGGGCTGAACCATAGCACCAATATTCCTGAAATTTTTACGGGCTATATATTTCTTGATATATTTTAGAAGGCATGGCAAATTAATTATTCAATATCATATACCTCGAGTACTATAATAAAGACATCTTTACAAATTTGTCTGAGATTTTCTATTATTTATGTGAGTAGTCGGACAAAGAAATGGGTGGGATCGGACGCATGGGCCTGGCACCCCATACAAAGTAAATATTTAATGTCCTATATCTACAGTAATACTGGAAGTATTTGGGACTTTGTGTGAGCCCATAAGTTATTCATGTGATTAATCGAACAAAAATGGATGTGATTGGAGCAGCGGGCGTGGCAGCGCCCATACAAAGTAAATATATTGTAATATCAAAAAATTGCAGTACTATACAAGGGAAGCACGCCTTGACACTTTGTGGAAATCCATCAAATATTAATATGAGTAGCTAGATAAAAAATGGGATGTTAATGGGCTTGGTACCGCCCATACAAAAAAATATGAAGTATTATGAAACTCTTCAAAATTTTGAAAAGAATGTTAATTAGCTATGTGAGTAGTCATGGAAAACATGGGCGGAATCATCAAATTATAAAAAAAAAAAACAAATTAAAAAATCGCCAAAACCGAATCAAAAAACAAAAATCGCCAAAAAAAAAAAATACAAATTTTAAAAATTAAAAATCGTCAAAATCAAAAATCGCCAAAATCAGAAGTCAAGAAAAACAAAAATCGCCAAAAAAAAACAAATTTTCAAAACCAAAAATCGCCAAAATCAAAAATCGGAAAAAACAAAAATCGCCAAATACAAATTTTCAAAATCGAAAATTGTCAAAATCAAAAATCGTCAAAACCAAAAATCGCCAAAAATCAAAAATCGGGAAAAACAAAAATCGCCACAAAATACAAATTTTCAAAATCGAAAATCGCCAAAAATCAAAAATCGGGAAAAACAAAAATCGCCAAAAAAAAAAAACAAATTTTCAAAATCAAAAATCGTCAAAATCAAAATTTGCCAAAACCGAGAATCGGGAAAAACAAAAATCGCCAAAAACCAAAATCGGGAAAAATAAAAATCGCCAAAAAAAAAAAACAAATTTTCAAAATCAAAAATCGTCGAAATCAAAAATCGCCAAAATCAAAAATCGTCAAAATCAAAAATCGGGAAAAACAAAAATCGCCAAAAAAAAAATACAAAATTTCAAAATCAAAAATAGTCGAAATCAAAAATCGCCAAAATCAAAAATCGGGAAAAAGAAAAATCGCCAAAAATAAAAATTTTCAAAATCAAACATCGTCAAAATCAAAATTTGCCAAAACCGAGAATCGGGAAAAACAAAAATCGCCAAAATCAAAAATCGGGAAAAATAAAAATCGCCAAAAAAAACAAATTTTCAAAATCAAAAATCGTCGAAATCAAAAATCGCCAAAATCAAAAATCGTCAAAATCAAAAATCGGGAAAAACAAAAATCGCCAAAAAATACAAAATTTCAAAATCAAAAATAGTCGAAATCAAAAATCGCCCAAATCAAAAATCGGGAAAAACAAAAATCGGCAAAAATAAAAATTTTCAAAATCAAACATCGTCAAAACCAAAAATCGCCAAAACCGAAAATCGGGAAAATCAAAAATTGCCAAAAATTCAAATTTTCAAAAAATCGCCAAAAAAAAAAAATCAAAAATCGCCAATATCAAAAACTTCCAAGTTCACGGACAATCGTTAAGTGTTCTGGTACTTCATTTTGAAAATTCACGTTTTTCTCATCTTCGGCTATATGTGGCTTGCCCCAGATTACGAACGCCGAAAAATTTGATAATTCTTGCATTAGATGAAAAAATGTTTTAATTGCACAAGAAAAACTTTTTAGGGAAAGTAGAATATGAAAACATACATGTCAATAAGTCTCGGTAAGACGTAGCGTCGTATTTTTATACAACCAAACATAATCACATGCAACATCACTTGACTAATACTAAACAGATTTCATATAACCAATGGCACTGGATGTAAAATATAAAGACAACAAGGAAAAAAATTGCACGAGAAACAGAAACCTTAATAAAAATATGCTTGGTTAAAGTTTTGCTGAGAATGCACATGGTTTTTTGCTCTCTTGACAATTGTTTTTCAACACACTAGTTAGCTTTCCAAAGTTATGCATAGTCATGATGTATTTTTTTATATTTGCTGACTATTACTCATACGTAGTTATAAACTCGTACAGATGTACATACATACATATGCATACTTAAAAACACATTTCTAAAAGTATTGTAAATCCCTACGTAAGTGTTTCCCTAGTGAGCAAATAGTTGAGAATAAATCCTTGAAATCTTTGGTAGTTCATCTTACCGCCAGCATACTTTTACATGCTCTCACAGACAAACACAGCCACAACATATACGGCATTGTAAACGTATTGAAGGCATCAACTAGTTGATATTCTAACATTAAATATGCAACACACTGGCTTTAAGAAATTTCGATGTTATTTTTGCTTTGTGGTGTCTGTGTGTGGGTGGCTGTATGTCTAGCAGTTTGTGTGTAATTTTTCATTTTGACAAAAGAATAGTTATTAAATACAATATTGCAGGCACGCTATATGTATCAGTGGGGATTTGTGAAGGCATACGCTCGATTAATCTTATTTGGCCTGGGGAAAAAATAGTTTGTTCATGTGCCTTTTCGCCAACATTTGAATAAAGAAAATATATATATTCTCAATTGAATATTCAACAAATATTTATTTTGTAATTAAAAAGCAATTAAATGTAATAGATATGATCAATAATTAATAATTTGCAGCAGTTATTTTTGTAACCTACACCCTACGTGGTCATGCTATAATGAGTTTGTGCTGATGTCTGCAACTACCAGAAATACGGTGAGTCACAATACAATGAAAACTTTTAACAAAATATATTTCTGACGACTTGAACGGTTGATAATAAAAAATTGGATCATAAAATTAAACACTCTTTTATTAATTTGAAAATGTGTATGATTTGTTTATTTAAAAAAGAAAAAAAAAAAACATAAAATAGTTTAATTTCAGAAAAAAATAACAAAACTTGAAAGTAATAATTTTTATGCTCTCGACAAAACACTGGAAACTTTTACTAAACAATAATTTAAAATTTCCCTCTACATTGAGTCAATTATATTGTTGATGATATCCGTTGAAATTTTTTTGCCATTCTGAGTCACTATGAGATCGGTTTTGTTTGTGTAATTTTGTGTCCGTATTTTTCGATCTACAATTTCCCATAAATTTTCTATGGGATTGAGTTAATTATTAATGTAGTAGCCATGCCGAAAAAGGGGCGGGATCGGATAAGCGGGCGTGTCACCTCCCCTAGAAAGTAATTATTCAACGTCATATATCTCGAATACTATAATAGAAAAAGCTTTGCAAATTTGTCTGAGGTCATTTATTAGTAATGTGATAGCCGAAAAAAAGGGGGATATCGTACCAATGGGCGTGGCACCCCCATACAAAGTCAATATTAAATGTCATATATCTGGAGTACTATAGTAATGAGAGCCTTGGGCTTTACATGAGCCCATAAGTTATTCTTTTTATTAGTCGGAAAAAAGGTGGGCGTGATTGTAACAGTGGGTGTGTCACCGCCCACACAAAGTAAATACATCATATAAGTGTAGTACTATATAAGGGAAAGCTTCAACACTTTGTACGAGTACATCAGATATTAATGTGAGTAGTCAGATTAATGGGTGTGACACCTCATATAGAAACTAATATGAAGTACTACGAAAACGGAAGTCTTGAAACTTTTGACAAGTACATTAATTATCTATAAGCGTTGTCGTGGAAACTATGGGTGGAATTGGCAAAACCAAAAATCGCCAAAACCGAAAATCGCGAAAAACCAAAATCGCCAAAAACAAAAATCTTCAAAATCAAAAATCGGCAAAATCAAAAATCTCCGAAATAAAAAATTGCGAAAATCAAAAATTGCTATAAAAAAAAATTTGACAAATGATATTCTAAATTCGAAGCCAATGGTTATTTTTATTGTTTTAATTAACTCTACTTTTTTGTCGTTTATCTTTTTTTTTTTTTTTTTAATAATAATTTTTTTTAATTTTGTTACAAATTTGATATCACCGCTAAAGATGTCCTCTTTCGGTATCTGAAAATTAAATATTTTTTGATTTTATATTTAAACTGATCTTCAAAACCAATAACTTTTAGTATACATATATGTATACCAAAAAGTCTTCAATAAGATTCAATTTAAAATTTAATTTCAAGACTTTATTAATACTTTTTGTTTTTTTTTTTCATTTTAAGTGAAATCAAAACAAATTTGAAAATTTAAATGTTTTAAATAACCGAAATCTATAATATTAATAGGCTACGCAATTTTTTGTGACCGATGTTTTGTTCTACCGTGTTATCCCGATTTCGACCAAACGTATATTATATGAAAAGTACTTCTTTTTAGCTGTTCACCAGATGTACAGATTCTTAAATTTTTTCCTTTATTTTGAGTAAATTGCATTTAAAGTTGCTACTAACACATACATAAAATTATACATATGCTATGTGTGTTTTATTAAAATTGTTAATGTGTTTGTTAATGAGTTTGTTATCTTCATTCACAATAATAATAAACCATAAAGTGTTGGTTTGTGAATTGGCTAAGTTGAAAAATAAAGCTGCCTAGAAATTGCACTCGGATTTCGAGAGCTGGAATCTGCTAGTTTTTAATAATTACACAAAATAAATTTTATATAAATCTTTATAAATCATTAAAAAACAGAAAAAACAAAAAAAGTTGAAAATACTAAATTTAAATAAACAGGTAAGAGTGTTAAATTTGCCTGTGTCGAATCCCTGTTACCCTCCGCCCGTATTCTTAACAAAATTTTATGCGCACGGATGTCAACACTTAGAGGCAAAAATGCTTATTATTCAAATTATAATGGCAAAATTTTTTACAATGATGCTTAAAGTGAATAACATAATTAACAATAAGATAATTTAAAATGACATGGGCACATTTGTTTCAAAAATTGATATATATTCTGAATGACAGGTTATATGTACAGCTGTTTCGGGAAGAGTCACTACCCCTCATCAGTAACCAAAAGCAGTAGATAGTTTGTTTGGATTAATTTTGAGCCTGAATAATATCAAACTCAATCATTAAAATTATAAAGATCGAAAAAAAGATTTTATATTTTTATAGAATATAAGTTTAGCAAGAACAAATTGTTTTTTCTTGTTTTTTCAATTCAAAAACAAACATGTATATTGTAGTATGCAATGTGTACTCATATACAAACATATTTATTTCAAAGTTGTTTTATATTTTAGTTTGCTATATTGGAGGAGTATAACTTTTGCTTGAATTCGCATTTCGTTGTTTTCAGCAATTATATATGAATTTAACTATTTACCAGTCATGCAGAATATAGATCAATTTTTGAAACAAATGTGCCAATGTTTTTTACTTTATTTGAATCTTGAGCGTGAATGATTTCAAACTCAATCATAAAAATGATAAAGATCGAAAAAAAGGTTTTTTATTTTTATAGAAAAAAATGAAATTAAAATATTTACTGTCAAGACAACAGAATTTTGATCATAAACAATTTGAAACTCGGTTAGTTTTTGCATTATAAACTTTAAGAGCAACCTGGTATAGCGATTCTGAAATCTGGTTCGAATTCAATTGGTTTAAGAATATTTGGTAAGTTACTTTGGACTCAATATGAATCATTTTCAACAGAAATCATTTTATGGCCTATAAAAGCGTGTATACCCAAACAGACGGACGGACAAAGTCAATTAATCGTCTTACAAAGTGATTCTGACTCGATTGATATAATAAAAGCTTTAAAATTTATGAACAAAATATATGTGACAAAAACAAAACTTATAGCCTAAAACAATACATTCGTATACTAAAAACAGTTAAGAAATAAAAATAAATTTTGCAATTTCTGAGAAAGTTTTTACAACTATTTAGTATAAATACAGCTGTAATCGTTTAACCAATTTATAAATAAATTAATATTTCAATAACATTCATATACAATATGAAATTGTCATTAATTTTTGTTATAATACTTGTCACATTTGTGAATTCTATAACGGCTCAAAGATGTGCTGGCAGCCCACGTACGTATGTCTCAGTTATATTTGTATAATGTATTCCTTATAATCAATTATTTATTTATCTCGGCAGGTAATCCTACTTGTGGTGGTGATCTTGACTTGGGTCGTGGAGGACGGGGTTGTGTAGCTCGTAACATGTGGTATTTTGATGCTAACACAAGACGCTGTCGTCCAATGCGTTACGAGGGCTGTGGCGGCAACAATAATCGTTGGTGCACTAGAGGATCGTGTCAGGCAAGATGCGGCTTATAAATAAATTTTTTTAACAAAAGGCCTTTGCTTTAAATAATATAAATAAAAATTTCAACACTTAAGCATTTTTAACATTAGTGTGATTATTTCTTTATTTTTTTATTTTGCCAAACCAGCTGCGACGCTGCCACATCAATTTAAATAATTGCTGACGATTTTCGACGTGGGTTTTAATCTCCATTCTGATGAAATATATATTATTCTTCCGGATAAAATATTATTATGAGTTTTGTTGAATGTTCACGTATACCTCTTTCCTCCTCGGACAAATATAGTTATTGTTATTAATTTGTGCCCATACAGATATGACTATTTTTTTTTTTTCTAAGGGGACAAGTCAAAAAATATTTTATAGAGTCACTTATTTTAATCAAAAACATATACCAACCATATATGAGAAAGATTTATGCAATACTTTTGTTTCTTTGATAAATTTAAGTGGATATCGGGAAGCAGCTTTATGAGGGAACTATAACTACAGCGTGTATTTATTGAACATTTATATGTACTAGCAAATTCCAGTGCAATTTGTAGGCAACTTAATTTTTCAACTTAGCCAATTCACAAACAAACATTTTGTTGGTTTATTATTATTGTGAATGAAGAAAACAAACTCATTCAAACACATTAACAAATTTAATAAACACACACATAGCATTGTATAATTTTATGTATATGTTAGCACCAATTTTAAATGCAATTTACTCAAAACAAAGGCAAAAATTTTAAAATCTGTAAGTCTGGTGAACAGCTAAAAAGAAATACCTTTAAAAAAATATACGTTTTTTCCAAATCGGGATAAAACGGTAGAACAAAACATCGGTCACAAGAAATCTCCTAGTCTATTATATTTATGAGTATAATAAACACACATAAAGCAAATTTGACCTACATCTATATGAAAATCTGTATCTTACGGGTGACTGTTTTAATTTAAAATTTACCGATACCTTTCCTATTTAATTGAAAAAAGTTTTAAAATGTAAAAGAAAGAGTTGTCAGATCGGAATACGTAAAAAAAAAGTAAAATCAACTGGAAATTTTGCTTTATATTTTTACTACTGAAAAATTAAAAATTTTTCTTTGTTTACACTCAAAGTATATTTCCACTTAGAAAAACTTTGGTAATATTATCTAATAGTCTTGCTATTACTACAGAAAAATGTACCAATTTTTACTGTCAAATATGTTAATTTTCGCAAAATAAATCTGCTGAACATTAGCGCAATGATTCTGATTTTGATATGAATATAAGGGATTTTATTTTTTCAATTTTTCTTATTTATTAAAATATTTTATACATATATGGGTAAAAAAATTTAAAAAACAAGAAAATTATAGTTGGTCTAGACCGACTATACGATACCCTATATCATGCTTTTGGCTTTTTACGATTTTAAATTTTTTGCACGATTTTCTTCTTATTTGCGATTTTCGCTTTTTTGCCATTTTCCTTTTGGGCGTTTTTGAGATTTTAAGTTTTTGCGATTAGCATTTTTCCATTTTTGCTATTCCAACTTTTTTTTTTGTTATTGCAATCTCACGTTTTCGCAATTTTACGCTTTTAAAATTTTGCAATTTTACGATTTTGTGATTTTACGGTTTCGATATTTAGCGTCAATTTTGCGATGATTTTAGTTTTTTGAAATTTGGCGATTTCGCGATTTTACGTTTTTACGCATTGACTACTTTGAGTAAGTATTAGAAAATTGAAACAAACATTCCTTAATTAATAATCTTCACAAATTTGCACACCCTAGACCTAATTTCTGTGGTTTTCTGGAATTTTGTTTTAAGTTAACGATGCCAAATATATTAGTTTTTAACGCTCTTTACATGTGTTAATTTTTTTAAAAAAAATATTGACCATTTCTGAGTTTTTTCTGTAAATAACGACGGAACTTAAATGTTTATTAAATTAATTTGCAGCACTATCGACGTATGCCAACACACGTTTGATCGCTGACAAATTATTTTCTCAGAAAACGACACATAGCGACATACGTTGTTATTAATAAAAAACTGCAAAATAATCTTGGATTATTTTTCAGTTTATAACCACTTATTAAAACTTGTGTGTTTATTTCTGTTATTTGTTGTCCCTATTATTCTTGATACGTTTGTTATATTCTCACCCTAAATCCCGTTAACTTTTTGTTGACGAACAAAAAAATCCATTTTTCAAGCAACAACAACTTATGTCTACATGGGTGGTTGCATTGGTAGTTTTCTTTTTCAAAGAAAACGACGTTTGTCGACATAAGATGTTTTATATGCACACACTTTAAGTGTTATTTACATATTGTTTTTCGTCCTTCTCTAGGATCTATTCCTCTAAAGATTTATGACTCAAAATTTTATATAAAGTATTTATTGCCCATTTCTACAGGACTGTTAAACAAAAAGCTCTAAAATCTTTATATCGAGCCCATAATTTCAAATATAACGTTTTTTGGCTCCCCTGAATATTTTGATTTTATGACATACGCGGTTAATCTAGAAAACCACAGATTTGTGAAAAGCCAACCAAATATTTTTCAGTAGTAATAAAGATTTCAAATTTATAAACCACAGACATCTTATCATGATACTCATGTAGTTCATAAAAACAGGCAAAAACAATGAACTCAATTTTTTCGCAAAAAAAAAAATACAAGTGATTATTCGTTCAATCGAACTTATAGATGTCTTAATGAAATACTTCAATGATTTCGAATAGCAATTTTGAAATTACAATAACAAGCAGAATGTAGACATCAATAAATATTTTGCATAAATCTTAAACTTTTATTAGATTCGAATGCAGATGCCTTAAGCAGAGAAAAGAAGAAGAAGAAAAACTCACACAAACAGTTTTAATGTTGTTTACTTTTGATCGGTCAATCAGACAAACACACTTCTAGGTGTTTTCTTTCGTAGCCCAAAAAAAAAAAAATTGAGAGAAACAATTAAAACGCGTTTACACTTGAACAATACTGAGAAATAAATATCGATAATTTATTTCTTATTTCGGCAGTGATGCCCACAAGCTGTGAATTTTTATGAATTTATTTAATCAATTTAGTCTATTGGCCTCCACTGAGCTGTGTTTAGAAGCCGTTGGACTATTTTTTTGTGGGATGAAATTTAGAATCAATATTTTGCTGACAATCAGGCTTGTAATCACTGTTATTTTTTTACCTCAAAATAGGACCAACCTTGAAAGCGATAAGGAACTTCTCTATGTCACTTCAAAATAACCCGATCTATCGACTCAACTGTATGTCGATGAAGAATGAACAAGACTTGGAGCTGATTTTAATTACATATGACTTTTCTACTAAATTTATTTTGCTTAAACCGATGACACTGAAGTATTGTTTAATGCTACAACTCAATTTAATCTATTTATACCCTATACCTCCATGTGGTCAGGGTATAATGAATTTGTGCTCCTGTTTGTAACTACCAAAAATATTTGACCTACCCCATCTTTTATTGACTTAGAATCACTTTCTGATTCGATTATTCATAAAATCATGGAGAGCTTCAGTTATAAGGAATTGACCGAAGAATCTTTTAGAAAGAAAAATGTGGAATATGTTTACATTCAAAGAAGAGTAAATTCCTACACCGCAGAAGTACAATTTGAGTTACAAAAGAAATGTTCTTTTTTCATCCAAAATTTAAAGAACCACTAAAAAGGAGTTGAATGGAGCAAAGAAAAATTGGAGGGATACCAAGAAAATCACTGTACAACTGTAGCCATAGATCTTAGAGGAGGATATCAATGAAGAAATCGGATGTGGAAATACTTACGACATTTTCCTACACCAATTGCGATCACAGAACCAATTCACAAAAGTGGAAATCGTTGAAAAAGTTGCTGTCGCTATTCCAAGGAGAACAAAACAGACTCTTAAAAGCACTCCAGCACCAAGCAAGGAATAATAGTTCTCAAATGAAGGGTCTTTAGCATTATTTCTAGATTTGAAATTAACAAAAGAGCAATATACTCAGTTCAGATTATGTGAGATTCAAAATGGCTCAAATCTGTAACCACGATATGGGTCTAAAATATAAATTCAGACAAAATTGTAACAATATTGGCCGTCTTTCTCAAACTGATTTAAGTATACCAAAAAACTAAGAGCTTTTACTGGTGAAAATATTTCATTAGTTTACCAAAATGTTCGTGGTATGAGAACTAAATTGTCAACTTTACATATGGAAAGTTTCAACATAGGTCATCACATCATGGTATTTAACGAAACTTAAATTAACCATACTATTTTAAATACTGAAATATTTTTTTCAATAAATACAATATTTTTAGACGTGACCGTTGCAGACTCATGGCGGTGGTGTTCTTATTGCTGTCTCTAGTATCTTATCATCTGAGGTTTTATTAACTGATTCCTCTTTCAGCATCGAATTCACTGCGGTGTTAATTAAATACAATCATCAAAAAATGTTTGTTACTTGCTCATACATACCTCCGTCGTCTCCTCAGTATTTATGTGATAAACATGGAGAAGCTATTAAATTTGTTCTAAGTACGTACTAGCGATGTCCGTCCGTCTGTGTGTCCATGTAAACGTTGTAATCTAACTGCAGGTCGCAAATACGAATATATTTTGATGAAATTTGGTATATCGGCCATGGCATAAACGCTATTGAAATTGGTGAAAATCGGTGAATGTTCAGACCTAATGCCCACAAAAACGACCCCTATGAAATCTACTTAAACTGTCATAAAATCCAAATTATCGCATAGATCTCAGTCAAATTGGTTTCTCGTATATTCATTACATCCATTAATCAGTAGTCCAAAAATAAACCCTATAAGAAAATTCTTAGTCATAGCCCCCATATAAAGCTGCCTCACGATCTTCACTTATATCTATCAAAAAACAAAAATATTGCACAGATTTTTCTCAAATTTGCGTTGTATATGTTTTTGCGAAATATAAGTGACTCTACGAAATATGGTCAGAATCGGTCCATTTTTCGACCTAGTCCCCATACAAATATAGCATCCGATATGAACTTTTTCATATCTGCAGCCAAAAAAATTAATAACAATGTATATACCCAAGTAGTTTGACCTTAGAGATAGCGTCTCTAAACGCATGTTATAGGGTATCGTATAGTCGGTCTAGAAAAAAAAACTATTAACACTAACAGATTCCAGCGCTCGAAGTTCGAGTGCAAATTCTAGGCAACTTTTTTTTCAACTTAGCGAATTCACAAACCAACACTTTTTTGGTTTATTAAATCGCCTAGCCTATTAATATTATAGATTATTGTGAATGAAGAAAACAAACTTACAAACATTGACAAATTTAATAAACACACACATAGCATTGTATAATTTTATGTATGTGTTAGTAGCAACTTTAAATGCAATTTACTCAAAATGAAGGCAAAAATTTAAAAATCTGTAAATCTGCAAAACGGCTAAAAAGAAATATCTTCCAAACAATATACATTTGTTCAAAATCGGGATAAAACGGTAGAACCAAACATGGGTAACAAGAAATCGCCTAGCCTATTAATATTATAGATAACATAACCGTGATATTTAAATGACTTTTGCTTAATTTTTTCAGACTTTATTCGCTTGATTGATCAGTTATTTCGGTGTAGTACGCATACCTCCAAAACTCATCACCCATAATAATGCGTTCTATTTCGTTCTGGTAGTCTGATAGCATTGTTTCAGGGATATTAGGTTAGGTTATTTTACATGGGTTGCCCTTCCGGAAGTGAGTAAACTCGTGGGCCATATGGCCCATTGTAATACCCTTTAAAAAGTGTTGGAAGGTAGAGATAGGAAAAGAGATTATAAGTGTGCTGATAGATAATGTAAGGAGTATGAAAAGGAAAGAAACATGAAAAAGAGCTCTTTCTATGTATCCAGTGAGTACTCCTCATTCTCCTTGGATGAGGCAAGGGCCATAGGATCTAGGATATTCCGCAAAAATTCAGTTATGTCAGAGATATTAATGCGACACTCTTTAAAAAAAATATGTAGTATTTTCTGAAACAATCTATTTAACGCATTTGTAGCCAAAAATATATTTTAGAACAGGTAAGACACCTATACCATGCTTTTAGAGAATTGGTCTTAGGTTCAACTAATTAGGTACAAAAAATAACCATAACACAAATCTGAGTCGAATTTTTATTAATTTTTGATGTGTAAACATCTATACGCGCAGGGGGGTACAAACCTACTTCACAATACAATTACAAAAACAGCGTAACATGTGAGCCGTAAGACAAATCGGTGTGACTTATGATTTATTTGTGAAAAAATTATGATATGTGATAACCTGTTTAAAATGAAAAATTAAAAATTAAAAACGAAAAATTAAAAATAATAAATTAAAAATAAAAAATTAAAAATAAAAATTTTTAAATAAAAAATGAAAAATAAAAAATGAAAAATAAAAAATGCAAAATAAAAAATGAAAGATAAAAAACGAAAAATGAAAAATAAAAATTAAAAATAAAAAATAAAAAATAAAAAATAAAAAATAAAAAATTAAAAATAAAAATAAAAATTAAAAATTAAAAAATAAAAAATAAAAATTAAAAATTAAAAATTAAAAATTCAAAATTAAAAATTAAAAACTAAAAATTAAAAATTAAAAATTAAAAATTAAAAATTAAAAATTAAAAATTAGAAATTAAAAATTAAAAATTAAAAATTAAAAATTAAAAATTAAAAATTAAAAATTAAAAATTAAAAATTAAAAATTAAAAATTAAAAATTAAAAATTAAAAATTAAAAATTAAAAATTAAAAATTAAAAATTAAAAATTAAAAATTAAAAATTAAAAATTAAAACTTAAAAATTAAAAATTAAAAATTAAAAATTAAAAATTAAAAATTAAAAATTAAAAATTAAAAATTAAAACTTAAAAATTAAAAATTAAAAATTAAAAATTAAAAATTAAAAATTAAAAATTAAAAATTAAAAATTAAAAATTAAAAATTAAAAATTAAAAATTAAAAATTAAAAATTAAAAATTAAAAATTAAAAATTAAAAATTAAAAATTAAAAATTAAAAATTAAAAATTAAAAATTAAAAATTAAAAATTAAAAATTAAAAATTAAAAATTAAAAATTAAAAATTAAAAATTAAAAATTAAAAATTAAAAATTAAAAATTAAAAATTAAAAATTAAAAATTAAAAATTAAAAATTAAAAATTAAAAATTAAAAATTAAAAATTAAAAATTAAAAATTAAAAATTAAAAATTAAAAATTAAAAATGTAAAATTAAAAATTAAAAATTAAAAATTAAAAATTAAAAATTAAAAATTAAAAATTAAAAATTAAAAATTAAAAATTAAAAATTAAAAATTAAAAATTAAAAATTAAAAATTAAAAATTAAAAATTAAAAATTAAAAATTAAAAATTAAAATTTAAAAATTAAAAATTAAAAATTAAAAATTAAAAATTAAAAATTAAAAATTAAAAATTAAAAATTAAAAATTAAAAATTAAAAATTAAAAATTAAAAATTAAAAATTAAAAATTAAAAATTAAAAATTAAAAATTAAAAATTAAAAATTAAAAATTAAAAATTAAAAATTAAAAATTAAAATTTAAAAATTAAAAATTAAAAATTAAAAATTAAAAATTAAAAATTAAAAATTAAAAATTAAAAATTAAAAATTAAAAATAAAAAATTAAAAATTAAAAATTAACAATTAAAAATTAAAAATTAAAAATTAAAAATTAAAAATTAAAAATTAAAAATTAAAAATTAAAAATTAAAAATTAAAAATTAAAAATTAAAAATTAAAAATTAAAAATTAAAAATTAAAAATTAAAAATTAAAAATTAAAAATTAAAAATTAAAAACTAAAAATTAAAAATTAAAAATTAAAAATTAAAAATTAAAAATTAAAAATTAAAAATTAAAAATTAAAAATTACAAATTAAAAATTAAAAATTAAAAATTAAAAATTAAAAATTAAAAATTAAAAATTAAAAATTAAAAATTAAAAATTAAAAATTAAAAATTAAAAATTAAAAATTAAAAATTAAAAATTAAAAATTAAAAATTAAAAATTAAAAATTAAAAATTAAAAATTAAAAATTAAAAATTAAAAATTAAAAATTAAAAATTAAAAATTAAAAATTAAAAATTAAAAATTAAAAATTAAAAATTAAAAATTAAAAATTAAAAATTAAAAATTAAAAATTAAAAATTAAAAATTAAAAATTAAAAATTAAAAATTAAAAATTAAAAATTAAAAATTAAAAAATTAAAGAATTAAAAATTAAAAATTAAAAATTAAAATTTAAAAATTAAAAATTAAAAATTAAAAATTAAAAATTAAAAATTAAAAATTAAAAATTAAAAATTAAAAATTAAAAATTAAAAATTAAAAATTAAAAATTAAAAATTAAAAATTAAAAATTAAAAATTAAAAATTAAAAATTAAAAATTAAAAATTAAAAATTAAAAATTAAAAATTAAAAATTAAAAATTAAAAATTAAAAATTAAAAATTAAAAATTAAAAATTAAAAATTAAAAATTAAAAATTAAAAATTAAAAAATTAAAGAATTAAAAATGAAAAATTAAAAAATAAAAATAAAAAATTAAAAATTAAAAATTAAAAATAAAAATTAAAAATTAAAAATTAAAAATTAAAAATTAAAAATTAAAAATTAAAAATTAAAAATTAAAAATTAAAAATTAAAAATTAAAAATTAAAAATTAAAAATTAAAAATTAAAAATTAAAAATTAAAAATAAAAAATTAAAAATTAAAAATTAAAAATTAAAAATTAAAAATTAAAAATTAAAATGAAAAATAAAAAATGAAAAAGAAAAAATGAAAAATAAAAAATAAAAATAAAAAAAATGAGAAATACACAATGAAAAATTAAAAACGGAAAATGAAGAATGAAAAATTAAAAATGAAAAACGAAAAATTAAAAATTAACTAGTTGAAATAATAAATATTTTGGACCACTGATTAATGGATGTCATAAACCTGCACACAACCAATTTGGACGAGATTTATGCGATAATTTCGATCGTATGGCAATTTAAGTCTATCTCATAGGAGTCATTTGTGAGGGGACTGGGTCTGAACATGCACCAATCTTCACTAATTTCAACAGCTTTTATCCAATGGTCGATAGGAGCTTGTATACAAAATACCAATAATAAGTGTGACCTGTTGTTTGATGAAAAGGTTTACATGGGACGGACAGACAGACGGACATCACTAAAACGGCTCAGGAAGTGATTCTGAGTCGATCGGAACAATAAAAGATAAGACTAGGTTAAATATTTTGGTAGTTACACACACCAGCACAAAGTTCTTTTAAAATCTCAGCAGTATCAGCAATATATCTCAATAGACGATTTTTCAGCACCAAATCATTGATTAGCTTGACGTTTTGTTCATCATTTAATTTGTTTTCCAGTCCGGGGCGCTCTTTGTCTACAACTCTTTCTCCACCATCTGGGAACTATTTGTAAACGTTTGCAACATTCTTTATGTTTCTGCGGCAGAAATTTCATTCCGCCAACAAAATTTAATGGAACTTCTTTGTTCAAAAAAATTAAAAAATTAAAAATTAAAAATTAAAAATTAAAAATTAAAAATTAAAAATTAAAAATTAAAAATTAAAAATTAAAAATTAAAAATTAAAAATTAAAAATTAAAAATTAAAAATAAAAATTAAAAATTAAAAATTAAAAATTAAAAATTAAAAATTAAAAATTAAAAATTAAAAATTAAAAATTAAAAATTAAAAATTAAAAATTAAAAATTAAAAATTAAAAATTGAAAATTAAAAATTAAAAATTTAAAATTAAAAATTAAAAATTAAAAATTAGAAATTAAAAATTAAAAATTAAAAATTAAAAATTAAAAATTAAAAATTAAAAATTAAAATTAAAATTAAAATTAAAAATTAAAAATTAAAAATTAAAAATTAAAATTTAAAAATTAAAAATTAAAAATTAAAAATTAAAAATTAAAAATTAAAAATTAAAAATTAAAAATTAAAAATTAAAAATTAAAAATTAAAAATTAAAAATTAAAAATTAAAAATTAAAAATTAAAAATTAAAAATTAAAAATTAAAAATTAAAAATTAAAAATTAAAAATTAAAAATTAAAAATTAAAAATTAAAAATTAAAAATTAAAAATTAAAAATTAAAAATTAAAAATTAAAAATTAAAAATTAAAAATTAAAAATTAAAAATTAAAAATTAAAAATTAAAAATTAAAAATTAAAAATTAAAAATTAAAAATTAAAAATTAAAAATTAAAAATTAAAAAATTAAAGAATTAAAAATGAAAAATTAAAAAATAAAAATAAAAAATTAAAAATTAAAAATTAAAAATTAAAAATTAAAAATTAAAAATTAAAAATTAAAAATTAAAAATTAAAAATTAAAAATTAAAAATTAAAAATTAAAAATTAAAAATTAAAAATTAAAAATTAAAAATTAAAAATTAAAAATTAAAAATTAAAAATAAAAAATTAAAAATTAAAAATTAAAAATTAAAAATTAAAAATTAAAAATTAAAAATTAAAAATTAAAAATTAAAATGAAAAATAAAAAATGAAAAAGAAAAAATGAAAAATAAAAAATAAAAATAAAAAAAATGAGAAATACACAATGAAAAATTAAAAACGGAAAATGAAGAATGAAAAATTAAAAATGAAAAACGAAAAATTAAAAATTAACTAGTTGAAATAATAAATATTTTGGACCACTGATTAATGGATGTCATAAACCTGCACACAACCAATTTGGACGAGATTTATGCGATAATTTCGATCGTATGGCAATTTAAGTCTATCTCATAGGAGTCATTTGTGAGGGGACTGGGTCTGAACATGCACCAATCTTCACTAATTTCAACAGCTTTTATCCAATGGTCGATAGGAGCTTGTATACAAAATACCAATAATAAGTGTGACCTGTTGTTTGATGAAAAGGTTTACATGGGACGGACAGACAGACGGACATCACTAAAACGGCTCAGGAAGTGATTCTGAGTCGATCGGAACAATAAAAGATAAGACTAGGTTAAATATTTTGGTAGTTACACACACCAGCACAAAGTTCTTTTAAAATCTCAGCAGTATCAGCAATATATCTCAATAGACGATTTTTCAGCACCAAATCATTGATTAGCTTGACGTTTTGTTCATCATTTAATTTGTTTTCCAGTCCGGGGCGCTCTTTGTCTACAACTCTTTCTCCACCATCTGGGAACTATTTGTAAACGTTTGCAACATTCTTTATGTTTCTGCGGCAGAAATTTCATTCCGCCAACAAAATTTAATGGAACTTCTTTGTTCAACAAAACCAGACACATAATTAAAATCGCCAGCATCACTATTGAACCAATGTAGATATGGGATATGGAATTTAGCATAAATGTCACTGTCCGGAAAAAAAAAACCTTTTCATTTGAGCACACAGTGTTCTACGAATTTTTCATAAAATCAAAAAATCAGCATATTAGTTTCTAATCTATAATATTAATAGGCAAGACGATTTCATGTGACCGATGTAACTTTGTCAGTTTTTATCCTATTTTGGCCAAGCATGCCTCATTTGAAAGGTGTGTATTTTTAGCTGTTCACCAGGTTTACAGGTTTGCACCATCTGGAACTTTTTGGAGTAATGCTCATTTAAAGTTGCTACTAACACATACCTAAAATTATACAATGTTGTGTGTGTGCTTATTAAATTTGATAATGTTTCTGCAAAAATTTTATGTGAAAAGCCCTGTGTTGAATTGAAAAATAATTTTGGACATAAACCAATAACGATAATAACGCAATCGAGTTTCATTATAATAATTGCATATCACACGCCCTGTGTTAAATTGTGAATTACCTAAAATTGATATATAGACGGTAGTGCAAATACCTTAAGGCTCTTATTTCTTTGTGTTCAACAAATACTTATAATGAAATAAATTTAATGAATTAAATAGATAGAAATGGCAAAGAAATAAATTGAATGAAAAAATAAAATTTTCCTACAATTTGCACTCGAATTTCCAGTGCTGGGCTCTGCTAATGTAAATTAAAACGTATCACTTGGAGGCAATTTTACCACATTTACAATACTAACGTTAATATCTAGTCCATTATTACATAATTTATCAAAATTAACTTTCGCATCATTTATATTTGTGGCGCTTACACGAGATGTAAGTTTGTTGATAACATTTTTCAGTTTTTTATTTTCCTCTTTGAGCTCTTGAGTTTCATTCTGAACTGATACCCAAGTCGTCCTTTTTAGCGACATCTTACAGCTTGTCATCTACAATGCTACAGAATTTTTGCCATGAAAACACATCAGGTGTAGGTTGAAGAGTCATATTCTGTTGTGTTAATTGTTTTTTTTGTTGATGTTTAATAATTGTTCTGGCCAAGAAGAATTTCTCGGATGTTTATTACTCATTTATTTAAAGCATACGTTTAGGCTTTAACATGTTTAGTTCTTCTTGCTTTTGACACGAGTCTTTGCTAAATAAAATCTAACATTCTTTCCTTGAATCCGTGATGAAATCAAAACTCTCATGTTTGTTAATTGGTCAAGTATATTCTACGTAAATTTCCGACATCACTTTTTTTCGAATGCTGTTGATTTGGCAGGTATGCTGACATGTTTGTACCTAAATAAAAGTATGTTGTTTACACCCTGGCAAATTGACACATAATAAATACTAAAGTCATATGATGTAGCTGAAACATGAAGTAAGGGTACAGTACCAGGTACGTCATCTCTTTAAAAATCCCTCATTTTCAAATTGATTAAAGCTAAAATTTAACGAATCATCTTAAGCAACTTAAAGCAGAACTAAACCCTCTGCATACCGGGAATGTTAATGAAAATCTTAACTCAATAAAATATTGTATGCATATTTAAATAAAAAACAAAACACAAAACCCAAATATACATACAGACATTTAACAAACACAATAGTGGCCACAAACAAATTTATGTATGAACATCTCACCTGGTTTCATCATGGCAAGATGCCAATCAATCAAATAGTAAAGCTCGTATAAGTGGCACAAACGAGCTCATCCGGAATATTACTCGTTTCATTGTTACGGTGATGAATTCCGCGTTGAGTTATGTAAATTATTGTTTTTGTATTGGGTTTTTCTCCATAAAACTCAAATTAAAATTGTCAATAACAATTTCCTGCAAACTACACTCTTTATCATTTTAGGCTTAATAGACATCTCTGATTTTTTTCTCCTACGGCCAACCAACAAAACATTATAATACATTTGCCAGCTGTAATGTGTGTGTCTGAATATGTCAACAAGTGGTCAACCAAAACCACATGGGTTTTTGTGGTAATAGTGATACGAACATTCTCATTCATGTTCACTTGTAGATTCTGATGTGTGGGATGAGATAAGAGTGTTGCTACTGAAAATCTGTAAACCACCACCCCCTCTTCTGACTATCATAACTCATTGGGCAACTGGCCCAAAATCTATTTTAGCCTACATTGTTAAATTTTGATATTTGCTACTGCATTTGTGGTTTTCAGCATATTTATCAGATGTTTTAGAGTGACCAGAGCTTTTGGCTGTTTGTGAGGAATAACTTGTTGATAGGAGTTTTTACAAGTGATTTTTAAAAATTTGTTAAATGATTGACTTGCTTTGCAACAAGTATAAATTAGTTTTTCGATGATGAAATTCAATAGATCATCTTTCAAAATTCATCTTTCAAAATTTAAGAATTGTAGTCTAAGTAATGTAAGCATCTTAATAGATAGCAACGCTCATCATTGATTCACTGATTAATATTTAATATGATTAATATTTAATTTCATAAAATTATCACTCATACATATCTTAATATTAATAGGCTAGGCAATTTCTTATCACCGATGTTTTGTTCTATGGTTTTATCCCGATTTTGACCATTCATATATTATTTGAAAGGTATTTTTTTTAAGCTGTTCACCAGATTTACACATTTTTAAATTTTTTCCTTTATTTTGAGCAAATTGCATTTAAAGTTGCTGCTAACACATACATAAAATTATACACAAGCTACCCAATTGGTCACGTCTTCAAGACAACCTTAATGATGGGTGCATGAGACGATGTAAAGTCCTTCAAGACAAATGTAGGACAGCCGGAACAAATCGTCAAAGACTTTTTCGAACAAATGTCGCGGAAATCGTGAACGACTAAAAGAGAGACCATGTCGCTCCGTTTGTTGCTTACACAAAAAGAATGAAAAGTTCGGCTATATATTCACTGACGACTTTATAGAAGATTTATTCCACCATATTATCGTCGATGATTATGTGGGTTACAGTGTCGTCCACTTTGTCGTCAACGACTATTTAGACGTCAATATCGTTCATTTTGTCATTAACAATTACTAAGGCAACAATATCCACAGCTTTGTCGGTAATGATTGTATGGATGACAATATCGTTCACTTTGTCATCAACGATTATATGGATGACATGCTGTAAATATTGTCATCAATGATCGCATTAACGACAATGGTTAACGTTCTGTCATCATCTATCGTCCTCTACTTTGTCATCAATGATTGTATTGGTAATAATATTAAAAAATATATACAAAAACATTTTTATTAATTACTTATAAATTTTCAAAAATAAAATATATCAATACTGTCAAAGTATAAGTAGATGTTTTTTTATTTTTTAATGTTTTCCTTGTCATGTTTTCTTGACTTCTCTCTGTTGTAGGTATTTTTGATTTGACGAAAGCGAACTAGTAGTTCTCTAATGAAGTCTTTATATGCATGTCCCTCCTTCATAATAATTTTTCTAATTTTTTGTTTTGTCGTGCAGCCGTTATTAAGTCCTGTTATTTTACTCCTTTTTACACGCAAAGCTTATATACGACCAACTTAAAGACAACGTCACTCATCATGTCGCTAACAGAGTTCGACTGACCACAATTTCGGCACAATTTCAATAACAATAACACTTGTTATATTAATTCACAATAATAATAAACCAAAAAAGTGTTGGTTTGTGAATTAGCTAAGTTGAGAAATAAAGTAGCCTAGGAATTGCACTCTAATTTCGAGCGCTGGAATCTGCTACTAACTATTTATATAACTAGCATCGTATTAATTTTACATGCAACATATACCATTACATCAAGAATATCTCTTCTTTAAAAGTAATCTTTTTTAAAGTTCCATATCTTAAAAATGCACCTTTTCTTCAAAAAGTTAATTTTTCTTATAAAAGTACCTTCTCTGGAAAAAGTGTATTATCTTACATTTCTTAAAAGAGTACATTTGCTTAAAAAAGTACTTTTTATTAAAAAAGTAACTCTTCTTAAAAAATACCGTTCCTTAAAATACTAAATTTTTTTAAGAAAGCACATTTGCTTAAAAAATTAATTTTTCCTGAAAAAGTAAATTTTTTAATAATGTACCTTTTCAGAAAAAAGTACATTTTCTTAACAAAGTACATTTTCTTAAAAAAAGTTCCTTTTCTCAACAAAACACATTTCCTTAAAAAAAGTAAATATTCGTAAAAAATTAATTTTTCCTGAAAAATTAAGTTTGCTTAAAAAAGTACATTTTCTTAAATAAGTAATTTTTTCTTAAAAAAGGACCTCTTCTTGGAAATCTAAACTTTCTGAAAAAAGCACTTTTTCTTGAAAGGTAAATTTTCTGAAATAACTACCTTTTCTTGAAAAGGCAAATTTTCTGAAAAAGTACCTTTACTTAAAAATAATAAAGTACCTTATATTCAAACAGTATCGTTTCTTAAACAACTACATTTTTCGTTAAAAAGGACATTTGCTTAAAAAAATAATTAATTTTTTAAGTAAAGTAGATTTTCTTAAAAAGTACCTTTTCATAAAAAAGTATCTTTTCTTAACAAAGTAGATTTTCTTTAAAAAAAAGGTACTTTTTAATAAAGTAATTTTTCTTGAAAAATTACCTTTTCTTAGAAAAGTAGCTTTTCCTAAATAAATATTTTTTTCTTAAATAAGAACTTTTTCTTAAGAACTTTTAAAAAAAACATTTAAAAAGGTAAATTTTCAGAAAAAAATACCTTTTCTTAAAAAAGTGCAATTTCTTAAAAATTACCTCTTCTTAAAAAAATGCCTCTTGTTAAATAAAAAATATTTTCTTGAAAAGGTACATTTATTAAGAAATTATCTTTTCTTAAAAAAATACATTTACTTAAAAAAGTACTTTTTATTGAAAAAGTAAATTTTCTTTAAAAAAAGTAATATTTTTTTTAAAGTACCATTTCTTAAAAAAATGCCGTTTTTAAAAAGTTCATATTCTTAAAAGTTATTTTTTTAAAGTACCATTTCTTAAAGTACACTTGGTTAAAAAAATTACTTTTTCTTAGTTAAATTTTTTAAAAAGTAATTTTTCTTGAAAAATTACCTTTTCTTAGAAAAGTACCTTTTCTTAAATAATTTTTCTTTTCTTAAAAAATTATCTTTTCCTAAAAAGGTAAGTGTTCTGAAAAAGTGCCTTTTCTATAAAAAGAACCTTTTCTTAAAAATGGATTCTTCTTAAAAAATGTCTATTGTTAAATAAAAAATATTTTCTTGAAAAGGTACCTATAGCTTTTCTTAAAATAATACATTTGCTTAAAAAAGTTATATTTATTGGGAAAGTAAATTTTATTTAGAAATAAATACATTTTTAAAGTACCATTACTTAAAAAATACCGTTTTTTTTAAAAAGCTCATATTCTTAGAAGTTATTTTTCTTAAATTACCTTTTCTTAAAGTACATTTGGTTAAAAAAAAAAAATAATTTTTCTTAGTTAAATTTTCTTAAAAATTAACATTTCAGAAAAAAATACCTTTTCTTAACAAAGTACATTTCTTAAAAAATTACCTTTTCGTAAAAAAGGAATTTTTCTTGAAAAATTACATTTTCGTAAAAAAGGAATTTTTCTTGAAAAATTAAATTTTCTTAAAAAAGTACCTTTTCTTAAATAAATAATGTTTTCTTAAAAAAGGACCTTTTCTTAAAAATGACCTCTTCTTAAAAATTACCTTTCCTAAGAAAGTAGCTTTTCTTGAAAAAATACATTAGCTTAAAAAGTTCTTTTTATTGAAAAAGTAGTTTTCATTGTCTTCAAAGTTATATTTTTTAAAGCACATTTTCTTAAAAAAGTGAATTTTTCTTTAAAAACGTATATTTTCTTAAAAAAGTGCATTTCCTTAAAAAGTACCTTTTCTTAAATAAATAATTTTGTCTTAAAAAAGGACCTATTCTTGAAAAGGTAAATTTACTGAAAAAAGTACCTTTTCCTAAAAAAGTACATATTTTTAATAAAGTACTTTTTATTAAAACAGTATCATTTCATGAAAACCTAAATTTTTCGTTAAAAATTACATTTCTTTAAAAAAAAAATAATTTTTGGAAAAGTACATTTTCTTAAAAGTACCTTTTCAGAAAAAAGAACCTCTTCTTAAATAAATATTTATTTCCTAAAAAAAAGGTACGAAAAGGTACATTTTCTGAAAAAAACACCTTTTTTTAAAAAAATAGCCTTATCTTAAAAATTACCTCTTCATAAAAAATATTTTCTTAAAAATGGCCTTTCTTAAGAAAGTAGCTTTTCTTAAAAAAGTACATTTGCTTAAAAAAGTTCTTTTTATTGAAAAAGTAAATTTTCTTTAAAAAAAAAGTACTTTTTTTTAAAGTACCATCTCTTAAAAAATACCGTTTTTTAAAAAGTTCATATTATTAAGGTTATTTTTCTTAAAGTACCTTTTCCTTAAGTACATTTGGTTAAAAAAAATTAATTTTTCTTAGATAAATTTTCTTAAAAAGTATCTTTTCAAAAAAAATGTATATTTTGTTAACCAAGTACGTTTTCTTAAAAAGTACCTTTTCAAAAAAAATATATTTTCTTAACCAAGTACATTTTCCTAAAAAGTACATTTTCTAAAAAATTATATTTTCTTAAAAAATTATCTCTTGTTAAATAAATATTTTTTTCTTAAAAAGGACCTTTTTCTAAAAAAGCACATTTTCTGAAAAAAGTGCCTTTTCTTAAAAAAGAACATTTTCTTAAAAATTACCTCTTCTTAAAAAATGTGTATTGTTAAACAAAAAAAAATTTTTCTTAAAAAAAATAGCTTTTCTTAAAAAAGTACATTTGCTTAAAAAGTACTTTTTATTGAAAGAGTAAAAATAAGTACTTTTTTTAAAGTACCATTTCTTTTTTTTAAATACATTTTCTTAAAGTACATTTGTTTAAAAAAATTAAATTTTTTCTTAAAAGCACATTTTTTTCTTAAAAGCAAATTTTTTTTAAAAAAAAGTGCCTTTTTTAAAAAGTACCTTTTGCTAAAAGTTAATCTTTCCTTAAAAAAAGACTTTTGGTAAATAAAAATATTTTCTTAGAAAACAACATTTCTTAAAAAAGTAGCTTTCCTTAAAAATATACATTTGCTTAAAGAAGTACTTTTTATTGAAAAAGTATTTTTAATTTTCTTAAAAGTTATATTTCTGAAAGTACATTTGCTTAACAAAGTGATTTTTCTTAAAAAAGTATTTTTTCTTAAAACAGTTTTCTTAAAAACTTATGTTTTTCTAAAAAAAGAAACAATACGTTTTCTTAAAAAACTACACTTGCTTTAAAAGTAAATTTTTCTTCGAAAAATACATGTTTTTAAAAAGTACCTTTTCTAAAAAAAGCTAATTTTTCGTGGTACTTAACGTCATTAAAAAGTGCCTTTTCTTAAAAAGAAAATTTTTTCAAAATATATTTTCTTAAAAAGTACCTTTTCTTATAAAATTATATGTTCTGAAAAAAGTAAATGTTACTTCAAAATGTACATTTTATTTAAAAAAATGTAAATTTTAAAAAAGTAAATTTTTCTTTAAAAAAGTAATTTTTCTTAAAAAGTATCGTTTCTTAAAAGAGATCATTTTCTAAAAAAAGGAACTCTTCCCAAAAGAGTACGTGTTCCCAAAGAGTAAATTTTCTTCAGAAAGTTAATTTTCTTAAAAAAGAAAATTTTCTTAAAAAGTACGTTTTCTTAAAAAGTAAATTTTCTTAAAAAGTTGCGTTCTTAACCAGTACATTTTCTTCAAAAGATTTTTTTTCATAAAAAAGTGCCGTTTCTTAAAAAAAGAAGCACTTCTTAAAAAATTACTTCCTGAAAAGGTATATTGCCTTAAAATAGGTAGCTGTTCGTTAAAAAAGGCCTTTTGCTATACAAATGAATTTTCCTAATAAAGTACCCTTTCTTAAAAAAGTAAATTTTCTTAAAAAAGGTAGCTTTTCTTTAAAAAGTATATTTTTTTAAAAAGAGTATCTTCTCTTACAAATGTGCTTTTTTATAAATATCTTTTCTTAAAAAATTTTCTTTTCTTAATAGAGGCACATTTTCTTTAAAAACTGCCTTTTGTTAAAAAAGTACCATTTGTTAAAAAAGTATGCTTTAAAAAAAATTTTTTTTCCTTAAAAAGTACCATCCTTAAAAAAGTACGCTTTCTTTAAAAACAATATTTTCTAAAAAAAGTACCTTATTTTAATAAATTATATTTTCTATAGAAAGTTCCTTTTTTTAAAAAAATACATTTTTTTCTTAAAAAGTACCTTTTTTATAAAGTACCTCTTCCTAAAAAAAGTACAATTTCTAAAAGAAGAATATATTTCTTCAAAATTTACGTTCTCTTAAATTGCATCTTGTCTCAAAAAAAGTACCTTTTCTAAAAAAGTATGTTTCTTAAAAATGTTCCTTTTATTAAAAATATAAAGCCTTTTTCCAAAAAAAAATTTTAAAGTACCTTTCCTTAGAAAAGAACCTTTCTAAAAAAGTACATTTTATTTAAAAAGTACCTTTCTTAAAAAAGTACGTTGTCTTAAAAAAGTACATTTAAAAAAAATATCTTTCTTAAAAAAGTACCTTTTGAAAAAAATATCTTTTTTAAAAAAATACCTTTCTTAAAAAGTTTCTTTTCTTAAAAAAGTACTTTTTCTTAAAATATATTAATTTTTCCTAGAAAAGTAGATAATTTTCTTTTATTTAGAGAATTTTTCTTTAAAAAGTTATTATCTTCAAGAAAAGTACTTTTTCTTAAAAATTACCGCTTATTAAAAAAATGTACATTTCTTAATAAGTTATTTTCTTAAAAAAAGTACTTTTTCTTAAAAAAAATTAATTTTTCTTAAAAAAGTAGGTAATTTTTTTATAAAGACAATTTTTCTTAAAAAAAAATTTTATTATCATCAAAAAAAGTACTTTGTATTAAAAATTACCTTTTATTAAAAAGTAAATTTTTTAACACAAGTGATTTTTCTCGAAAAAAAAAGTACATTTGCTTAAAAAAATACATTTTACCATTACTAAGAAATCAACTTTTCCCAGATAAGTACATTTTATTTAAAAAAGGTTTTTCTATAAAATTAGCCACTTTACTCAACCACTGAAATTATAGAAACAGTAGCTGAAGAATTCATAAAGCGCAGGAATTTTTAAGAAGTTGCAGCTTTTCGATGCTTTTACAATTATTTCCGTTACAATTAATTCAAATATTTCTTTCCTACACGATGATAAAAGTAGTCCCAAAAAATAAAGCTCTCTTAAGATAGAATATTGAATTGTTGATGCTTTCAACTTTATCAGAAATGGGTCTTCAATAAGCAACTGTCATTAGATTCCGGTTTATTTTTCAATGCTTTATCTTCATATCTGTTCAATGAAGCCGACCCGAAAATGTTAAGTGAATAAAAAAATCTGGTCAGCCTTAAAATATGCATTGTTCAAAATGATTGCAACGTTAACACTATCATTTTCGTAATTAATGGCACATAAACACTGTATAAAATTATTCATTAGCTATATATTTGGCATATCGGTTGATAAGGTTGAATGTTAAAATCGAATTTAAAAGACAATTGATGTTGATAATGTGCACATTAATATGCTTAATTTTAAAGGATTTTTTGTGTTGACGTTAAGTCGGAAATAACAAGGAGTTAATGTTTAGTTAAACGTTTAAGAGTAGGTAAATTAGCTAAAAGGTTTAATTTCGAGCCCGCCTTTAGGCGCAATCATTACTTCTATTGTAGATGATTGGGATTTTAACCCTTATTCAAATAATTTTCTATTAAACATAAACCAATAAGATCGTATACCAGAGTCTACTACTAAAAATTTCTACAACCTAAATACATATTTTGTTAAGACGATCGACACAGAATCACTTTCTGATTCGAGTCGGCAATGTCCGTCCATCTGTATAATTTCAGGTCTCAAATAATGTAGAAAGATATTTGTATGAAGTTTGGAACGTGATCTTTGATTGGTTGAAGCAACGAATTTGAATTGATAAATGTTTAGATTTAGCTCGAAAATGTTACAACTTTTGCAAAACTGCATTTGCATTTGCTTTTAATGAATTGAAAAATTGAGACGAATAACATTTTATGTAATAAGTTTTTTAACAAAGTAAATTTTATATGTGAATTTTTTATTTGAAAATTTACAAGGATATTGAGAAATAAAATAACTGAAATTCTCTAGGGTGACTAAACTTTGGATATTCATTAACACAGATCCTAATGATACCCAACTACACTTCGCGATAAGCACCAATAATTTTATAAATTTTCTTTTGCATTCATGTGTTCACTATCACTGAGTTATTTCGGGGAAGAACAGGTTTCTAATACGGCAAACACTTACCCGCCCGTTACACATGCCACTGCCAGTATGAAAAACTCAATACACTCATATTTTTTTACTAATACACACACATTTTTCGCAGTGGTCACACTAATGGCACAAAATTTTACGTGCTGGTAATTGCTGCCACTAACGATGATTAATGTTACCCTGTTCAAAGTTTAATATAAATTTACTGGATCACTGCAAAATTATAATTAAAGTTTTAACTTGTTAAATGTATTATGATTCATTTCTTGAAATGCGCATATAAAAACGCAAGTTTGTCAATTATAGAGCACATATTATTAAAATAATACTAATAATAATAAATGTTAATCATTTCCCCAAACATATGCCTATATAATGAACTCGTTAACTCTATTTTATAAACAAAACAAAAAGTGAATATGGACGCAAATTGAAAATGGAGAATATTCCAATTATTAATTTATACCATTGCCAATAAATCCTAACGATTTAAATAACAAAGCCTATGAAAATACAGCAAAAGAGATGGGTATGATGGTTGAAGTTTACGCTACGACAACATTTTCAAAATGAAATTGCAGTGGCATGTTTTAGCACAAATGCTAATGGCGAGATATTCGAACAATTTTTCGTCGATAATACGTATAAAGCTGAAGTGGCAGTGGCAATGGCCTGTGTAACCGGACGTAATTCAGGATATTTTACATAAATTGCGATTTCTCGCATCGGATTTTTGGGTCTACCCCTTTGAAATATAGATATGTTTAGTTTTAATTAAATTGTAGAGAAATTAAGAAATATTTTCTTACATTTCAACTATTTTTTAACTTTTAAGGCTCAAAAGTTTTTTTTTCCGTTTATTTTTATGTAATGTTTTTTTTTTTCACACAGCAAACTGTTGTCGATGTCAAAATTGATTTATTGAACATACTAATTATATTTTTTTTCAGCAGAAACAAAGTGGAAATGAAATTTTACTTTTTAAATCACAGTTGTGAAATTGAGAACACAAATTAAGTCGAAGCTTCACTCTCACCTCGTTTTCGGAATGTAAACACAAAATCCCATTTTGGGGTTACGACAAAAAAGCAACTAACTGGCAACCACAGATCACCTACGAGTGATAAACGTAAAAGCTCCACAAGATAATAGTTGTAATGTTAAGTTGTTAAACCACATTAATTAATAAACATAAAAGCTCAACCAGTTAAAAGATGTAATGTTAAGTGGTTAAATGACAACAATGTTAATTAACAGACAACTGTTACAATAACAACAGTAATTGATCTGCTGTTGAAACTACAACAAAAGCCTAACAAGAGATAGAAGGCTAACAAAAGACAACAAACAACAAACAACAACTATAATCATCTCTGTAGGCCAGCTAGCCAGACAAACAGCAGCATCAAAACAAAACACAACAGAGATTGTTTCACTTCAAAAGTGAACGTGAACGATACAACAACGTTAAACGTAATTTAACTTTTTTTTTCTTTATGATTTTAAATGATGTGTGTGATGAATTTTAAGTTAAATAAACAAACAGAAAATCAAATAAAAATTGTGAATAAAAATATTTGTAAAGAATTAAACAAATAAAAAAAAAATCATAATGAATTACAAAAATTAAAGGGGGAAAAAAAAATTAAAAAAAATTACATTCTTCTATTTGCTAATACTCATAGATATATTGTTGAAAAAAAAATGTAATTTAGATTTATATACCTATGTATCTAAAAAAAAGTTACATTAAGAATGCACAGGAAGTTTATGCCTCAACTTGGTTTATTTGTTTGGCTTACACAAAAATGTATTCCTTAAGATAATATGAAATGTATTTACCTTCTTATCTAATTAGAATAAAGAAAACAAAAATTTGATATATTATTCGTGTCTGGTAGAATTTTGTCGCTCTATTTTTTCCAGTTTATCTCCAGTGAAATGTAGTTAAACCGAAAAAAAAAAATGTAAAAAAAAAACAAACTTGTGTACAAGTATTTCACCCATAAAATAGAAAAATCTGAAATAAAAAATGCTTACTGACTCAGTTATTAACTAAACTTCGAAACAAGTTAAAGTGTGTGCCTACGATTTTTAACACAGCCAACAATAACGGTAAGTTTGTTGACATATACATATAATTGTAAAGCGTGCATAAATGCCTCTTCTAATGATCAGAGTTCAATGTTAACTTTATACAATTTCGCAAAGCTGATCACTTAACCATTTTTTTCGAACGTTAATAAAGTTCAATTAAATTTTCTCGAGTTTTTATTTATGTTTGTTATGATTAACCACATTCCCGAAAAGTGTCCTGTATAAATATTTTAACTCTCTAATTTACAACTTTCTTTTGACATCTGCACTTTTTCTGTGTTTTATGGATATTGATTGTAATTTAACGTCATTTAGTTATAATTCTTTTTGTAAACAAAATATGTTTTAATGTTAAAGTAAATATAGCAGAAGTGATAAGATAAGCTTAAAGCACTGTGGAACATTCTCGGGGTCATTGTCTGGGGAGGTGAGCAATTCCAAGTGAAAGTAATGGGCCAGTATAGTAAATCTTTCAAAGGGTTTGGTGTTGTCAAAAAAATTTTTTTGTGACCTTTTATAATACTCAGGGGATATGCCCTATTAATAAAGTGCACTGTGCTGATATCAGGAAATTATTTTATGGGTTGGAGGAAAGAGGAAGTAGTAGTTGTGTATGTGGGTTAAATTTATCTATATTGTAAGTGATCAGAAAGACCTCAGCGGAAAGTTTATTCCACACACGGCTTATGTGGCTAATGAACGTATTTTCACGGTAGTGATGCGTAGAGAAACATGTGATCTAGGATGAGTTCACTTACATATCTCTTTTGCACATGGTCCAGAATCTTCAAAATATACTGTAAAGCCTTTGCCCATATATGGGAATTGTATTATATTTTTGGTCAAATATAAATGGTATAAACAGTAAGGAGATCAGATAGGGTGAAGTATTTCTTACACCGATATAGGACAGTAGCAAAATATTTTTACGTCAACGGACATTAATGACGCCATTAATGACTCCATGGCCCTTCTATGGGTCAAAAAACAAAATAGGATTTTACGAGTTTTAAAATCGCCCTCAAAAGACCTCAAAAGGTCTTGATTGAGTGTGTCATTCATATTGATAAATTGAACATAGAAGCTCATTAAGAAAAACTAGCAGAGCCAAGCCCTCGAAATTCATTTAATAATAAATATTTGTTGAACACACAGAAGATATGTAACTGGGTTTGTTAATAAATAATTTTACAAAAACCTAAAGGTGTGCTAATCAATTTTCAATACAAATTTAATAAACATCCACACAGCACTGTATAGTTTTTGGTTTGAAGCTTAAATGTGTATTTTATGTATGTGTTAGTAGCAACTTTAAATGCATTTTACTCCAAAAATATATTCCAGACGGTGCGAATCTGTAAATACGGTGGACATCTTAAAAGAATTACTTTTTTAAATGGGTTATTTTTTGTCAAAATCGGTTTGTAATTGAACGTTTAAAATCGGTCACAAGAAATCGCCTCGCCTTTTAATATTATAGATAAGAAAAAGTGAAGGCGAAAGAACAGAGCCTTGAGAGCAACCTAAGAATTTAGAATATTTTACTTATAAACCACCTGTTACATTAAAAATTGCAAAACATTTTTTAATTAAAAAAATAATTTTAAATTATATTGTTTATGACCTACTTTTAACTAAATAGTAATCATGCTTTTAGAATAAAATTTAACTTCTCAAAATTTAACTCAAATATTCCACGACGATTTTTTGTACCTTCTTCTATTTAAATGCATAAGTTGATTCGCTTTTAATAATACCCTGCCACAGCCATTCTGAGGCGTGAGACATTTCGAGGCAAAAAAAGGCTTCACCAAATCAAGTTGGTTTAATTTTATCGAATGAAAACTTCAAAAAATTGTATTTTGTCCCCATATTTTTAATAAATTTTTTGAATAACATACCATATTTAGGGCCTATGATTATCTGTAATATTAATAGGCTATTCGAGTCTTTGTGACCGATGTTTTGTTTTACCATTTTATTCCGATTTTGGCCAAACGTATATTATTTGAAAAGTTTTCCTTTTAGCCATTTTGCAGATTTACGGATTTTTAAAATTTTTCCTTTATTTTGAGTAAATTGCATTTAAAGTTGCTACTAACACATACATAAAATTATACATATGCTATGTGTGTATATATTAAATTTGTTAATGTGTTTGTTAATGAGTTTGCTATCTTCATTCACAATAATAATAAACCAAAAAAGTGTTGGTTTGTGTATTGGCTAAGTTGAAAAAAAAAAGCCTAGAAATTGCACTCGAATTTCGAGCGCTGGAATCTGCTAGTTATTTATTAGTAGAGTAGAAGAAATGTATTCTAGGGACCACGTTATGGGGAATATTGTACTGATAATAAAAACCGATATCTTAGGTTCAGTGTGAAATAAAAACCTTCCGCACGGAATGCGATTTCTAAAATCTTTCTAGATTTTTGTTTTATTTTTTTTAACAACTTTAAAACAGCATAACAATTTAATAAAAGAAAAGTACAAACTAGGTGTTACAAGTAATAAATTTTAAGTTTAGTGTTAGCGTTGATTTGAGTAGCGGATACAAATCATGTACGATTTTCACAGCTCGTTCTTCGCATAAGTTGCTGCGCTGCTGTCTATTAATTGCAGACGGTTGTTGCACACAGTGTGTAAAAAATATTCTTCAGTCTTCTTAAATGGTGTAAGAGAGTTTTCTGTAATGATAAAAAGTTATTTGTACGGAAACAGTGATCCGAAAGCTATACATATTCCATAGACCACATATGAACTTACAGATAGGGAGAAGCTTTTCATGATAATTTGGAAGAAGAAAAAATACCAAGAAAAAATGCCGGAAATAAAAAAAACTACGAAAACGACATTTATTCGATGAAACGTGAATTACTGCAGAAAGCATGAACTTAGGGTACCTAACCCAATTTTATGCCAAGCAGCAACCACGCGGCTCACAAAACAATAAACCGGAAAGTTTTTCCCCTTACCCGGAGGATTGACGCGACGAAAACGATGTTTATTCGTTAAAGAGCAAACTACTAATGTAAAACATACATATATTAACAAGTCACAGATCAATTAATGACAGCTCTTTAGTTTGTATTTGTATTGTTGTTGTCCTGTTTCAAGTTCATGAATCGTTTAATATTCTGCTGAATGAATAAGCATTCATTAGTGTACCATTTTCTTTCAATGTTTTCCTTGTCTAGTATCCTGATTTTATCGAAATCAGCTGTGTGTCCAGTTTTTAATACGTGCTGTGTTAATGCCGTTGTCCTTTTCTTTTCGCGATATCAACTTGATGTTCTCCCATTCGTGTAGCTAGAGCTCTCTTTGTTGTTCCTATATACGATCACACTCTGTGTGTCATTTCCCTTATAGTGCATTTATATCTAAGCAAAATCTAGTATATACGAGATTTCGAGCGAAATCTAGCTCATTTTTACTAGATTTCCCATACAAAACAAAATCTAGCTCATTATTAGATTTGTGCAAAATCTTATCAAACTTGGGCACTACCAAATGATACTACTGTGTTTTTTTAATATTGTAGTAGAAAATTACAACGCAGTGACTGAAAAATTAGCATTTAAATACAAAAGCAAACAAGTTGAATAAAAAGGAAATAAAATATTAATTATTAACAAAAAAAAAAAAAAAATGACGAATTTATAATAAAAAAATATTTAGTAAATGAAAAGTTATAAATTTTTATACTGACATGTGCCCATTCCAATCTGCTAAATAATAATTGTGGAAAGTGAATTGTTTTTTGTTGTTCAAACAATACATTTAACAAATGCTGATGTTTTTTTTTTCTCAAAATTTTTTATTTCAGTTTGTGCTTTTTTCATTTTTAAAGGATAATATAATTATAAAGTCTCTTCCTTTTTAGAATTTTCCATATTTCCATTTTCCTATTGTTTTGTTTATTTTTGGTATTTCTAGTTTATATGTTTTATTTTAATCAGCTGTTTATTGTAGTGGAAACAAAATCTCAAAAAATGTCAAAAAAGTTAGATGTAAACGGTATAGATTTTGAAATAGATTTCAACTAAAATCTACTAGATTTTCCTCAGATGTAAACGCACTATTACATCCTACTTCATACACGACGTTTGTAAATATTGCACTCCTTTAACCAGAGATATATTGTACACTCCAAAATTGACAATCTTTCTTTTCTTCGGTGTTCCCACGTTGGATATTATTTTCTAACCGCTTTTCTATTTCTTCTATTAATGAAAATATGAGTTTTTAGGGAAGCTGTTTTTTGCCGTGTTTATTATCCGGTTTTTTGGTTGGTTGCATTGTAATTCATAAGTCTCCCCGAAGCAGTTCCTTTTTGAATGGCAATCAAAAATGATACCTCAGATTATCTCTGTAATTTTCTGTCTAGGTATGTTATTTCATTATTTTCCTCTCCTTCAATAGGAAATTTAATCTTAGGATGATGATTATTAAATGTTTTCATAAGTTCATCCTGGTCGTCTATATTGATAACTGCTAAAATATAGATTGTCGAGAACTACGTCGGCTCTTGTGAGCGAGAGTGGGTTACCCATTGGCATACCAAAAATTTGGTTATAGCCTTTTATCGTCTTAAACAAAATTTAAGAATCTCCAGGAATTTGGAATTGGGAAAATTGTTGAAATTTATATTTTGGAGCGTTCTTGTTCAGAAGAAATTCTCTTTCCCTGGATACATCAAATATTTCATTAAAATTGCAATCACTCGGACGTTTTTAATGGTTTTTGTAAGATAAAATCAGCTTTAAAATTTTTTTTAATACCAGCCACACCAATTTTTTTTAAGTTTTATCCACAAATTCAAAATTTCTTCAGATAATTTAGCATACCTTTTATCCTCACTCTTTCCTTCTTTTGCTAAGGCGTAAACCCTTCTAATAACATCTTTCTACTTTGGCATTTGTTTAAGGTACGATAATGATATTTCAACGTTTTTTATTTGTCGACATTTTACACAACTCTTGGTCCAGACTTTGGAATTTTGTTTCAACCGCGATTTTCCTTTTTTAAATTTCGTTTTAGTTTTAAAAATACATACGGGAAATAATCAACAAAAATAAAAATTCAATAAATTACAAGCGAAAAAGTATGAAAGGTATAAAAACGATATACATTTCAGTACCTCCCTAGATGTTAAAGTAAAAATTTCATTCAGGTTATGAATTATATTTGCCGGTATTCAAGCAAAGAGTAACTAAAATTTGAAAAATTATCAAAAAAAAAACCTAATTCCAAACTTCATCGCATTTGGTGCGGAACCTTTTTAACGATCGCGAATAAGTAAAAGGAAATTATTTATTTATATTTTTCCATAGACTATTCAGCTGTGCCAGGTAAATTTTGATATATACAAAAGTTATGTCCCTTATGTATACGTGTTTTTATCAGTATTTTCTATTTATGAGCTAAAATTTTGCTTAGGAATTAAATGAGAAATCATCAATGGTTCCTGAGTTATAGCTGAAAAACGAAGCAAACAAACACCAAGTTGAGGAAAAAATTTAAAGGTCATCAAGAAAAGTTTGGCCTTAGAACACCAAACTCTTTTGAGGTTTTACTATACTTTCTTAGTACTTTCCGACTTGGAATTTCTCACCTATAGACAATGCCCGGCCAACCAAACTGTCACAACATGTTGTCAAAATATTGTGATCCTTTTGCCACAATTTTTCAACAAATTATTGTCGACAATTTGTTGGTAAAATTTCGTTGACAAAATGTATACACCCTTTTGATGAAAATATATTGACATTTTCTGGTTGGCCGGGTGAGCCCGAAAATGTTTCATAGTGTAATTAATTAAAAAAATGTTGATTTCTTGAAAATTTTAAGATATTTTTTCCTTTCATTTTGACGACTAATGGTCGTTCCAATATGGTATAATGACTTTGTGCTGAGGTTTGTAACTATCAAAAATAGTTTGCCAAGACCCATCTTT